>CM008285.1:33801433-33890921 GCA_002319775.1 Fagopyrum tataricum
TTCAACTCAACGAGTATGGGCATATGAGATCTGAGTGTACGAGGCAGCCGGTGACCTGCTTCACTGTGGCATACCTGGTCATAGAGCTACCTTCTGTAGACGAGGGAGAGCTTCATCTCTGCAGGGTTCTTCTCCTACTAGTGCAGCAGGAGGTGGGCAGAGGCCACCTCAGCAGCAGCAGCAGATTCAGGGACAACAGAGGGTCCCGGATCGCCGTACGACTCAGGGATCTGCTCCTGGGCCGAGTAGAGGTAGAGGCCGTGGTGGGGGCACCACTGATACCAGAGGCCCACAGGGCCGAGTTTTTGAGCTGAGGAGTGCAGAGAAGCCAGCTGCACCTACTGCTACAGGTACCATTCTGATTCATGGTTTACCTGTTAGAGTTTTATTTGATACGGGTTCTACGCACTCTTTTATTTCTGATGCCTGTGTAGAGCGTCTTGGTTTAGATACAGTTTAGGGGATGCCCTTTATTATAGGGTTACCCGATGGTGGTAGGGTCAGAGGTACCCGTGAGATTCACGGTTGTCCCATTTCTATAGGGACTCGTGTGTTACTAGTTGACTTCTTTGTCATGCCGTTAGAGCATGAGGAAGTTATACTAGGTATGGATTGGATGGATAGACATTCTACTGTCTTAGATGTAGGTAGGAGGACTGTTACCCTCTCTACCGAGTTAGGTCAGATAGAGGTTTTCCGAGGTTGGGACCTTGGAAAGACAGGCACGATTATCAGTGCGGTACAAGCAGCTAGATTGATTGCACAGGGTTGTGATGCCTTCTGGTGTTATGCCATGAAGGAGGGGGAGAGTCCAACATTAGAGGATATTCCTGTGGTTTGCGAGTTTACAGATGTATTTGCTGAGCCGTCCAGTTTGCCGCCTCAGAGGAGTGTGGATTTTGGCATCGAGTTAGAGCCTGGTACGAGACCGATCTCGAAGGCCCCATACCGGATGAAGCCTGTTGAGATGCTGGAGCTGAAGAAGCAACTCGAGGAGTTGGCTGAGAAGGGCTTCATTCGCCCTAGCGTGTCCCCATGGGGAGCACCTGTCCTCTTCGTACGGAAGAAGGACGGATCGTTGAGACTGTGTATTGATTACAGAGAGCTGAACAAGGTGACTATCAAGAACAAGTATCCATTGCCTCGTATTGATGATTTGTTAGATCAGCTTCAGGGAGCGACTGTGTTCTCCAGGATTGATTTGCGTTCCGGGTATCACCAGCTGAGGGTGAGGGAGCAGGATGTACACATGACAACATTCAGGACCAGATATGGACACTACGAGTTTTATAGTGATGCCATTTGGACTTGCGAATGCCCCAACAGTCTTTATGGAGTTGATGAACAGCATCTTCATCGACTTCCTGGATCAGTTTGTGGTGGTTTTCATTGATGACATTCTGGTATACTCTCGCAGTGGAGAGGAGCATGCAGGACATCTGAGGACTGTATTGCAGGTTTTGCGGGATAGAGAACTTTATGCAAAGTTCTCTAAGTGCGAGTTCTGGATGCCAAAGGTAGCATTCTTGGGTCACATTGTATCCGCCGAGGGGATCAAGGTTGATCCGGCGAAGATAGAGGTAGTAGCTGCATGGACCACACCGACGAACGTCAAGGAAGTACGTAGCTTCCTTGGCCTAGCCGGTTATTACAGACGCTTTGTGGAGGGATTTTTTGTGATTGCCCGTCCACTGACAAGTTTGCTGAGGAAGACTACCAGATATGTGTGGTCTGATCAGTGTATGCAGAGTTTTGAGGAGCTGAAGAGACGTCTGACTTTTGCTCTTGTTTTCGCACAGCCAGAGGGTACTGAGGATTTTGTAGTATACAGTGATGCATCCAAGCTAGGCTTGGGATGTGTGTTGATGCAGCGAGGCAGAGTGATTGCATATGCGTCTAGACAGCTGAAGACGTATGAAGAGAACTACCCGACTCATGATCTGGAGTTGGCAGCGGTAGTTCATGCACAGAAGATCTGGAGACATTACCTGTATGGTGTTACATGTCAGATCTTCACAGACCATCAGAGATTCTGAAGTACATTTTCATGCAGCGGGAATTGAATAACCGCCAACGTAGGTGGCTTGAGCTGATCAAGGACTTTGATTTAGAGATTTTGTATCATCCGGGGAAGGCGAACGTTGTCGCCGACGCCCTGAGCAGGAAGACGCCTCGAAAGCAGGCGATTGCAAGGCTGACAGTTCATCATCAGTTGTAGAGGGATCAGATCTAGTTAGAGTTGGACATCTAGTTTCCTGATGAGGATGCCCGGCTGAGTACTTTAGAGGTTCTAACTGATCTGTTGGGTGAGATCCAACAGAAGCAGGAGACTTGCCCGACCTTGATGAGGATCAGAGAGCGGATGTCTCGGGATGAGGCACCACAATTTCTTCTGGGAGCAGGTGGAGTTTTGAGACGTCGCGGATGCGTCTGTGTACCTGCTCATACAGAGCTGAGGAAGAGGATATTACAGGAGGCTCATTGTACACCTTACTCGGTACATCCAGGTACGAGTAAGATGTATCAGGATCTGAGACGTTTATATTGGTGGGGAGGGCTGAAGCCCGTTGTAGCCAGATTTGTGGCACAGTGTGCGACCTGCCAGCAAGTCAAGATCGAGCAGTTCAGGCCTGGAGGTGAGCTCCATCCACTTCCTGTTCCACATAGGAAGTGGGAGGACGTCACCATAGACTTTGTGACTGGATTGAGGTTGAGTCGGAGTTTTGATGCCATTTGGGTCATAGTTGACAGACTGACGAAGACGGCACGTTTCATCCTATTCGAGAGACGTGGCCGGTGAGCAGTCTAGCAGAGGAGTACACTAGGCAGATAGTGAGACTCCATGGTGTACCGAGGACGATCGTCTCTGACAGAGATGGACGATTTACCTCGAGGTTCTGGCAGCAGATTTAGACTGCCCTGGGACGAGTTTGCACTTCACGACTACGTTCCATCCTTAGACAGATGGTTAGTTAGAGAGGACCATTCAGACCCTAGAGGATATGTTGCGAGCTTGTGTGTTGGATTGGGGGCAGGTGTGGACGGATCATATCCTACTTGTTGAGTTCTCCTACAACAACAACTGGCATGCATCTAATGGGATGGCCCCATATGAGGCATTGTATGGACAGAGATGTCGTACCCCGTTATGCTGGGATGAGCAGAGAAGTGTCAGTGGTTTGGCACCTGATCAGATTCAGGATGATAGGGCTCGAGTAGCATTGATCAGAGAGCGTATGTTGACTGCCCAGAGCCGTCAGAAGTCTTATGCTGATAGGAGATGTAGACCTCTAGAGTTCAGAGTTGGAGCCCATGTATGGCTGAGAGTGTCCCCGACACGAGGTGTTAGGCGATTTGACATTAAGGGGAAGTTGATCCCCCGATATGTCGGACCGTTCGAGATTCTGGATCGGGTTGGGAGCGCAGCTTACAGATTAGCCTTGCCTCCGAGAATAGAGGGTGTTCACCTTGTGTTTCACGTGTCTCAGCTGAAGGGGTATATACCAGATCCGAGACACATCGTGAGTTATGAGGATTTAGTGGTTGAGCCGGACCACACTTTTGTTGAGCATCCGATTGCAGTCTTAGAACGAGGTATGAGACGCCTGCGTTCGAAGAACATTCCTATGTTGAGGATACAGTGGTCGAGACGAGGACCCGATGAGGCTACATGGGAGACTGAGGATAGTATCCAGATGAACTATCCAAAGTTCTATGCCGAGATAGGTGCACCAGTAGGATCACCGAGTAGATCTTAGTACTAGCTTGGTGAGTCTTATGTGCTTACATGCTTATATGCTATGATATGTTATTTCATGCTAGCTTTGTTGTGATTATGATCTTATTAGATCTTGTTGTGCTAATATGATTTTTGTTTATAGCTGGAGATGGTTCTTTCCTCCATGCTATTGTGATATATTATGGTTTGGCTAGAGATGGTTTTCCTCTAGGCCCTGGATAGTATAGTTGCTGCTGGAGTGGATGGTTTCCTCCATGCTTATGCTTGAGGTTATATATAGAGTGTACCTCGGCTTGTGAGTCCGAGTGGTTTGAGGATTTTACAAATTTCGGGACGAAACTTGTTTTTAGGGGGTGAGGTGTAAGAGCCTTAGTTTTGGGAGCTAGTTTTGGCCTTAGCCGCCCCCACGGGTCTGTGAGGCCGCTCCTGCGGCTCCTCTGTTGTTCCGCCCCTGCGGCCAGGAAACCCGCCCCTGCGGTTTCCTGCGGCTGCAGCCTCTTCGTTGACTCTTGACCCGTGCTTTACTCTTTGCTTCCCTTATTCCGTGCCGTGGTTGATCAAGGGCTTTTCCTCACTTCCCTATCTAGCTTCCCACGTCCTCCTTGCTTCTCCCTTGTTCCCTCTTGATCTTGTTCTTGGTTTGGAAGAGTTTGGTTTGAGATTTGGGTGTGTTGTGGCTTTTGTGGTTGATGTTGATGCTTGTGAGTGGTATGCTGAGCTTGAGAGCTAGTGGAGGTGTTGTCTTGGAGCAGTTTCGTGCCTAGGCCACAGTTGTGGTATGTCCTCCTTACCTCTTCATTCTTTCTTCTTCCTTATTCTTCTTTCCTTAGCTTAGGATTAGATGTTTGGACATAGGATGATGTTGGAATGTGTATGTTCTTGCATGTGTATGATAAAGACGTGATTTGATCACGTGAAGAGTGAAGGAAGACTCGCGGGGCTACGTTATGCACTGTCGCCGCCCCCGCGCCTGGAAGCCACCGCCCCTACGGAAGCTGTGCCGCAGCGCCCGCGCCAGCGCCTGCGTTTGCCTGCAGCCTTGTCACCGCGCCCGCGGCTGAGTTCCACCGCGCCTGCGGGTTGCTTGCTCCGCCTCTGCGTCCCTTGTTTTACGCAGGTGCGTCTTGTCCCGGATCTACCTAGAGTTAGGTAGATCCTTTCCTTTCCTAGTATGAGCGGTAGTAGCATGCTAGGTAGCAGATGTTGAGGAGTATGATATAGATATGCCGGTTACGGCTTTGAGGTTTACGATTTGGATTTGATCCTTATGGATCCCTTGGGTCTAAGTGTGACCCTTTGTGTGATAGGAGTTTGATATATATGTATGCCTTGTATAGGCCGTGTTATCCTCCCGTTTGGAGTGGACTGAGTTGAGGGTT
Organism: Fagopyrum tataricum; assembly: GCA_002319775.1. Taxonomy (NCBI): domain Eukaryota; kingdom Viridiplantae; phylum Streptophyta; class Magnoliopsida; order Caryophyllales; family Polygonaceae; genus Fagopyrum; species Fagopyrum tataricum. Next base: position 33,806,552 of record CM008285.1, read on the forward strand.
GATCCAGTGAGACGACTACGAGGTTGAGGTAAGTCCGTGGGACTTACTTAGTTGCCATTCCTTTATAGGATGTTGTGCATGAGTGGTGTTTGTTATATGTTTATAACATGCGTTATGGTGGTCACCGACCTATGATATATTGCTTGCCCATTATAAGGCCGTGATAACTTGCCCTTTCATCCCGCCGGGAGTCTGGGAGGTTCTTTGTAGGTAGGCCAGACCTGGTAAACGGTTCGGGCACTCTCCATTCCCTTAGGGTACACGGAGAGGTGTTCCAGGCACCATTCCAGCTGGTTATTGGACCCAGAGGCGAGGATTACATTCCTCGTGTCACATATGTTGATATTGATACATATATATACGAGTTGACTGCTGGACTTTATAAAGATAATGAACCGGGTAAATGTGTGATATCATGTTGACGTGTTTGGTATTATTGGATGTGTGTTTGTGCTCTGCATCTCTTATGTATGTGTATGGTTAGCTAACGGTTTTATACCGTGTTGTAGATCTTTTGCATGTTAGGAGAACTGCAGAGTGATCCAGGGTGGACGATCCGGTGAGGGCTCCGTACACTGGGGCGTTATCGGGGATATGGGTTCTTTTGTTGTACAGTGTGGTTTTGTTTGTACTCAGCGGTACATTGTATTACCTTTTGGATATATATATATATATATATATATATATATATATATATATATATATATATATATATATATATATATATCTGTTTCATGTTTTGTTTTAATCTATCGGTGCCTTGTTGTAAAATCAGTGAAATTGTTGTCAGGCTAGGGTCAGGATCCATTGTGAGATCCTAGCCCAACAGCACTCCGAGTCCTACAGATTTAGGGTGTTACACTTGTCTAGTAGCTGCTGCAGTGATATCTGTCTTTTCATTGGTGTTAAAGTTGAAGTGCATTGTCCCACGGTCCTTTCTTCTTGCCTTGTGATTAATCTGTAAACAACAGGCCCGCCTTCTCTTTGAAAGGCTTAGTCATAGCACTAATAAATTGATAATAAGTATATTTAGTAAATACAAGTGCAGAGTTTAACGTTGTAATGTATTGTCCAGGAGTCCTTTCATATGTCCTTGTGGGTAACCTGTAAACATATGACCATCCTTTCCTTGGAAAAGATTTACTCATATCAAAAGAATATTGATTATATATATACACAGTAGATACACATGTAGGTAGTGACACATAGTATCCAGTTTGTCTTAGTGTTAGCAGTATAGCACACCCAAACACACTGTCCAACATTAAATTAAAGGTATATAGGTTAATCAAGATATTAGGCAAGTAATAACACAACGATTCATCCTCAAAAATATCATTATAAAGTGAAAATTGAAGATAAATCTTCATGATACATAGAGAGGGGATTATTTTGGTACCCAAAAGAAAACAAAGTGGATGGGCACAACCTTCCCATCTTAGTCTACTTAGTCTAGGAATAATAAAGCATTTAGCAAATTTAACTTGATTATCTTTGTTTTCCTTTTGTTTTTTTGTTTTGACTTTCAATCAATAAGTGACAGTTGATTGCTAGTCCTTTAAACCCTTTTCAAAATCTTTTTGATTTTTTTCCTTTATCTTTTCCAACCTCTTGTCTTTAATTGAGATCTATTTTATATTTAATCATTGATGCATATTGATCCTCACAGTCCTTGAGATCGACCATGGAATACTTACATTTACTGTGATTGACCCATACACTGTGGGTTCGTTGGTTTTAGGGAATTATTTTCAGGTTATAAATATAAAATTATCCCTTCCTTGTTTTACTAACTTATAGGTCTTTATCATTATTGATAAAGGTTTATAGGGGTGTAAAAACAACGAACACAAACCAACTTTTAAAAAAATCCTGAGTTATTCAAAAAATCAAATTTTCAATTTTTTAAAAAAATCATATTTTTCCCCTGAGTTATTCAAGAAAAAATTCCAAAACAATTTTTAATACTTATAAATCAGGAAAAATTAGATTTTTTTTTTAATTTCAGGATTTTTAAAATACTATTTTTCTTTGTCTTTTTTGAATAACTCAAAAAAATGATTTTCAAAAAATTGAGAAAAAAGGTCTTTGATTTTATAATTTTTAATAACTCGAAAATAATTAATTTAAAAAACCGTTTTTGAACTATTATTTTTTGAATAACTTAAGAAAAATATGATTTTATTAAACTAAATTTTAAAAAGGGTTTTTTAAATGGTTTTTTTTAATAACTCAAGTTTTTTTTTTTTATTGATTTTTTTTAATTTGGTTTAAGTTCATTATAAAAACCTGGTTCGGTCTTAATATATAGTTTATTGAAGAGAAAAATGGGACAATAGGGCCTTTTAAGAAAACTGAAAACAAAGTAGGCCCTTGGATTTTTAGAATTAAAATTAAGATAAATTGAAGGGTTAAATATGTCATCATGCATTAATTGAACGGGAAGTTGGGGGTAATTTTGTGTAAACGAAGTACAAAAATTGTGTAACTCGACCTTGTGTAAATCGAATATGTCTTGTGTAATTCGACATAACTTTTGTACCTCATAATTAACTCGACATTATGTTTTATGTAACGCTAGTTTGTGTAAGTAAATATTAAGAATAGCTTAAAAAAATAGCAATAGATTACTAATTTCAATTAGTCTAGCTGGTATAAGGGCGGGAGGGGGCCTAGAGATGGGCTCGGTTTGGCTTGAACCGCCAAACCGCCGGTTTTCAAACCGGCGGCGGTTTAGGTTTGGCCGGTTCAAGTTTTACGTTTAGGTTTGTGAAAATAAAAAACCTAAACCACCGGTTTGAACCGGCCAAAACCGTTGGTTTGAACCGACGGTTGGAACTGACGGTTTTACCGACGGATTGATGGTAAAACCGTCGGTTTTGGTTGTTTTTTTTTTAAATAAACATTAAAACCGACAGTTTGGTTGGTTAAATCGTCGGTTTTGGCTTTTTTAAAAAAATTTTCTAAAAAAATATCATTCCGACGGTTACCACCAAACCGTCGGTTTATGCTTCAAGCCGGTTTTTCAAATTTTTTTTTTTAACAAACCGTGGCTAAACCGGCAAACCGCAAATTTGTCGGTTTTGGGCTTCCTAGTTTGTGTTTAGGTTTGGCCCAAGGCCAAACCTAAACCGCCGGTTTGTAAACCTAAACTGTCGGTTTAGGTTTACAGCCCATCTATAGGGGCTTGTCATCTAGAGTTCGAAACCCACTAACTACGAAATTTATATTTTCGTTGGGCTTTGTGTAACTCAAATTGGGTTTGGGCTTATGAAATTTGAAATTACCAATAAGCCCTTTAATTAATCTTTATAAATAAAAAATAGAGGTCTACTTTGTTACCCAAATTAATTAGGAGCCTATTTATTACACTAGTTTACAAAAAAAGGCCTACTTACGAATTTCACCTTTTATTGAACCGATTCATGGTTTTAAGGAAATAATATTAAAATAATGAAAAACATCCTCTTGTGACGGTAAAATGGACATAATATAGGAGCGGGTGATATTTTGGTAACAACATACATCTAATGGGTGTATTTATGCAATAAGTCATTTAGCGGGTGGTTAGTTATAAATGACCTTATTTAAATGATGGTTTTCGGTAATTCACTCTTTTGAAAATGATATATATTTTCACTGTGATATACAACTAAACCTGTTTAGAGTCCTCTTCTATGAGACCACTATAAACTAGGGAATCAAATACATCAATGTGTCTATCCATTTTTTTTTTTTTGCTTTTGTAACACCCATATTTCTGGGAAATTGGAACGTTATTGGCTAGGACCCGACGGTGGGTCCTGACCTTAGTTTGACAGCAATAAATACGGACCTTGCAACAAGACACAAATACTAAATGCCAAAATCTTTTAAAATATAACAATACACTCATTAAGACACAACGACATCCAATATCTGAAAGGGAAATAAAGTCTAAGTACGACAAAAGAAACTGCAATAACAACCCACATTCCTAGTATTGAAATCCCGGCTGATCACTCCACTCCCGATTTCTCGGTAGAGATATTACCAAGAAACTCTAACAACATAATAAAATTGTTAACTATAATTATAATACTAAGGTCACTAGGAAACAATCACATTCAAGGAAATATTGTAAATCAATCAGCATGTAACAAACAATGTCTCAGTTATTATCTTTTCTTTTCGTGAAATTTGTCATCTATTTTTTCCAACTTTTCATGGTAGCGCGAGAGTCTCCCGACCCTCGCCTCCGTCCCCGTAAAACAGTAGGATTGGTTTTGATGCATTTTCCCCGTATATGCTACTGGACTGGTTGCGGGGAAATATCCGGCAACCTCGGCCCGGACAAAAAGCTATGGCACGTTATAATGCACTTGTGCCTCTCTTTAGAAATTTAAAAATAGTGATCTAGTTCGTTCATTTTATTTCACTATCATAACACACACTACCCTAGTGCACACTCAGTATTATAAAAGGTAACTAAGTGAGTCTTATGAACTCACCTTATCCCTACTAGTCTCAATGTTTCTCGCGATCTTGCCTGTCAAAGATCCGAATTTTTTGATCAATATACATCAACCATTAGAGCTATATCAACCCTTAACACTACTCGACTTATCATTCTAATCAATCAGGGTATGATATCTAGCATCGATACCTTGACTTTTTCTACGCCCTAAGTTTACAGACCTAGACGTCCATTTCAAGTTTTCATTTATCAACACATTCGTTTCCTTAAAACCTCGCTATCTCGGAAGTCCATATTTAGTCTAAGATCTTTCTAATATCTACAACTTTATAATTTTCATACACATCAAATTCCAAAGAAAAGATGATCGAAGTCGAAAATCTCTCAGAAATAGTAAAAAAATCAACATCTAACTCCAATAATCTCTACTTGACTCTTCAGAAAGAGAATTCAAGCACTGCAACATAATAAAAATGAACATTGATGACTATTCAATTTAATGCGGTGGAGTGGTTAACCGACAAGGTGATATCTCTCCTTACACTTTCTTGTCTAGGTTTGACTCTTATATTCTAATTCTTTCATTTTTTTTAACGAAAAAATAACACAAAAAATATTAAAATTATAAAAAAATAGTAACTACGATATAAACTATCAAAGTATATATCAAAATTTATAAGATTATAAAAAAGATTAAAAAATTCTTACTTCGATAATGTTATGATAATCTTACATGTCATAAAAAATAGGATTATTATTCAGATAAGCCAGTTTCGGGTAGGATATATTTCGGTTTGAAGCAGTTTCGAATTGGATCCGAATTATTCGATATATTTCAAAAAAAAAAATCGATTACCTCGTTAAATTTGGTCGAGTGAAATAATATTGTGAAGAATGTACGTTTTGACAATCCAAACTTTAAACTTCATATATCTAACACACAAATTGTATACCAACTTTATAAGGCAGAAATAAGTTACAATGTACCTATCCCTTGGTCCAACTTTATAATAAATTGTTCCTGCTTTCCAGCCATCCCTTTTTTAACATGTATCCTTCCAACCATTTTAATAAATGAAAACACCAACCCATTTTAGACTTTATTTGTACAACTATATGTACAAAAAAAATATTTTCACCGGCAGTGATACTTCCCTAGCACAGTATTGTATATTAATATTAACATAAATTATTAATTAAAAAAATAAATTAAACTTTTAATATATTTAAAGTAACTCTATTGGATCGGACTTTTCTTTATAAAATTATTTGTTGTCCACCCCTAGTTTTGGGTCGAATATTTTAAAATAAAGTCCATATAAACATTTTACTTTCATCATGAGTTAGATGAGAGAAAATCCAATTGAAACACAAACTAATTAGAGTGTTTATTGTGTTTCCAAAAAAAAAGTGTTTATTGAATTTATAAGCTTAATTATGGTAAAAGCTACTATAAAATTTTGGCTCAACTCGTTTTGGCTCAACTCGTTTGAATAAAGTTCAGTTTTCTCAGCTAATATAACACTATAGGAGCATTCTCTTAGTCGAGCTACTCAGACTCGGCTCGTCAAAACTTAGCTCGAACTCGTTCACTTTCGAATCAAGTCAAATATATATGAACGTTAACCCATTTTAAACTCGCAATAAAATTTAGGGTCTTGGTTTATAAAATAGTCTAACTTGATTGATATGTAACTGCTCGGTTCGGTTATCCTGTAAATATTAGAGTTACTATTCTAAAAAGGATTTCTAAAATTATACAAACTCCATTTATTCAATAGACATAAAGTTAGTTACACTTGTTTTCTATTAATAGTACGTGCTTTAAACACCATTCATGGTAGCTGAGTATCATAATTACCATCATCACTCATCTCATCTTTCTCTGCAACGCTATGTACTATATATAACTCTAACCAGAGATCAATCGATCCTGTACACAACATGGATCCATATAAGTTCTTGAAGATATCGCCGAACCCAGACGGAACGATCACAAGGCTAGAACAAGCTCCGTTAGTGCCTCCAACAGAAGACTCCAACGCAACCGAGTCACAAACGGGTCAAGGCTTAGCCATATCCAAAGATGTGCCTCTCAACACGGAAAAAAAGACCTTTGTAAGGATCTTTAGACCTAGTAACACGAAGGGAGATAAACTTCCTTTGATTATCTATTACCACGGAGGTGGGTTCGTGTTCTATAGTGCGGCTACGGTTATGTTCCATGATTCGTGCGCCAAGATGGCGGCTCAGCTGCCGGCTGTGATTGTGTCGGTGGATTACAGGCTGGCGCCTGAAAATCGGCTGCCTGCGGCTTACGAGGATGCGGTGGAGGCGATCGAGTGGGTGAGCTTGCAGGGAAGGAAGGAAAATGGAGAGACGTGGCTTAGAGAGTTTGCTGATTTTGGAAGGTGTTTTTTGATGGGGAGTAGCTCTGGTGGTAATATTACCTACAATGCTGGTATGTTAAATCTTCTACTTTTAATTGATTTAACTGAAATACCCAACTATATATATGAAACACTAATTTAGAGTGTGGAAATGTTCGATAAGTGATGATCTTTGACCTCTTATTATAGACTTTCAAATGAAGCGGTCAACAATTAGATCGTTTTTGAGGAAAATCCTAGAGTCACAAGTAGGGTGGACAATCTATAGATCCGAATATCCGGATAATTTTTTTTTTTTTTATATAGGGAAAGTTCAATCCAGATTCGAGTTGGTCGGTATCCAACTTTTTTTGTCGGATCAGATTAGATAAGGATGTGCAGGATATCCGGCTGATTCATTTGATCCGAAATATAAATATTGATATCTGAATTTGTTTTAATCGGATCAAAGCTAATTGAAGTTTACATAACTAGATTCATATAAACTTGACAAACATATACATGATCTAAACTCCCAAATAATTAGAAATTATAATAAATCTTCCTAACAACATAATTCAAATTTACTTCTTTTTTTTTTTTTCAATTCACTACAATATTAAACACACTTTAAAAATGTCATCTTTTCACACCAATATAACATTTTTCTTTAGTAAATTATTATTAAAAAAATTAGTTGAATTACCGAAAAGTACCAGCATGTTATATAGTGTCATTTACAATTAACTATCAGTTCTATTTAATATTACCGAAAAGTACCAATATAACATTTTTCTTTAGTAAATTATTTTTGGGCATCGTACTTGTGATTATGATCCCAATGTTAGAGAAACATACTAGCAAGAAACCTCATGCATATCATTGGATTAAACATATATGTCACGTACCAATTTGTGCAAGAACGAGTGCTTATCAAAGACTTACAAATTTCTTTCATCTCAACCAATAGCAAGTGGCAGACATGACCAAACCACTCTCTTTTGACTGTTATTTGTATATTCTAGATGCAACACCAAATATATGGAAGTATATATTATACCATCTATATGATAATTAAAATGTTATGTATGTGTGTATATATCTCTAGGTTTACGAGCACAAGATCTAAAACTAGAACCGCAGATGAAGATAATAGGGTTAATAATGAACCAACCCTATTTCGGTGGAGAGGAGCGGACCGACTCCGAGACTCGCTTGATCAATGATAAGATTGTTCCGTTGCACGCAAATGACGTAATGTGGTCACTTGCATTACCCGAAGGAACCAATCGGGACCACATATATTGCAACCCCGTCAAGAATCATCAAGATGAAGAGAAGATCGGACGGTTACCAAGGTGTCTAGTTAACGCTTACGGCGGAGATCCTATGGTGGACAAACAACGGGAGTTTGTTAAGATGTTGGAGGCGCGTGGGGTACACGTTGTACCTATCTTTCACGAGGATGGACACCATGCCGTCGAGTTTTTCGATCCTCATAAGGCTCAAACTTTTTATAGAAATGTCGCTGATTTTGTTAATGCTAGTGTTTCTTAATTTATTAAGGTATAAGATTTAGACTCTAAATCAATGGTTGATATAGATGTGTTTATTGCATATGGAACTTGGAAGTATTGAGTGTAATGTACGCGACATTATATATATGTAACATATATCTATGGTGAACCTTATATTGTGGATTAAGGTCTATGAGCAATGAAACTTTTTTTTTTGGTTGAAGATATTTGTGGGAGAAACATGGTAGACCAATTAAAATCGTAGGAAAGAGGGTTTTGTATGGTGTTTCTTTTCGACTTGTGGTATGAACAATTATGCTATAAGAGCTGAATTTTTGGCATTATTATCGCATATAGATTACTTATATGGACTAAAGATTAACCCAAGTCCCACCAATGAGAGTTGTAGGTAATGAACCAACCCTACTTATAAGGAAAGGAAGAGTAACAATGTTTCACTTTTCACACTATATAAAAACGAATTTGAAAGAGAGAACCGAGAGAAGGATATGTGGGTGTGTTGGAGTTTTAGATGTATAAAGCTGGAATTCCAGAAAATAAGGTTTTTTGACGTCTAAACAAGGATTGTGCGTGTGCGTGTGCCTTTAATAAAAAATATAGCTCATATTCATTTTGTAAATTAGGTATAGTAATAGCTCATATTCATTTTTGTACGTTGGACTACCGAGACGTTGGTCTATGACTAGTGGTTTCGGGATCCACAAAAAATGCTCCTTTTTTGAATTAGGCATAGTAATATATAGCTCATATTCATTTTGTAAATTTACATCTTGCTCACTCTTATATTTCCTTTCTTTATATTGTGACCTTTCTTTGTTGTGTCGTAGGATCTACTCGAGCTCGAATCGGGCTGAAATCGAAAAAATTTAATTGTGACACATTCATTAATTAAACAAGTTGCCTCCATGGTAGTACAAGCTCAAAAAAACTTGCTTTCTTCCTATAAGCGGCTTCAGTAATTCATTGTGTGAACCGTTCCTCTTCTATCTTTGTCATCAATGTAGGGCTTCGGAAATTCACTTTATGACTTGTCACACTTTCATTTGTCATCAATAGTGTTATTTTGGGCCTCCAACATTTAATCTCTCGTCACCTTACATTTCATGATGGTGAACTGTTGGTGAACCTACCATTTATCGACGAATAGGGTGATCTCCGATACTTGTTATTCACTTGGTAGGCAGTTGTTTGCTGATTTTGCACCCTTAGAATCCGTATTAATAGTGACATAAACTCAAAGGTTGACAAAACAAGAGAGGGATAGTTTTAAATTTATAACCTGTAAATAATTTCCCTAAATAGCAACAAATTCATAGTGTATGGATCGTACGAAGTAAGACAATTATTCCAGGGTCGAACACAAAGACTGGGAGGTTAAATCTGCAACAATGATTATAGATAAGATAGATCTAGGCTAAGAAAAAGTTTAGAAAAGATAAGAGAAAGAAATCAAATGTTCACATTCGATAAAAAACAATTTTATAAAAGCAAAGCGAAATAAAAGATAATCAAATTAAAGGGAAGAAAGATGGATTCCAAGGGTTCAAGACCATTGTTTATGACATATGGACTCAGGACGACTCATAAGGATATATGGTAGAAAAGCAACAATGACGAACATTTCTACGCTGATGATCTATTACCGGGTAAGTCTCAAGATCATCTAATTTCAATCCTAACTACCTATTACCGGTTAAGTCTCAAGGTAAAAAGGGTGAAAATTTATTACAAACCAAATAATCTAACTAAGGATCAAGTAACCATTTACCGGGTAAGTATCAGGAATTACCCAACTTAGAAAGAAATCAGGCACATTCAAACCAATAAAGGTTTTCACTTTTATGACCTATGGTCAATCTACTTATGTATCCAAGAAGAATATCACCGGGTAGGTCTTAATTCCAACTCAGGTTACTAGTTTAGAAGGTTCTAATCTAGATTAATGTCCAAACCAACCATTAAGATATTAAGCAATTCTAAACACTAAAATACAACCTAATCTATCATAATCCAAGCCATAGACAAATCTCTATCTACCTTGGAACCATAAAGTTCTAACCAATAACAATCATATCGAAATCTACAACTAAGAAAAATAATAAAACATGAAAGGGAAAGAAAGAACTCAACTTTGAATGAATGAAATCCTGCAATTGAAATAAATCTCGATCCAATGTTTCCGTACAAATCTGAATGCTAAAGTGCGAATCTTTAATCTAAACTAATCTAAACTGCGAAGAACAATGATTGAAGAAGACGGCAGGGTAAGAGACGGCTCCCCCCTTCTAGGGTAACTTTTGGGAACTCCGGGCTCTCCTGGGCACAATCGAACACTAAGGAAACTCCGGGCTCTCCCGGACACCTTTTTGGAATGAATCCAAGGCTTCCTTTTATGCACAAATCCTTTCCAAAAGACGTTGGGCCGAAAAGGAAAAAGATCGTAAACAAAAACATGACGCTCAAGAAAGAAATCTCGGTCAAAATACACTGATCTCGGCCGAGATTGCACTGATCTCGGCCGAGATTGCACTGATCTCGGCCGAGATTGCACTGATCTCGGTCTAGAATACATTGATCTCAGCCGAGATTGCACTGATCTCGATCTGGACTACAATGATCTCGGCCGAGATTGGTTCTGGTCGGGGCCGAGATTTTGGATATAACTTCAATTTCTTCAGCGTTTGGAAAATTTCGGTCTGTACTGTGAGGATCTGGGCCGAGGTGCCGACCAAGATTGCACAACAGAAACTTGGATCACGGCCCAAGATGAATGATTTTGGTCGTGATCTCGCCCGAGATGCTTCCTTAGTCGTTCTTCATGCCTTCAACTTGATTTCTAGCCCTTTCCCTTGCACGTATGCTTGCTCCAATGCATCCACTTCGAGGCTTGATCCTCAAATACGTCGTTTTAGCTCCAAAATGTGCCAAATCACCTACGATGATACCAAAACCGTGTGTAGACATCTATTCGATCTTGCAAAGTAGAACTAAACAACCATAAATGACACAAACTAAGGCTAAAACATGAATGCAGAAAGGAAAAATCTACCTAAATGCATGACTAAACTAGGTCGATAAATCATGTTATCAGTAGTAGGTAAACTATTCTCATGGGATGAATGTCAAAACTTTGCAACAACCTAGTCAAGTAATGTCCTAACAAGCCTTCGATGCACAAATAAATAACTATGTCATTGTCCAAGATCCATCATATTGTAAACCCGCTCGTCTTGTAGAAAGATAAGATATAATGTATCCTTCAATCCTCTAAATATATATCTTCCGTAATTTCTCTTTATATCTTTGTGTAGTTTTGTTTAGGGTGTGAGATAAAAAAATTTAATATAATAAATTGTAAATATATATATATATATATATATGTGTGTGTGTGTGTGTACTACTCTATAACACACTTGTTGTGTATAATGTAAACAATAGGACAATGTACTTGGTTTTACCATAACTTGTTAAATAAGATTGATTAAACCCTTATACATATATTTATGAATGCTCAATTATTGGTAGGTGACTTAGTACTTGTTGGATAACACATAAGGACACTTAAGTTGTTAAGTGAAACCCTAGTGTGATTCCAACATAACCTAAGTTGTGAGTGAAACCCTAGTTGTTAAGTGAAACCCTAGTCTCCTTAGGTTAGTTTAGAGGTCCGACTTGTTCGAAGCTTGTAAGAGGAATTGTGCCGAGTTAAGTTGAGTCGAGTTAGAGTTGGATCCTTTGCTACATTCATATTTGTATTTAAAATTTTTGAATACACTTAGTTTATTGATCATCACTTCTTTCTCTTTTGATTCTATGGATTTGTTGCGTTTGTTTGTGTTGACTGCATATCACTCAACATAGGGACTGAGGTGAAAATCTCAATCCAAAGCTACGTAGTGTTTTGATCCGTTATAATGCCTAGAATTTACGTGAGTATCAAAGCATGATAGTGAGCATATAGGAGAAACAAAACCGATTAGAACACTAGGATCCATGTTTAAGTTAATATGAAAGTTGGATGCTAAGCCTAGCTTAGATTATTCCTTTATGCACTTTGTTTGGTTCTTAAACATGATGTTATGTCTTCATAATTGGTCGGCTAGTATGAATGAGACTCATAAGTAATTTCATAATCTAGTGATGCATATGTAGACGCCTATGATGCTTGAGTTAGTATTTCAATTATTCTAATAGCAAACACAATGTGAGGAATAATTTATTACTAACTTGTGTAGTGTAAATCCACTCTAGATCCTTATAATTTATGCAAGTCAATAGCAAACAACATGTGAGGTATTATGTTGGATTGACTAGCATGCTTAGATTTACATTTGCCTATCCATGCATACAGTCGTTTAGTTATCATTAATTTGAGCACTCGAGCAAATAGTTCTCACTCTATGACATTATAATATGTATGAACATTGCATTAGCAAGGATTGGGAGAATTAGTCCCCAACCCCTAGTCGTTTTCATATTTGATTTCATATCTGTAACACCCCAAATCCGTAGGACTCGGGGCGCCACTTGGCTAGGATCTCACAATGGATCCTGACCCTAGCCTGACAACAAGTTCACTGGATCTTACAACAAGGCACAAATAGATTAAAACCAAATTATCAAACTGTATATATATAAATCAAAAGGTTTACAGAAGAACCGCTGAGTACAAAAGAAACATGTACTGTACATACAAAATGTCCCCATAACCCTCGTATAACCCTAGTGTACGGAGCCCTCATATAACCCTACCTTGTCCAACTGCAGGTAAGGCTCTAGTTCGAACCATCTGCAGAGGATAAAAATCTAACTTAGAAGGCTATATATGCCATATGTATAGATATATATAAATTCAATCACAACATAATATCTATATATATCTATGCTATCGAAGTCTTCAGAGGGGTGATGGCTTCTCATACACACTATCCCAAAACATTTGTACTCATTTCAAAACCAAAACCTTTTTAAAAGTCAGACCCCTTTCGGGTTCTGTTTATTTATCTATTCGACCTTTATCGCAGATTGCAAGTGCCATTGTTGTCAACCTAAGCCTCTGATACCAACTTTGTAACACCCCAAATCCGTAGGACTCGGGGCGCCACTAGGCTAGGATCTCACAATGGATCCTGACCCTAGCCTGACAACAAGTTCATTGGATCTTACAACAAGGCACAAATAGATTAAAACCAAAACATCAAACTGTATATATATAAATCAAAAGGTTTACAAAAGAACCGTTGAGTACAAAAGAAACATGTATTGTACATACAAAATGTCCCCATAACCCTTGTATAACCCTAGTGCGAAGCCCTCAGCGGATCGCCCCATCTGGATCACTCTACAGCTATCCTAACCTGCAAAGGATCTACAACACGGTATAAAACCATTAGCTAACCATACACATATATATAGAAGATGCATAAGCACAAACACACTTCCAGAAAACAATAACATATAATCATGTTGTCACACATTTACCCGGTTAATTATCTTTATATAGTCCAACACTCAAATCGTAAAAATATCTTCATATGAATATATGTGACACGAGGGATATATATAATCCTCGCCTCTGAGTGCTATAGCCAGCTGGAGTGATATAAGCGCACCTTCCCGTATACCATAAGGAGTGGTAAGTGCCCTTCCCGTGTACCAGATCTGGCCTGACTACAGAGAACCTCCCAGACTCCACTACGGGATGTAAGGGAAGTTGTCACAGCCACTACAATGGGTGGTCACTAAATCATAGGTCGGTAATAATCAACATCGCATGCTATAAAGCATATAACAATCACCACTCATGCATACATCCAATATAAGGATGATAGCTAAGTAAGTCCTACGGACTTACCTCAACCTCAAAGTAATCTCAACCACGATCAACTCCAAATCTGGAGGACAACACTACCTAATAACAAGGTATAAAGAGATATCAAATCTCCTATCAATCCATGGGGTCACACCTAGACCCAAGGGATCCATAAGGATCATATCCAACTCATAAACCTCAAGGCCATAACCGGCACCTATCGATATCATGATCATCCTCAAAACCATACCTAGCATGCTAATAAACCGCTCATACTAGGAAATGAAAGGATCTACACTACTCTAGGTAGATCCGGGACAAGACGCACCTGCGTGACAAGAGGGACGCAGGGGCGAAGCAAGGCAAACCCCAGGCGCGACGACACACTGGCTCAGGCGCGGTGACCTTGGCCGTAGGGGCGGCGGCTTCCAGGCGCGGGTGCGGTGACACACTTCCGCAGGGGCGGCGGTTCACGGGCGCGGGGGCGGCGACAATGCAGAACGGCCTTCCCCGACTTCTCTTGGACTCCTTACGTGAGGAACTCACGTCTTCAGCATTCCATAACCACACACACACATATACATACACATTCCACTATCAATACACATCCAAACACAACTAATCCTAAGCTAAAGAAGAGTAATTCAAATAAGGAAGAAGAGAAGAAGAAGATGACTTACCACAATTGTGGTCATAGGCAGCAAGGAAGAAACAAAACCACACTCTCATCTGGCTCCCAAGCTCAGCAACACATCACACATCATCAACCACCAAAAATCACACACAAACTCTTTCAAACTCAAAGAAGAACAAGAGCAAGATCAAGGAGAGGAAAGGAGGCAAGAAGAAGCTCGTGAAGTAGCTGGAAATGAAGAACCCTTGCTCAGCAAGCCAAGGAAAAGGCTAAGAAGGAAGAGAAGAGAGTAAAGCATAGTCAAAGGGTCAACAAAACCGGCTGCAGCCCCAAGAAACCGCAGGAGCGACATCTTGAGCCGCTGGGGCGGCGGAAGGCACCCGCAGGGGCGGCTAAGCTCCTAAAGGTCAAGGCTCTTACATCTCACTCCCCTTAAAACAAGTTTCGTCCCGAAACTTGTAAAATCCTAAAAGCCGAAGGGGTGGAAACCCGCTGGGGCGGCGGAAGGCACCCGCAGGGGCGGCTCAGCTCCTAAAGGTCAAGGCTCTTACATCTCACCCCCTAAAAACAAGTTTCGTCCCGAAACTTGTAAAATCCTAAAACAACTCGGACTCAGAAGCCGAGGTATAACTCTCTCTATCGGAGGCATCACATCTCCGCACGTATGGTACCAATCTATACCACTCTATAACCTCAAACACAAGCATGGAGGAAAAACATCTCCAGCAACAAGATCACTATACTGTCCAAGGCATAGAGGAGAACCATCTCTAGCTAATACTATAATCACATCACAAGGGCATAGAGGAAAAACATCTCTAGCCATATCATACTCATAACAGAAGGGCATGGAGGAAAAACATCTCCAGCAATACTATGTCCACCAAAATAGCATGGAGGAATAACCATCTCTAGCTAAACCCTAATCATATCACAATGGCATGGAGGAAAGAGCCATCTCCAACCATAAACAACAATCGTACTAGCACAACAAGATCTAATAAGATTATATATCACATCAAAGCTAGTACGAAAATAAACACATCATAGCATATAAGCACATAAGCATAACACTCACCAAGATAGTACTAAGATCTACTCGTCGATCCTACATGTACATCTATCTCGGCATAGAACTCTGGATAGTTCTTCTGAATACTATCCTCAGTCTCCAATGTAGCCTCATCAGGTCCTCGTCTCGACCACTGTATCATCAACATAGGAATGTCCTTCGAACGCAGGCGTCTCATACCTCGTTCTAGAATTGCAATCGGATGCTCAACAAAAGTGTGGTCCGACTCGACCACCAAATCATCATAACTCACAATGTGTCTCAGATCTGGTATATACTTCCTCAGCTGAGACACGTGAAACACAGGGTGAACACCCTCTAATCTCGGAGGCAAAGCTAATCTGTATGTTGCACTCCCAACCCGATCCAGAATCTCGAATGGTCCGACATATCGGGGGCTCAACTTCCCCTTAATGCCAAAACGTCTAACACCTCGTGTCGGAGACACCCTCAGCCACACATGGGCTCCCACTCTGAACTCTAGGGGTCTACGCCTCCAATCTGCATAAGACTTCTGACGACTCTGTGCAGTCAGCATCCTCTCTCTAATCAGTGCTACACGAGCAACATCATCCTGAATCTGATCAGGTGTCAAACCACTAACATTGCTCGGCTCATCCCAGCATAACGGAGTACGACATCTCTGTCCATACAGTGCCTCATATGGGGCCATCCCAATCGATGCATGCCAGCTGTTGTTGTACGAGAACTCAATTAGTGGGAGATGATCCGTCCACACTTGTCCCCAGTCCAACACACAAGCTCGCATCATATCCTCCAGTGTATGAATGGTCCTCTCTGACTGACCATCTGTCTGAGGATGGAACACAGTAGTGAAGTGCAAACTCGTCCCCAGGGAAGTCTGAATCTGCTGTCAAAACCTCGAGGTAAATCGCTCATCTTTGTCTGAGACAATCGTCCTCGGTACACCATGAAGTCTCACTATCTGTCTGGTGTACTCCTCAGGTAATCTGCTCACTGGCCACGTTTCCCGGATAGGGATAAAACGTGCCATCTTCGTCAGTCTGTCCACTATAACCCAGATGGCATCAAAACTATTGCTCGGTCTCAGCCCAGTCACAAAGTCCACGGTGACGTCCTCCCACTTCCTCTGTGGAACAGCCCAGTCACTTGACCTGCTGGCAGGTCGCACACTGTGCCACAAATCTGGCCACATCGGGCTTCAGCCCTCCCCACCAATATGAACGTCTCAAATCCTGGTACATCTTACTCGTATCTGGGTGCACTGAATAAGGCGTACAGTGAGCCTCCTGTAATATCCTTTGTCGTAGATCCACATCAGCGGGTATACAGACGCGACTGCGGCGTCTCAACACTCCATCTGCTCCTAGAAGGAACTGTGGTGCCTCATCCCGAGACATCCTCTGTCGAATCCTCGTCAGTGTCGGGCAGGTCTCCTGCTTCTGTTGGATCTCACTCAACAGATCAGGAAGAACCTCTAAGGTACTCAATTGGGCGTCCTCATCAAGAAACCGGACGTCCAACTCCAACCTAATCAGATCCCTCTGTAACTGATGCTGAATTGTCAGCCTCGCAATCGTCTGCTCTCGAGGCGTCTTCCTCCTCAGGGCGTCGGCGACAACGTTCGCTTTCCCTGGATGATACAGACTCTCCAGATCAAAGTCCTTGATCAGCTCAAGCCACCTACGATGGCGGTTATTCAATTCTCGCTGCGTGAAAATATACTTTAGACTCTTATGGTTTGTGAAGATCTGACATGTAGCACCATACAAGTAATGTCTCCAGATCTTCAGTGCAAGAACTACCACTACCAACTCCAGATCATGAGTCGGATATTTTTTCTCATACATCTTCAGTTGTCTAGACGCATATGCAATCACTCTACCTCGCTGCATCAACACCCATCCCAAGCTTAGCTTGGATGCATCACTGTAAACCACAAAATCAATTGTGCCCTCTGACTGTGCTAAGATAGGAACGGAAGTCAGACGTCTCTTCAGCTCCTCAAAACTCTTCCTACACTACTCAAACTATACAAATCTGGTAGTATTCCTCAACAAACTCGTCAGTGGACGGGCAATCACAGAAAATCCCTTCACAAAACGTCAGTAATAACCGGCTAGGCCAAGAAAGCTACGTGCTTCCTTGACGTTCGTCGGTGTCATCCATGCTGCTACTGACTCTATCTTCGCCGGATCAACCTTGATCCCCTCAGCGGAAACAATATGACCCAAGAATGCTACCTCTAGCATCCAGAACTCGCACTTAGAGAACTTAGCATAAAGTTCTCTATCTCGTAAGACCTGTAATACAGTCCTCCGTTGCCCTACATGCTCCTCTCTAATGCGAGAGTACACCAAAATGTCATCTATGAAGACTACCACAAACTGATCCAGAAAGTCGATGAATATGTTGTTCATCAACTCCATAAAGACTGTTGGGGCATTGGTAAGCCCAAATGGCATCACTACAAACTCGTAGTATCCATATCTAGTCCGAAATGTTGTCTTATGCACATCTTGCTCCCTCACCCTCAACTGGTGATACCCTGAACGCAAGTCAATCCTGGAGAATACAGTCACTCCTTGAAGCTGATCTAACAAGTCATCAATACGAGGCAATGGATACTTGTTCTTGATGGTCACCTTGTTCAGCTCTTTGTAATCAATGCACAATCTCAGCGATCCGTCCTTCTTCCTTACAAAGAGGACATGTGCTTCCCATGGAGATACGCTAGGGCGGATGAAACCCTTCTCAGCCAACTCCTCAAGTTGCTTCCTCAACTCCAACATCTCGACATGCGCCATCCGATATAAGGCCTTCGAGATCGGTCTCGTACCAGGCTCTAACTCAATACCAAAGTCCACACTCCTCTGAGGCGGCAAACTGGACGGCTCAACAAACACATCTGTAAACTCACATACCACTGGGATATCCTCTAACGCTGGACTCTCCCCCTCCTTCATGGCATAACACCAGAAGGCCTCACAACCCTGTGTAATCAATCTCGCTGCCCGTATCGCACTGATAACTATGCCTGACTTCCCAAGGTCCCAACCTCGGAAAACCTCTATTTGGACTAACTCGGTAGAGAGGGTCATAGTCCTCCTACCTACATCTAATACCGCTTGATGTCTATCCATCCAGTCCATACCTAAAATGACTTCTTCATGCACTAATGGCATGACAAAGAAGTCAACAAGTAACACACGGGTCCCCATAGAAATGGGACAATCACAGATCTCACGGGTACCTCTGACCCTACTACCATCGGGTAACCCTATACTAAAGGGTATCCCCTCAGTCGTATCTAGACTCAGACGCTCAACACATGCATCAAATATAAAAGAATGCGTAGCACCCGTATCAAATAAAACTCTAACAGGTAAACCATGAATCAGAATGGTACTTGTAGCAGTCGGTGCAGCTGGCTCCTCTGCACTCCTCGGCTCAAAAGCTCTACCCTGCACTCCTCTAGTGTCCGTGGTACCCCCACCACGACCTCTACCTCTACTCGGCCCAAGAGCAGATCCTTGAGTGGTAGGACGATCTGGGACTCTCTGTTGTCCTTGTGTCTGTTGTTGCTGAGGTGGCCTCTGCCCACCTCCCGCTACACTGACAGGGGAATAACCCTGCTGAGATGAAGCTCCGCCCTGTCTGCAGAAGACAGTTCTGTGACCCGGTCTACCACAGATGTAGCAAGTCACTGGCGGCCTCGTACACTCTGGTCGTATATGTCCAGGATCACCGCAGTTATAACACTGCCGTCCCTTATCTACAACCGGTGCAGATGAGGAATAACTCTGGCGTCTCTGGCCTCGCCCTGAACCAATAGCTCCACCAGTACCACTGGTCTGCCCAGTACACTGCCTCTTCTCAGACCCTCCGGTCTGAGAAGCTCTCCTTTGTCCATCCCGCTCCCTCTCATAATCGGAAGCTTTGTCCTGATAATCCATGAAGGACTCACAGTGAAACCCTGCCATATAAGTCCGGGTAGCAACCCTCAATCATCGGGAAAAGAGATAGACATGCTGATCAGCAGGAGGTGCAGTGGGACCAAGCAAAGCCAGCTCCTCCTGGAATCTCCTGATGGCCTCTAAGACTGGTACATCCTCAAATCCAGCCTCAACAAAATCCCGCAGTTTCTCCCTCCTCAGTGAGGAAGGGCAGAAACGCTCTCTGATCATAGTCCTCATCTGATCATAACTGGTAACCTGACCCCGTACAGATCTCCAACAGTGTTGTGCCAAGTCTCTGAACAGAGTCTGCACTATATGTTTGTCTCCAGGACACCTAATAGACTCCAGAGCTGAGTCCACATGTCCAATCCATAACTCAACTTCTAACCCCACCTTCCCAGAGAAAGGGGGTACTCCCATCTCATGAAAAGCCTTCAACCAAGTATATGGTCGAGGTCCTCTATGCTCCTCTAGAGCTTGAGGAATCTCAGCAGCACGTGCCGGTACAGCTGACACCTGAGTAACTCCATGGGATCTCCCAAATGATTCCTCCTGTGCCCGCAGATTTGGGGCACGTCTACTTGCTCTGGCAGCCTCTTCCACACGTCTGATAAACGCACGGAACTCTGATCCCCCATGGACACAAGATCCGAGTCATCTGAATGGACTCTCTGTGATCCCTGTCTCCTAGCTGCCCCGTTCCCAGTCTAAGGAACGACACTCTCAACAACATCTTCGTGAATCTCCTCCGCTGCACGTGGATCAACAGCGGGAATCCTGCCCCGTCCTCTACCTAGAGGGGGTCTACCCCTACCTTGTCCAACTGCAGGTAAGGCTCTAGTTCGAACCATCTGCAGAGGATAAAAATCTAACTTAGAAGGCTATATATGCCATATCTATAGATATATATAAAGTCAATCACAACATAATATCTATATATATCTATGCTATCGAAGTCTTCAGAGGGGTGATGGCTTCTCATACACACTATCCCAAAACATTTGTACTCATTTCAAAACCAAAACCTTTTTAAAAGTCAGACCCCTTTCGGGTTCTATTTATTTATCTATTCGACCTTTATCGCAGATTGCAAGTGCCATTGTTGTCAACCTAAGCCTCTGATACCAACTTTGTAACACCCCAAATCCGTAGGACTCGGGGCGCCACTAGGCTAGGATCTCACAATGGATCCTGACCCTAGCCTGACAACAAGTTCATTGGATCTTACAACAAGGCACAAATAGATTAAAACCAAAACATCAAACTGTATATATATAAATCAAAAGGTTTACAAAAGAACCGTTGAGTACAAAAGAAACATGTATTGTACATACAAAATGTCCCCATAACCCTTGTATAACCCTAGTGCGAAGCCCTCAGCGGATCGCCCCATCTGGATCACTCTGCAGCTATCCTAACCTGCAAAGGATCTACAACACGGTATAAAACCATTAGCTAACCATACACATATACATAGAAGATGCATAAGCACAAACACACTTCCAGAAAACAATAACATATAATCATGTTGTCACACATTTACCCGGTTAATTATCTTTATATAGTCCAACACTCAAATCGTATAAATATCTTCATATGAATATATGTGACACGAGGGATATATATAATCCTTGCCTCTGAGTGCTATAGCCAGCTGGAGTGGTATAAGCACACCTTCCCGTATACCATAAGGAGTGGTAAGTGCCCTTACCGTATACCATATTTGGCCTGACCATAGAGAACCTCCCAGACTCCACTACGGGATGAAAGGCAAGTTGTCACAGCCACTACAATGGGCGGTCACTAAACCATAGGTCGGTAATAATCAACATCGCATGCTATAAACCATATAACAATCACCACTCATGCATACATCCAATATAAGGATGATAGCTAAGTAAGTCCTACAGACTTACCAAAACCTCAAAGTAATCTCAACCACGATCAACTCCAAATCTGGAGGACAACACTACCTAATAACAAGGTATAAAGAGATATCAAATCTCCTATCAATCCATGGGGTCACACCTAGACCCAAGGGATCCAAAAGGATCATATCCAACTCATAAACCTCAAGGCCATAACCGGCACCTATGGATATCATGATCATCCTCATAACCATACCTAGCATGCTAATAAACCGCTCATACTAGGAAATGAAAGGATCTACACTACTCTAGGTAGATCCGGGACAAGACGCACCTGCGTGACAAGAGGGACGTAGGGGCGAAGCAAGGCAAACCGCAGGCGCGGCGACACACTGGCTCAGGCGCGGTGACCTTGGCCGTAGGGGCGGCGGCTTCCAGGCGCGGGTGCGGTGACACACTTCTGCAGGTGCGGCGGTTCACGGGCGCGGGGGCGGGGGCGGCGACAGTGCAGAATGGCCTTCCCCGACTTCTGTTCGACTCCTTACGTGAGGAACTCACGTCTTCAGCATTCCATAACCACACACACACATATACATACACATTCCTCTATCAACACACATCCAAACACAACAAATCCTAAGCTAAGGAAGAGGAATTCAAGAAAGGAAGAAGAGAAGAAGAAGATGACTTATCACAGTTGTGGTCCTAGGCAGCAAGGAAGAAACAAAACCACACTCTCAGCTGGCTCCCAAGCTCAACAAGACATCACACATCATCAACCACTAAAAACCACACACAAACTCTTTCAAACTCAAAGAAGAACAAGAGCAAGATCAAGGAGAGGAAAGGAGGCAAGAAGAAGCTCGTGAAGTAGCTGGAAATGAAGAACCCGTGCTCTGCAAGCCAAGGAAAAGGCTAAGAAGGAAGAGAAGAGAGTAAAGCATAGTCAAAGGGTCAACAAAACCGGCTGCAACCCCAAGAAACCGCATGAGCGACATCTTGAGCAGCAGGGGCGGAAACCCGCTGGGGCGGTGGAAGGCACCCGCAGGGGCGGCTCAGCTCCTAAAGGTCAAGGCTCTTACAATATCTTACATCCTTTGTTTTTGACTCGATCCGAGTCAGAAGCTACATGAATTTGACTCGGTTGAAGTTATCTTGAAACTCAATTGAAGTTTCCTAGGGTGACTCGATTGATCATACTTCAGCCTCACTCTTGAAGTGTTTCTAGATGATCACTTGATCACACTTTTTTGGTTTTGTTTTACACACTTGCTTGTTTTCCTAGAAGGTTTCTTAAATTAGGGTGATGATAACATAGTCCCTAGGGAGATGACCTTGGCTAGTAGTAATATATTTACATTGAGATGACCTATTAAACTATTTTGGTGTTTAATATGTTGTTGACAACCACAAATAAAGCAATTTTTTTTTTGTTTAATGTGTTGGTGACAATACGAAATCCATTGTATCCCTCTACATTGAAATTAATATGTTGTGGACAACACAAATAATATAGAGAAGAATGAGGCTCTGAAATCCTTTTTGTAAACCAAATACTAAGTAGACTCTTCTATTATTTGTACAAAATTTAAATCTAAAAATAACTAATTTGAGGGACACAATGGGAACGTAAAAATTAAAATACTATATAATGTGTCTTCACATTCAGATCTATATCGTAAACCCTAAAATCCCTAAAATTCAGAGAAACCGTAGAAGACACATTCAGATCGAATCTGTCGCCGATAACCGCCAGATCTGTCGAGTGGAAGTAGGGCTGCCATCTTCTCCGTCATTCGCCCGCCTCTCCGTCATTCGCTCGCCGACGAGTCCGTCTTGCAGAGCCTCCATCCCTAACATTCCTGGTGTGCGTCCTGGTTCTATACAGCGAAGATTTCTCATGCTCCTTATCCAACTACTTCCACTATCTCCAAGAGGATGTTTCTTCTTCAATCTTTCAAACTGGTAATTACAATTCATTAATTATTTATTATTTACAACAACCATTAATCCTTTGAATTTCTCTTTATTTATTAAGTTTTACTTATGCAGAGAATACAGAGAATGCTCCGACGGAGAAGTTGTTGCCGTTTGCGGTGGGGAGAGCACGTCCGTCCTGATCGAGACTATCTCTACTAGCGTTGGCAACCACACGGCTGCGATTGTGTACTCGATTTGTATTTTGTAGTTAGTGGGGTTCGAACTCTGGATGTCAAACCCTCCCTCCCACCCTTATACCAGCTAGACTAATTGAAATTGGTAATCTATTGTTATTTTTCTTAAAGTTATACTTAATGCCTACTTGCACAAAATAGTGTTACACACTTAACGTTTGTTACACAAACATAACAAGCCCTTCGATTTTCGATTTGCGCAAGTCCTTCGACACTCGTTAGACTAGTTTGGGCATGGGCTTGTGTAACTCTTTAGACTGGGCTTAAATAGATTGAGCTTGGACTTGAGTAAATTGAAATTACTAGTATACCCTTTCAATTAATCTTTATAAATAATTAAGAGGAGCCTACTTTCTACACTCGTTATATAACTAGCCCTACTGATACACAAGTTTTCAAATTTAGCCCCATACCTCATATCTTTCAATAATATATTTGTCTTATTTAATGTTTTTTTATAGTTATTTTTTTTTGTGGTTTAATATGTTATTGAAAAAACAAATAAACCAAATTGTTTTGTTAAAAGTATTGTTGACATTAAAAAAAAACCCTCTATTTTTGTATTTAATGTATTGTTGACAACACAATAAAGACAAAAATAGTGTTTTTGAATGAAAAACAGCAATGATTTGGTGGTTTTATATGTCGTGGAAGGAACATATTCAAAGTTGGGTGTAACACCCCAAATCCGCGGGACTCGGGGTGCTACGGGCGAGACCTCACAATGGGTCCCGACCCTTAGCCTGACAACAATTTCACCGGATCTTCTAACAAGGCACAAATAAAGGCAAAACTCGAAAACGTTTATAATGTATGCGAGACACGAAAATGAACAAATACAACGTGGAAACTCAGCCGAGTCCTCAAAACAACATAACTCCGAAACAGAAACAAAGGTACATCAACATCCACAACTAACAATATGAAACATGACCCAAAAACCATCCCCGTCCTATAATGTACGGAGACCTTGGCTATCCACTCCTCCACCTCACTCCGCGGCGTCCCTAACCTGCAAGTCATCTACAACACGGTTTAAAACCGTTAGCTCATATTCGAAGCATTAGAAAAGCGGTGAAGGCACAAACACATACATAACACACATCATAAAACACACAAGTCCCGTTTATTATCTTTTTATTACTTAGTCATATCCCGTTCTAATTCAACTTCGGTTGTGACACGAGACCACCGTGGTCTCGCCTCGGTCCCTACTTACCGGCAAAGAATGGTACGGATGCACCCGACCATATCACCCGCCGGGCTAGTCGCCGGGAATCTCCTAGACTAACGCTGAGTCAGGCAGATTGTCACCGCCCGTTATCATACACTTGGGCCAAACAATACTATAAGGTCGGTGGTCCTATTTACCGGTTTAGATGTTATAACAAGAACATAAACACACACCAGCAAGCACACGCCAATGCTAATACGTAAAATACGAGCTAAGTAAGGAGAGGAGGGACCTACTGTTGCCGAAACCGAAGCCGCGGAGTCAAGCTGGCGCCCTCTGCGGACACAGGAGCCGCCCCCCGCGGAACTAGGAGTCGCACCCGCGGAGGACTGCGTCGCCTGCCAGGAGCCGCCCCCGCGGTTTTGCCGAGCCGCGCCCGCACCGGAGCCTAGCCGCACCCGCGGCGTGTTGGGCCGTGAGTCTTCCGCCGCCCCCGCGGCCCTGCCGAGCCGCACCCGCGGCGTGCTGGGCCGTGAGTCTTCCGCCTCCCCCGCGGCCATGCTGAGCCGCACCCGCGGCGGTGCTGTGCCCCTCCCGCGGCCGTGCTGAGCCGCCCCTGCGGCCATCCGCGCCCGCGGCCGTGATGATCCGCCTCCGCGGTTACGCTGTAGAAGCTCGTCTTCTTCGTCTCGATCGTGGATCCTTGGCTCTAATGTCCTCCTTTCCTTGTTGGGTCTTCTCCAAACGCCAACCAATGGTCTTAGACACCTCTCCTCGACCTAAACGAGCTAAGAACACAAGCATGCAAGGGACTGGAGTGAAAACCTCTCAAAGCTTCATCCATGGCCATGGATGAAGGAGGGAAGAAGAAAAGGGTGAGCAACCATGCGGAGGAAGGAGGGAAGGGAGGAAAGGGACTTACCACACCAGATTTGTAGTTCTCCTACTGCAGTCCACACATGCAAGCTCCTCAAGCACCCATGGAAGAAGAGAAGAGAAGAGAAGAGAAGAGAAGAGAAGGGAAGGGAAGAGAATGGAGGAAAGTGACGTGAAAGAGAGGGAGAGGAGAGAGAGAGATGGGACACAAGGCTGAAAAGGGGTGAGGGGACCAAGGGGTCAGCTGACCTCTTGTCCCTCCCCACGGACCGAGGGGTCGGAAATGACCCCTTGTCATTTTAACCCGGAACGCGGAAAAAAGGAAAAACGACGAGTCGGCTCGGGATTACCTTAGGAGTAAATCCCGGCTTTCGACATCTCGGGATTACGGGATAACTACAAGGTGCTCTAAGTCCGGAATAAAATTAATAAAATTCCGGACGTTACAACTAACCCCCCTAAAAACAAGTTTCGTTCCGAAACTTGCTAAACCCAATACTCTCCAACCAACCCGTCTCGTAACCCCGTGGAACTCATAAAACGTACACTATCGGCTCTAATCCACGTCTACAGACCGCATCACGTCAAGACCTCGCAAGGTACAAATATCTCAAACCAAATCACATAATCACACAGAACAAACAAGGAAGATCTTGGGTCGTGTATGTACTCTCTCAGCTTAGAGACATGAAATACCGGTATGCCACCTCACCGACTCTCTCCAAGATCTCCAATGGACCGACATATCGGGGCTTAACTTCCCCTTAATGCTGAATCGCCTGACGCCCCGCGTCGGTGATACCCTGAACCACACCTGAGCTCATACCCTGAACTCGAGAGGTCTACACCTCCTATCCACATACGACCTCTGACGGCTCTGCGCGGTCAACATCCTCTCTCGGATCAAAGCAACTCTAGCCACATCGTCCCGTACCTGATCTGGAGCTACAATGGTCAAGCTCCCCCGCTCGTCCCAACATAAGGGAGTACGGCATCTCCGTTCATACAATGCCTCATACGGTGCCATCCCGATTGACGCGTGCCAGCACCTCGAGGTAAAACGCTTGTCCCTGTCCGAGATGATGGTCCTCAGTATTCCATGTAATCTCACAATCTAACAGTTGTGGATATGTCCTCCCACTTCCACTGTGGCGTGGGCGGTGGGTGAAGTTCTCCTCCGTCTCTGGTGCTCGATCTTGACCTGCTGGCAGGTCGCGCATTGGGCCACATATCTAGCTACATCGGGCTTGAGCCCGCCCCACCAATAAAATCTTCTAAGATCCAGTACATCTTACTCGTGCTTGGGTGCACCGAGCAAGGTGTGGAATGTGCCTCATGCAAAATCCGCTCTCTCAACTCCTGGTCTGACGGTACACAAATACGTCTCTGGCGTCTCAATCGCCCGTCTGCTCCTGCGATAACTGCGTTGCCTCTCTTCGGGACATCTTGCCCCGGATCCTCATCAAAATGGGACATCCCTCTTGCTTTTGCTGGATCTCACCGGACAGGTCAGGTAATACCTCTAACTCGGACAAACGACAGTCCGTATCCGGGAACCGGATATCTAACTCCAACTCTATCAAATCCCTCTACAACTATGCCTGAACCGTAAGCCGAGCTATCACCTCTTCTCGAGGTGTCCTCCTGCTCAAAGCATTGGCGACTACGTTCGCCTTCCCCGGATGGTATAAAATCTCCAAGTCATAGTCCTTAATGAGCTCCAGCCACCTCCTCATGCGGTTATTCAACTCCCGCTGAGTGAATAGATACTTCAGACACTTATGGTCTGTGAAGATCTGGCACGTATCCTCGCACAAGTAGTGTCGCCAGATCTTCAGGGCATGAATCATTGCCGCTAGCTCAAGATCGTGGGTAGGGTAATTCTCCTCGTACGACTTCAGCTGCCGAGAAGCGTACGCAATAACCCTACCTTTTTGCATCAAAATGCACTCCAATCCTAGCTTGGAGGCGTCACTATACACTACAAAAACCTCCATGCCCTCAGGCTGGGCTAAAACAAAAGCGGAGGTCAACCTTCTCTTCAGCTCCGCGAAACTGTACTGACAAGGCTCGGACCAAACGAGCCTGGTAGAATTCCTCAGCAAGGAAGTGAGCGGTCGTGCAATCACGGAGAACCCTCAACAAAATGGAGGTAGTATCCCGCTAAGCCTAAGAAACTGCGCACTTCCTTGACCGTCCTAGGAGGCGGTCATGAGGAAACAAACTCTATCGTAGTCGGGTCAACCATAACACCCTCGGCGGAAACTATATGACCCAGAAATACCACCTCGGACATCTAAAACTCGCACTTAGAGAGCTTAGCGTAAAGCTCTCTATCCTGGAGGACTCGAAGCACCGTCCTCAGGTGTTCCTCATGCTCCTCTCTACTCCGGGAGTAGACTAAGATGTCGTCTATAAACACTACCACGAACTGGTCCAAGAAGTCGATGAAGATGCCGTTCATCAACTCCATGAAGACGGCGGGTGCATTCGTGAGCCCAAATGGCATCACGACAAACTCATAATGGCCGTATCTCGTCCTGAATGCCGTCTTCGGCACATCCTCCTCTCTCGATTAATACACTTGAAACGCCGGGTGAACACCCTTTACTCTTGGCGGCCATGCCAGCCGGTAAAACACTTTCCCCACTTGCGCTAAGATCTCAAAAAGGTCCGATGTATCGGAAACTCAACTTCCTTCTCGGGTCTTCCTCACTACAACATTTCCATTATGTTTCTTCTTTGCTTGTCTCTAACAAAGAAGATCGAACTCCCAATTTACACCGTTGGCTTTGGTTCTTATCAAACCAAACTTAGATGTTACTTTTCCTCAATTCTTGTTGCAAGTTCTAAGCAATGAAGGAAGTACTTTGCTTCACTCTACTTCTACTAACGAGACAGGTATGCTATAACTTTTACATCGTCCCTCGATACTCAGTCAAGACCATGTCTTGAAGAATCGCTTGTACACTTCAAACCGATCGTACCTCGAGGCAATTTCAGAACAGTTGCACCAATGAATATCCTCTTAACTCCCGACGACTCCATTGTCCATATTTGTCCCACTCAATACTTCATCGTCATCCGGAGTAGGTTAGCCATAGATGGTGTTACTTGGAGAATCTTCCCACAATCCGGTAATGATCAGCCAATCCAAGAAACTTGCAACTTCTTCCACATCCTTCGGGGTTGTCATCCCGAGACAACTGGTCATACAACTTCTCTCTTCTTCGAGAGTAGACCAGAGTGTCCTATTCGGGCATTAGTAAGCCCATATGGAATCACTACAACTCGTAGTGACCATGGTTTGTCTAGTATGCGATGTTTGCACTACCCCAATCTCGACTTCTCAATTGGTGACAATCAACCTTAAATCGATTTTAGAAGAGACCACCGACCCTTGCAACCGGTCGAGTAGATCATCTACACGTGGTAAGAGGGTACTTGTTCTTCATTGTAATCTTGTTCGGCTCATTGTAGTCGATGTACAAATGGAGATAACCGTCTCTCTTTTCGCAAATGGTGTTCTCCATAACAACTTCAAATATATTTTTAAGCTCGTGTTACCGTTCCTTTATGATCCCACAACCTGGTTACTCTCCCCCACACTAATCCATAGACCACCCGCACATGCGCGTTCTCGGTTGTCACCAATTAGTTGGTAACCGACCTTCTCCTACGTCAATGACTTACCATTCTCCGATGCTTCCATGTTACCATTCTCATGAAGGCTACCCTCTCGGGGTACCTTAAACTCCGTTAGCTCATTCTTCATTCCACGCTTCCTTTTCCTTTTGCGAGATAAATATACCCTTCTCGGCATGGTTGAGTCACATGACTCGCCTTCGTAGGCTTAACCGCGCTTCAGGATGTCTTGTAAGCGCGTCTTCTCAGAATCTCTAATGTTAGTTAGCATCACGTGTTGCTCTCATCTTCTTGGGGTCATCAATTATACCTACTCCATCCTTTTTGGCGTTTCATCTCCTTATCGTCATAGCAGAAACCGGTCAACTCCACGTAAATCCCCACCTTGCCATTCTTCTCATAACTCTCGTAAAGTTAACTCTTCGCTTAATGGTACCTCGTAAGCTTAACTTACGGTATCCTACATCTTTCACACTTGGTTCGATCGCGTTCTCATCTTGACTTCAAAGCTTAGGAGCGTCTAAGGACAGCTTCACTTCTCGTGATGGAACACCGCCTTTTTAATCTTGTTAGAATGCACCCATCTCCTCCTAGATTCTCACTTTTAGTTGCCCACGCGTCTTCTTGAAGAACTTAAATGTGCTATCTCCATTGCTCTTGTCGTACGTAGTCCTCAAACACGGTAGCTCCAATGGATGCTTCCCTGGTCCTGGCAGATGGAGAACTCTGCGCCCGGACCTCCCAACGGTCCTATCCCTAGCCTCGGGAACGATGCTCTCGGAGACGTCCTCTACGGGAACCTTATCTACTGGTGGATCCACAACTAGCGGGTCCGCAATGGGGATGCGTCCCCGACCTCTCGCGCCTGGAGGTCTTCCTACTTCTCCTCATCTCGGGACGGTAGGAGAAAGAGGGGGTCTACCCCTGGCGGGTCCTACGTAAGCGGTAGCTCTCGTACGTGCTATTTAATAGCGTATGTAGTTTACTTATGTATAAATACATAGGTAGTACTTACTATCTCGGTATGATAACACTTCTAAAAACATAAAGGTAAACATTGTCATCAAGCACATCAAAACATACAAGTCCAAAACATCCTAAGGCCACATACGTAGCTAGGTACATACAAATCCACAAACATCCTAAGGTCATATATATAACTATATATATACGTATTTCAAATCCGGAGATCTACGTCGCCGAGGTTTGCGGAAGGAGTGGTGGTCCCGTACATTCTAACCCAAACCCGACTCATGCATATGATTCTGAAAACGAAAAGTCATAACCGGTTTAGATGTTATAACAAGAACATAAACACACACCACCAAGCACACATCAATGCTAATACATAAAATACGAGCTAAGTAAGTCCGGAGACTTACCTCGTCACCACACTCAAGTCAGCACACTCTTGCTTCCTTAAGGAGGAAGCCCACAACCTGCTCACAAGAGATATGCATATCAATACATACTCACACTCAAGAAGTCTTAGACTTCACTCTAGTGATCTATGCAAGATCACCTAACTCTCAAACTAGGAATGCATCCTAGGTACCAAGTATTCATCACACTCTCAACACATGCAACAGCCCACAATAGTCCATAATTCCACAAGAGTAATCCTCAACCAAAGAGGCACAAGTTAGCCTAGAAGGTCCATCATGCTCACATGCTCATATCCATCACTTACATCGAGCTTTAAGGGCTCCTAGGTTCAGAACCACTAAGTGGCATTCCAAGCTACTCTAGATCCATCCTAGGCATGCTACTAACAAGATCCAACATCAATACTAAGGAAGGAACGAAGAGGAAAGGAGAGGAGGGACCTACTGTTGCCGAAACCGAAGCCGCGGAGTCAAGCTGGCGCCCTCTGCGGACACAGGAGCCGCCCCCCCGCGGAACTAGGAGTCGCACCCGCGGAGGACTGCGTCGCCTGCCAGGAGCCGCCCCCGCGGTTTTGCCGAGCCGCGCCCGCACCGGAGCCTAGCCGCACCCGCGGCCGTCCGCCGCCGCACCCGCGGCGTGTTGGGCCGTGAGTCTTCCGCCGCACCCGCGGCGTGTTGGGCCGTGAGTCTTCCGCCGCCCCCGCGGCCATGCCGAGCCGCACCCGCGGCGTGCTGGGCCGTGAGTCTTCCGCCTCCCCCGCGGCCATGCTGAGCTGCACCCGCGGCGGTGCTGTGCTGCTCCCGCGGCCGTGCTGAGCCGCCCCTGCGGCCATCCGCGCCCGCGGCCGTGATGATCCGCCTCCGCGGTTACGCTGCAGAAGCTCGTCTTCTTCGTCTCGATCGTGGATCCTTGGCTCTAATGTCCTCCTTTCCTTGTTGGGTCTTCTCCAAACGCCAACCAATGGTCTTAGACACCTCTCCTCGACCTAAACGAGCTAAGAACACAAGCATGCAAGGGACTGGAGTGAAAACCTCTCAAAGCTTCATCCATGGCCATGGATGAAGGAGGGAAGAAGAAAAGGGTGAGCAGCCATGGGGAGGAAGGAAGGAAGGGAGGAAAGGGACTTACCACACCAGATCTGTAGTTCTCCTACTGCAGTCCACACATGCAAACTCCTCAAGCACCCATGGAAGAAGAGAAGAGAAGAGAAGAGAAGAGAAGGGAAGGGAAGAGAAGAGAATGGAGGAAAGTGACGTGAAAGAGAGGGAGAGGAGAGAGAGAGATGGGACACAAGGCTGAAAAGGGGTGAGGGGACCAAGGGGTCAGCTGACCTCTTGTCCCTCCCCACGGACCGAGGGGTCGGAAATGACCCCTTGTCATTTTAACCCGGAACGAAGGGTCGGAACGCGGGAAAAAGGAAAAACGACGAGTCGGCTCGGGATTTTCTTAGGAATAAATCCCGGCTCTCGGCATCTCGGGATTACAAGATAACTACAAGGTGCTCTAAGTCCGGAATAAAATTAATAAAATTTTGGACGCTACATTGGAGGTGTTGTTCAAAGTAGAAAATCAAATGTTTGGTGTATAATGTATTGTTGACCACACACAAAACCAAATTTTTATTGTTTGTTGTGTTGTTGACAATGTAAGTAAAACATTTTCTGAAGATGATTTATTTTTTACAACACAAATAAACTTTTTTTTGTTGATTAATGTGTTTCTAAAGTTAAAAATTGATTTACATATTTAGTAGCCAGTGCAAATATATACCTGATTTTTTTTGTTTAATATGTTGTTCGGTAGAAAAGCACAACTTATGTTGTTAATGTATTACTGACAAAAAACAAAATATATGTTTTGATCAATGAATTGACAACAAAAAAACACATCTTGCATAATTAATATGTTGTTGACAATACAAATAACGAAAATATTGTTCCTTACTACATTGTTAATAATGGAAAACATATAAATGTTGTTGTTGACAGAAAAAACGCAAGCTTTTTTTTATTTACAATGCTATCGACAATATAAAAAAACATAATTGTTTAAGAATTAAAATGTTATTGTTGATTGTACATAATGTTGCCAACAAGGAGA
Source organism: Fagopyrum tataricum (assembly GCA_002319775.1). Classification (NCBI taxonomy): domain Eukaryota; kingdom Viridiplantae; phylum Streptophyta; class Magnoliopsida; order Caryophyllales; family Polygonaceae; genus Fagopyrum; species Fagopyrum tataricum. The sequence continues at coordinate 33,839,597 of CM008285.1, forward strand.
ATAAGAATGAAACAAAATAAAAGTGAAAGCAAATCAATTCAATCGATTAAAAAGCACAAACAACAAATATCAAACACAATTTCTTTTAAGCAGACACTGAAAATGAACGCGCCTAAAATTCTGCCCGCGCGCCTCCTTTTCGCTACGTCGCTAGGGTTTTTCGTCCTTGCTCTTGGTGTGCCGCTAGATGTGGATCCTATCTTCCATCTCTAGATATGAGTTATTCTCTTTTCTCTTCGCCCTCTCCTTCTCTTGGCTCCTTCACCTAAGGAAATCTGCTCTCAGTAGGAGGTTTATCTTCTCTTGTCATAGCTTGAATCATTACCCTAGAATCTATCAAATCAGATTATCTCTACCGTTTTTTCGGGAACCGTTTGGAGAAGGAGTACTTGGTGGAATATTTTCATTGTGTACTTGTTCTTAAATCGGTGGGTTTCTCCTTCCTGGTTTGGACGCTCAACCTGATGCTACCTTGTGAATTTATGTTATTCATCTTCCTCTTCTAATGCTAGTCTAAGGTAAGATCCAAAGTGTCTTTTGCGGCGCCGAACAAAGGAGGTCTCTCCTTCGCCTTTTTAAGCTTTTGTATCTCTTATGTGGGTGAATTTGTTGAGTATCCAAGCTTCAATCTATTTGTTTGGCTACCCTAAACAATATGGTGACTAAGTACCCTGTGAACGTCCTTGTTCATGTCTACACTCTAGGTAAGATTCTTTTCTCTTCTCTATGCTCTGTTGTTGATTTTCTTTTATGTTACAGTCTACATCTAACCAAGATTATTCTTATCTATAAAAACCCATGCGACCCGAGCGTTTGGAACTCAAAAATATATGTGTTCACTCTATTCCCTAACCTTATTATAGTCTTTTACCCTTTTTTCATTTCTTCTCTTTGTTTGTTTTTATCTGAATGTTGAGAATTGACAAAAATTCAAAATATTTCAAGGAAGCTATATTTTCTGACCCTGTTGAGAAAGCTTCCCAAAAGCGAGACGACACTAGTCCTTATGTGAATCCTCGACCTCACAAAGTATGTCTTTGTGTGGTATGCTCTGATCCTTTGGCCAAGTCAAAACTTGATGTTTCTAACTATTCGAGCAAGCTCGCTAAGTCAAAACTTGTTTGATGGGGCATATTTTTGGTGATCCAATTGACTTTCCTAAGATTATAAATAAATTTCTCTCGGAATGAAAAAATATTAAGGGTGAAGTTTCTATGAATCTTAAGGGGAACTACTAGTTTGAAATTAGTTTCTCTAATCCTCTCGATAATTAAGAAGATTGTATGGGATCTTCGCCCATATGATGTTCTTGGGCAATTGATTAATCTTAAACCTTGGAAACCTAACTTTAACATCATGACTGAGTTAGTCACTAAACTTGAGCTTTGTGTCCGAATTCCTCAACTTCTTGTAGAGTTTGCAAATAAAGAAGCTATCCACACTATTATTGAGGAAAATAATATTAGAAAATTTATTAAACTTGATCCCTTCTCCATGAATGGAAAAAGTGGGTAGATATATTAGAATATGCATTAATCTTGATGTGGATTATAAACTTGTTATCAAAGATTGGTTCCCATTCTAGATGAAAACAATGATCTCCAAGATTGTCCTATTTGGCTTGAAGATTTCTCTAAAGGTTGTGGGCATTGTGGTGATGAGAACCATGCTTTTGATGGATTTCCTTTGAGAATTGCAAAAACCAAGAAAGTAAGGATTATTTTTAAAAGAAATAAAGGTGCAAAAAAGGGTAATGGTGTTGAATGCGAGGGTGAAATGGTTAATGCTTGGAATTCTATGGGAGGTGTCAAGGGTGGAAATGTGAAATTGGTGATTCTTCCTTTGTCACTTGTGGGTTTAGGCCCTACCTTTCTGGTAGAGGAGGAATAACCATCAATTTTAAATCTGACATTTCTCCCATTAGCTCGATCAACAGTCTCAAAAATTGTAAGGTTAGTTCGAGTGAAAAATCAGTACCCCTTGTGGATTTTGATGGCCAAGATATGAATCTTCTTGTGATCCCGGTTCTTCCTTGTGAGGAAAGTCTTGTTGTTGTGCCTGAAACAACTATGATCCCTAAAGATGAAAATCGAAATGAGGTTATGACTAATTTTAATCCCACTCCTGAGATTCATCTTGTCGTGAATGATGAGAATATGAATAATAAATTGCCCATCTTTGGTTCCATTGAACTAATTGTCCTGGCTGGTGATGAAACTCAAGAATTTAAAGAAGATGATGTGATTGCAGAGTTTATGATTAATGATGATTTGGGGTTGAAGAGGAGGATTTTTTTTTCTCCAAGCACTCTTTTCAATCCTTTAACAGTGTTAATATGCTAATGAACTCCATGGAAGTTAAGAATGTGGATGTTACTATCTTTTACTCGAGCAAGAGAAAATCGATGGATGTGCACGATGATACCACCTCCTCGGTTCTGAAGGGTATCAAGAAACAAAAGAAGTAACATGTCTCTATGAAAATGCAACCTATTTTGTGTCATGTGGGGTATGATTTAGTATTAAAACTATTTTTCTTGAAGAACTTGAATGTATCTTATAATTCGTGGTTAGAACTCTTTTGCAGTACTAAAGCTTGTATTCTCTTGTCTTCCTAGAATGACCGCTTATGTCAGTTCCTCTGGTGGTGGCGTCGCATGGCTTACCCCTCTTATCTGAATTGTACTTTTGTTTGGGTTCTCAAGTACAAGATTAGTGATCCTGTTGTAATGCAAGTGATTTTAAATCTAATCGTTCTAGTTTCTTTTTATTGGACCCCAAATGATGATTAACAATTGTTGCTCCTTTGGTTATTTGTGTATGTGGTATTGTTTTGATAACATGTTATATTTAACAAATGTTTCTAATTATAGTAAAGCAAGGGGATCCGCCTCTTATTATGTTGAGTGTTGTAAAGCCCTTGATTTGGTTCTTATGGCTTCTAAGTTAATTTGTTGCCTTAAGGATACCTATACGATATCTATAAGTTCTATGCTAGTGAATGAAAATTGTTGTAAGATCTGGGTTCGGGCTAGATCTATTGTGGATACTTGGTGTCCTTACTATTTCTCGTCTACCCATTTTTCTAAATACAAATATTATATTTTTAATTCCCAATTTTGAATAAGTTGTTACTATAAACTTGGTAGAACTAACGGACCTTTACGACCCAATCCTATATTTAGTTTAATATGAAGATTGCTTATTGGAATTGTCTTGGTATTCCTAAAAAGAAATTTTGGACGGTTATTAAAATCACAACTCCAAATAAACATATTGATTTGATTATGTTAGTTGATATTAAAACGAATAGTGAACCTAACGAGGTCAGTTGGCGGAGTGCGGGTTTTGATAGTATTTTCTTTATCCCTTCTACGGGACTTACGGGAGGGTTATCTTTACTTTGGAAGAATAATCGTCTTATTAACGAAACAAATTGTATATGTCTCAAAGAGGAAAGATTGGTGATCGTAGAGCATAATAACCTCAAAACAAATTGTATCTGCATCATCTTCTTTATTTATGCACCTCCGAATGAGAAGTACAAAGATGAATTTTGGAGAAAGGTCTCAAGACTTATAAACTCCCAAAATAGTAATGTTCTCCTTATGGAAGAATTCAACGATATTTCAAGCCCATCTGAAAAACTTGGAGGTGCTATCTTAAGTAATAACCGGTTTCAAAGAATTCATAAGATTATGCATGATTGTAATCTTGTAGATTTGGTTTCTAAAGGAAATGAGTTTACTTGGAAGAGAAGAAAAGATGGTGATAATAATACTTTTGAGAAACTTGATAGAGCAATGGCATACTTTGATGTGATTAATGTCTATAATCAAATCCATGTCTGGAATCATGATTTTAATTCTTTTGATCACTGTATGACTTCAATTGACTAAATAATACTTAACACAAACATAAAACAAACCGTTTTGGTTTTAATTAACGTGGACTAAAAGAGAAGATTGTGAGCACCTATTCAAGCAAACTTGGCGAGCCCAATATCCAGGAACACATATGTTTAAACTTGCAATAAAGTTGAATCTAGTTAAAAATAAATTGAAATTCTGGAGCAAACTCGAATTTGAAAATATTAATAACCAAGTTAGAGACACTTTCGTAAATTCTCCGTTCAACCAAATGATAAGCTTAATAGATTAAAATAAAAAAAGAGAGTGTTTGATTGATTTTCAACAAAAGTACTATCATAAAAAAGCAATTGGGAGCAAAATCAAAATCAAAAGTACTGGAATAGAGAATAATATTAAGTACTATCATAAACAAGCAAAGAGTTTCTATCATAAAAAAGAGAGTGTTTAATTGATTTTAAACAAAAGTAATGGATGCAAAGAGCAAAATTAAAATTTTTGGAGTTGGATGATAAAAATACTAAGTACTATCATAAAAAAGCAAATGGGAGAAGAAATAGTAAAGCAATTAACGCTATTAATAAAAGTGATGATCAAGTAGGGAACATGAAATATGAGATTTTTTGCGAATTCTCCAAGGAGTATAATGATCATTTTCGATCTAGCCATTACAATGGAAGAGCACTAGATAAATATCTAGAAGTTATTTCAAAGGAAATAATTGAGATGGAAATTTTGGATCTAATTAAGCCCTTCTCTGATGAGGATATTAAAAATGTGGTTTTTTACATTGATAATGATAAATCCCAGGTCCTGATAGTATGTGTAAGAGCCTTAGTTTTTGGAGCTAATTTTGGCCTTAGCCGCCCCCGCGGGTCTGTGAGGCCGCCCCTGCGGCTCCCCTGTTGTTCCGCCCCTGCGGCCAGGAAACCCGCCCCTGCGGTTTCCTGCGGCTGCAACCGGCTTTGTTGACCCTTGGACCATGCTTTACTCTCTTTCCTTCTTAACCTTTCCTTACCTTAGGATGAAGGGTTTCTTCATTCTTCGTCTTCCCCAGCTACCCTTACGTTCTTCTTGCTTTTCCCTTTCTCCTACTTGATCTTGCTCTTGTTTTCTCCTTAGTGTGGAAGAGTTGTTTGTGTGAGTTTTGGTGATATTGATGTATGATGTTGTTGTTGAGCTTGAGACCTAGTGGAGATACTGCCTTGGATCAGTTCGTGCCTAGGCCAAAGTTGTGGTAGGTATTCCTTTCTTCTTCTTTCTTTCTTGTTCTTCTTCTTCCTTAGCTTAGGATTAGATGATTGAATGTAGGATTGATGTTTATATGTGTATGTTTATGCTTGTGTATGAATCTGGAAGAGAGTAGATGTGATTGATCACGTGAAGAGCTAAAGAGAAGCCGCGAGGTTTCATTCTGCATTGTCGCCGCCCCCGCGGCTGAGAGTCACCGCCCCGCGGTTACCGTGTCACAGCGCCTGCGTCGTGCCACCGGCGTGCCTGCGCTTGCCAGCGTTCCTTGTCAGCGCCCCTGCGGATTTCACCTGCCGCGCCTGCGGGTGATCTCCTCCGCCCCTGCGTCCTTAGTTCACGCAGGTGCGTCTTGTCCCGGGACTATCTATAGTTAGGTAGTTCCTTTCCTTTCTAGTATGAGGAACTTAGTACCATGCTAGGATTCGGATGTTGACGAGTATGATATGGAATTGCCGGTTAAGGCTTTGAGGTTTATGAGTTGGATATGATCCCTTATGGATCCCTTGGGTCTAGGTGTGACCCTTTGTGTGATAGGAGTTTGATATGTATGTATGCCTTGTATAAGCCGTGTTATCCTCCAGTTTGGAGTGGACTGAGTTGAGGTTGATCCAGTGAGACGGCTACGAGGTTGAGGTAAGTCCGTGGGACTTACTTAGTTGCCATTCCTTTATAGGATGTTGTGCATGAGTGGTGTGTGTTATATGTTTACAGCATGTGTTATGAGGGTCACCGACCTATGATGTATTGATTGCCCATTGTAGGGCTGTGACAACTTTTCCATTCATCCCGTTGGGAGTTGGGGGTTCTCTGTGGTCAGGCCAGACCTGGTAAACGGTTCGAGCACTCTCCATTCCCTTAGGGTACACGGGGAGGTGTTCCAGGCACCATTCCAGCTGGTTATAGTACCCAGAGGCGAGGGTTATATTCCTCGTGTGACTTATGTTTATATGGATATTTATATATGAGTTGATTGCTAGACTTTATAAAGATAATGAACCGGGTAAATGTATGAAAGCATGATGATGTGTTAAGATTTCTGATGTGTGTTTGTGCTCTAGAATCTTCCTATATTTGTGTATGGTTAGTCAACGGTTTCATACCGTGTTGTAGACACTTTGCAGGATAGGAGAGCTGCAGAGTGGGTGATCCGCTGAGGGCTCTTTACCCTGGGGCGGTATCGGGGATATGGGTTATTTTGATGTACAGTTTAGTTTGTTTGTACTCAGCGGTACATTGTATTACCTTTTTGGATATATATATATATATATATATCAGTTTCATTGGTGCCTTGTTGTAAGATTAGTGAAATTGTTGTCAGGCTAGGGTCAGGATCCATTGTGAGATCCTAGCCCAGTAGCACTTCGAGTCCTACAGATTTGGGGTGTTACAAAGTTGGTATCAGAGCCCAGGTTGACAACAATGGCACTAGTAATCTGCAATAAAGGTCGAATAGATAACTAAATAGAATCCGAAAAGGGGTATGACTTTTCAAAAGGTTTTGGTTTTGAAATGAGTACAAATGTTTTGGGATACCGTGTACGGGAGCCATCACCCCTCTGAACACCTCGACAGTATAGATATATATAGATATTCTGTTGTGATTGATCTGTGATATATCTATACATATGGCATATATATAGCCTTCTAAGATAGGTTTACGTCTTCTGCAGATGGTTCAGACTAGAGCCTTACCTGCAGCAAGACAAGGTAGAGGTAGACCCCCTCTAGGTAGAGGACGAGGTAGGACTCCTGCGGGTGGTTCACATGCAGCAGGAGAGGTCTATGAGGAGATTGTTGAGAGTGCCGTTCCTGAGGCTGGGAACGGTGCAGCTGAGAGACAGGGGCCACAGAGAGCCCAGTCTGGGGAGTCTGACCGTGTCTCCATGGAGGGACCAGCGTTCCGCGAGTACATACGACGTGTTGAGGAGGCTGCCAGGGCAGGTAGGCCTGCTCCTGATCTGCCAGCACAGGAGGGATCATCTGAGAGATCCCATGCAGTTACACAGGTGACAGCTGCACCGGCACCTGCCGTTGAGATTGCTCGGGCTACAGAGGAGCATAGAGGGCCTCGACCAAACACTTGGTTGAAGGCTTTTCATCAGATGGGAGTACCCCCTTTCACTGGGAAAGTGGGGCTGGAGGTGGAGCTTTGGATAGGACATGTAGACTCAGCTCTAGAGTCTATTAGATGTCCAGCTGACAGGCAGATTGAGTTGGTGCAGACCTTGTTCAGGGATTTAGCACAGCACTGGTGGAGGTCTGTACGAGTACAGGTTACTAGTTATGAGCAGATGAGGACTCTGATCCGAGAGCGTTTCTGCCCTGCCTTGTTGAGGAGGGAGAAACTGCGAGACTTTGTTGAGGCTGGGTTCGAGGATGTACCGGTCTCAAAGGCTATTAGGAGATTTCAGGAGGAGCTGACATTGCTGGGTCCAGTTACACCTGCTGCAGACCAGCACGTGTATTTGTTTTCCCGACGTTTGAGGGATACCACCCGTACCTATATGGCGGGTTTTCACTGTGAGACCTTGGTCGATTATCAGGACCGGGCTTTTGACTACGAGAGGGAGAGAGCTAGACAGAGGAGAGCTTCTAAGACCGGAGGGTCTGAGAAGAGACAGAGGACTGGTCAGACCAGTGGTATTGGTGGAGCTGCTGGTTCAGGGCGAGGCCAGAGTCGCTAGAGTCGTCCTCCATCTGCACTGGGTGCAGATAAGGGAGTGCAGTGCTTCAACTGCAGTGAGCATGGGCATATGAGGTCAGAGTGTACTAGGCAGCCGGTGACCTGTTTCACTTGTGGCCGACCTGGTCATAGAGCTACCTTCTGTAGACGAGGGAGAGCTTCATCACAGCAGGACTCTTCTCCTGCTAGTGCAGCAGGAGGTGGACAGAGACCACCTCAGCAGTAGCAGCAGAGTCAGGGACAGTAGAGGGTCCCAAATCGCCCTACGACTCAAGGATCTGCTCCTGGGCCAAGTAGAGGCAGAGGCCGTGGTGAGGGCACCACTGATACCAGAGGCCCACAGGGTCGTGTTTTTGAGCTGAGGAGTGCAGAGGAGCCAGTTGCACCTACTGCTACAGGTACCATTCTGATTCATGGTTCACCTGTTAGAGTTATATTTGATATTGGTGCTACGCACTCTTTTATTTCTGATGCCTGTGTAGAGCGTCTGGGTTTAGATACAGTTGAGGGGATGCCCTTTATTATAGGGTTACCCGATGGTGGTAGGGTCAGAGGTACCCGTGAGATTCACGGTTGTCCCATTTCTGTAGGGACTCGTGTGTTACTAGTTGACTTCTTTGTCATGCCATTAGAGCATGAAGAAGTCATTCTAGGTATGGATTGGATGGCTAGACATTCTACAGTCTTAGATTTAGGTAGGAGGATTGTTACCCTTTCTACCGAGTTAGGCCAGATAGAGGTTTTCTGAGGTTGGGACCTTGGAAAGGTAGGCACAGTTACCAGCGTTATACGGGCAGCTAGACTGATTGCACAGGGTTGCGAGGCCTTCTGGTGTTATGCCATGAAGGAGGGGGAGAGTCCAGCGTTAGAGGATATCACAGTGGTTTGTGAGTTTACTGATGTTTTTGCTGAGCCATCCAGTTTGCCACCTCAGAGGAGTGTGAATTTCAGTATCGAGTTAGAGCCTGGTACGAGACCCATCTCGAAGGCCCCATACAAGATGGCGCCTGTCGAGATGTTGGAGCTGAAGAAGCAACTCGAGGAGTTGGATGAGAAGGGATTCATTCGCCCTAGCGTGTCCCCATGGGGAGCACCTATCCTCTTTGTACGGAAGAAGGACGGATCACTGAGGTTATGCATAGATTACAAAGAGCTGAACAAGGTGACCATCAAGAACAAGTGTCCACTGCCGCGCATTGATGATTTGTTAGATCAGCTACAGCGAGCGACTGTGTTCTCCAGGATTGATCTGCGTTCCGGGTATCACCAGCTGAGGGTGAGGGAGCAGGATGTGCACAGGACAGCATTCCGGACCAGATATGGTCACTACGAGTTTGTAGTGATGCCATTTGGGCTTACGAATGCCCCAGCCGTCTTTATGGAGTTGATGAACAGTATCTTCATCGACTTCCTGGATCAGTTTGTGGTGGTTTTCATTGATGACATTCTGGTATACTCTCGTAGTGGAGAGGAGCATGCAGGACATTTGAGGGTTGTATTGCAGGTTTTGCGGGATAGAGAACTTTATGCAAAGTTCTCTAAGTGCGAGTTCTGGATGCCAGAGGTAGCATTCCTGGGTCACATAGTATCAGCTGAGGGGATCAAGGTGGATCCAGCGAAGATAGAGGCAGTAGCTGCATGACCTACACCGAGAAACGTCAAGGAATTACGTAGCTTCCTTGGCCTAGCCGGTTATTACAGACGCTTTGTGGAGGGATTTTCTGTGATTGCCCGTCCACTGACGAGTTTGCTGAGGAAGACTACCAGATTTGTGTGGTCTGATCAGTGTATGCAGAGCTTTGAGGAGCTGAAGAGACGTCTGACTTCTGCTCCTGTTTTGGCACAGCCGGAGGGTACTGAGGATTTCGTAGTATACAGTGATGCATCCAAGCTAGGCTTGGGATGTGTGTTGATGCAGAGAGGTAGGGTAATTGCATATGCGTCTCGACAGTTGAAAACGTATGAGGAGAACTACCCGACTCATGATCTGGAGTTGGCAGCGGTAGTTCATGCACTGAAGATCTGGAGACATTACCTGTATGGTGTTACATGTTAGATCTTCACAGACCATCAAAGTCTGAAGTACATTTTCACGCAGCGGGAATTGAATAACCGCCAGCGTAGGTGGCTCGAGCTGATCAAGGATTTTGATCTGGAGATTTTGTATCATCCGGGAAGGCGAACGTAGTCGCCGATGCCCTGAGCAGGAAGACGCCTCGAGAGCAGGCGATTGCGAGGTTGACAGTTCAGCAACAGTTACAAAGGGATTTGATCTGGTTAGAGCTGGACATGCAGTTTCCTAATGAGGATGCCCAGCTGCGTACATTAGAGGTCCTTCTTGATCTGTTGGATGAGATCCGACAGAAACAGGAGACTTGCCCGACTTTACAGAGGATCAGAGATAGGATGTCTCGAGATGAGGCACCACAGTTCCTGCTAGGAGCAGATGGAGTTTTGAGGCGCCGCGGTCGCGTCTGTGTACTTGTTGATACAGAGCTGAGACAGAGGATATTACAGGAGGCTCACTGTACAACTTACTCGGTACATCCAGGTACGAGTAAGATGTATCAGGATCTGAGACGTATATATTGGTGGGGAGGGTTGAAGCCCGATGTGGCCAGATTTGTGGCACAGTGTGCGACCTGCCAGCAGGTCAAGATTGAGCATTTCAGACTTGGAGGTGAGCTCCATCCACTTCCTGTTCCACAGAGGAAGTGGGAGGACGTCACCATGGACTTTGTGACTAGACTGAGGCTGAGCCGGAGTTTTGATGCCATTTGGGTCATAGTTGACAGATTGACGAAGACGGCACGTTTCATTCCTATTCGAGAGACGTGGCCGGTGAGCAGATTAGCAGAGCAGTACACTAGGCAGATAGTGAGACTCCATGGTGTACCGAGGACGATCGTCTCTGACAGAGATGGACGGTTTACCTCGACGTTCTGGCAGCAGATTCAGACTGCCCTGGGGACGAGTTTGCACTTCACGACTGCGTTTCATCCTCAGACAGATGGTCAGTCAGAGAGGACCATTCAGACGCTGGAGGATATGCTGCGAGCTTGTGTGTTGGATTGGGGACAGGTGTGGACGGATCATCTCCCACTTGTTGAGTTCTCCTACAACAACAGCTGGCATGCATCTATTGGGATGGCCCCATATGAGGCAATGTATGGACAGAGATGTCGTACTCCGTTATGTTGGGATGAGAAGAGCAGTGTCAGTGGTTTAGCACCTGATCAAATTCAGTATGATATGGCTCGAGTAGCATTGATCAGAGAGCGTATGCTGACTGCGCAGAGCCGTCAGAAGTCGTTTGCTGATAAGAGGCATAGACCTCTAGAGTTCAGAGTTGGAGCCCATGTGTGGTTGAGGGTGTCCTCGACACGAGGTGTTAGGCGTTTTGGCATTAAGGGGAAGTTGAGCCCCCGATATGTCAGACCGTTCGAGATTCTGGATCGGGTTGGGAGTGCAGCTTACAGATTAGCCTTGCCTCCGAGATTAGAGGGTGTTCACCCTGTATTTCACGTGTCTCAGCTGAGAGAGTATATACGAGATCCGAGACACATCGTGAGTTATGAGGATTTGGTGGTTGAGCCGGACCACACTTTTGTTGAGCATCCGATTGCAGTCTTAGAACGAGGTATGAGACGCCTGCGTTCGAAGGACATACCTATGCTTAGGATACAGTGGTCGAGACGAGGACCTGAGGAGGTTGCATGGGAGACTGAGGATAGTATCCAGAGGAACTATCCAGAGTTCTATGCCGAGATAGGTGCACCAGTAGGATCACCGAGTATATCTTAGTACTAGCTTGGTGAGTCTTATGTGCTTACATGCTTATATGCTATGATATGTTATTTCATGCTAGCTTGTTGTGATTATGATCTTATTAGATCTTATTGTGCTAGTATGATTTCTGTTTATAGTTGGAGATGGCTCTTTCCTCCATGCTATTGGGATATGTTATGGTTTGGCTAGAGATGGTTTCCCTCTAGGCCTTGGACAGTATAGTTGCTGCTGGAGTGGATAGTTTCCTCCATGCTTATGTGGAAGTTATAGAGAGAGTTGTACCTCGGCTTGTGAGTCCGAGTGGTTTGAGGATTTTACAAGTTTGGGGACGAAACTTGTTTTTAGGGGGGTGAGGTGTAAGAGCCTTAGTTTTTGGAGCTAGTTTTGGCCTTAGCCGCCCCCACGGGTCTGTGAGGCTGCCCTACGGCTCCCCTGTTGTTCCGCCCCTGCGGCCAGGAAACCCGCCCCTACGGTTTCTTGCGGCTGCAGCCGGCTTTGTTGACCGTTGGACCATGCTTTACTCTCTTTCCTTCTTAACCTTTCCTTACCTTAGGATGAAGGGTTTCTTCATGCTTCGTCTTCCCCAACTACCCTTACGTTCTTCTTGCTTTTCCCTTTCTCCTACTTGATCTTGCTCTTGTTTTCTCCTTAGTGTGGAGGAGTTGTTTGTGTGAGTTTTGGTGGATGTTGATGTGGTATGATGTTGTTGCTGAGCTTGAGAGCTAGTGGAGATACTGCCTTGGATCAGTTCGTGCCTAGGCCACAGTTGTGGTAGGTATTCCTTTCTTCTTCTTTCTTTCTTCTTCCTTTCTTGTTCTTCTTCTTCCTTAGGTTAGGATTAGATGATTGAATGTAGGATTGATGTTTATATGTGTATGTTTATGCTTGTGTATGAATCTGGAAAAGAGAGTAGACGTGATTGATCACGTGAAGAGCTAAAGAGAAGCCGCGAGGTTTCATTCTGCACTGTCGCCGCCCCCGTGGCTGAGAGTCACCGCCCCCGCGGTTACCGTGTCACAGCGCCTGTGTCGTGCCAGTGGCGTGCCTGCGCTTGCCAGCGTTCCTTGTCACCGCCCCTGCGGATTTTACCTGTCGCACCTACGGGTGTTCTCTTCCGCCCCTGCGTCCTTAGTTCACGCAGGTGCGTCTTGTCCCGGGACTATCTATAGTTAGGTAGTTCCTTTCCTTTCTAGTATGAGGAACTTAGTACCATGCTAGGATTCGGATGTTGACGAGTATGATATGGAATTGCCGGTTAGGGCTTTGAGGTTTATGAGTTGGATATGATCCCTTATGAATCCCTTGGGTCTAGGTGTGACCCTTTGTGTGATAGGAGTTTGATATGTATGTATGCCTTGTATAGGCCGTGTTATCCTCCAGTTTGGAGTGGACTGAGTTGAGGTTGATCCAGTGAGACGACTACGAGGTTGAGGTAAGTCCGTGGGACTTACTTAGTTGTCATTCCTTTATAGGATGTTGTGCATGAGTGGTGTGTGTTATATGTTTATAGCATGTGTTATGAGGGTCACCGACCTATGATGTATTGATTGCCCATTGTAGGGTTGTGACAACTTTTCCATTCATCCCGTTGGGAGTTGGGGGTTCTTTGTGGTCAGGCCAGACCTGGTAAACGGTTCGGGCACTCTCCATTCCCTTAGGGTACACGGGGAGGTGTTCCAGGCACCATTCTAGCTGGTTATAGTACCTAGAGGCGAGGGTTATATTCCTCGTGTCACTTATGTTTATATGGATATTTATATATGAGTTGATTGCTAGACTTTATAAAGATAATGAACCGGGTAAATGTATGAAAGCATGATGATGTGTTAAGATTTCTGATGTGTGTTTGTGCTCTAGCATCTTCCTATATTTGTGTATGGTTAGCTAACGGTTTCATACCGTGTTGTAGACACTTTGCAAGATAGGAGAGTTGCAGAGTGATCCAGAGTGGGTGATCCGCTGAGGGCTCCGTACACTGGTGCGGTATTGGGGATATGGGTTATTTTGATGTACAGTTTAGTTTGTTTGTACTCAGCGGTACATTGTATTACCTTTTTGGATATATATATATATATATATATATATATATATATATATATATATATATATATATATATATATATATATATATATATATATATATATATATATATATATCAGTTTCATGTTTTGTTTTAATCTATTGGTGCCTTGTTGTAAGATCAGTGAAATTGTTGTCAGGCTAGGGTCAGGATCCATTGTGAGATCCTAGCCCAGTAGCACTCCGAGTCCTACGGATTTGGGGTGTTACAGTATGTCTGCGGGGTTCTTCCAAAAGTACTACAATATTGTTGGGCCTAGTAAAGAGTTTCTATCATTTTGGGAAAATTCTCAAACAAACCAACCACACTTTCATAACGCTCATACCAGAGAAAGATAATCTAAATTCAACAAGTGACTACAAACCTATCAACCTATGTTCAACTACATATGTATAATTATTGCAAAAATCTTAGCTTCTAGACTCTAAAATATCATGCCTAAGCTAATCCATCCACTTCAAAGTGCTTTTACTTAAAATAGATCGATTTATGATAATATTCTCATCGTCATGAAATTTTTCATGGTTTTAAAAATTAGGAAAGGTAAAGAAGGATACATGACTATCAAACTTGATATGGAGAAAGCTTATGATAGGGTAGAGTGGCCTTTTATACTGCTTATGATAGGGTAGCGTGGCCTTTTATACTTGCATTTCTGGACAAATTTGGTTTTGATAACAAGTTTATTAACTGGAATAAGGAATGCATATCTATTGTTTCTTACTCTATTTATAATTAATGATTAGTCTTCATATCTGATTTGGTGGTTGAGCCGGACCACACTTTTGTTGAGCATCCGATTGCAGTCTTAGAACGAGGTATGAGACGCCTGCGTTCGAAGGACATACCTATGCTTAGGATACAGTGGTCGAGACGAGGACCTGAGGAGGTTGCATGGGAGACTGAGGATAGTATCCAGAGGAACTATCCAGAGTTCTATGCCGAGATAGGTGCACCAGTAGGATCACCGAGTATATCTTAGTACTAGCTTGGTGAGTCTTATGTGCTTACATGCTTATATGCTATGATATGTTATTTCATGCTAGCTTGTTGTGATTATGATCTTATTAGATCTTATTGTGCTAGTATGATTTCTGTTTATAGTTGGAGATGGCTCTTTCCTCCATGCTATTGGGATATGTTATGGTTTGGCTAGAGATGGTTTCCCTCTAGGCCTTGGACAATATAGTTGCTGCTGGAGTGGATAGTTTCCTCCATGCTTATGTGGAAGTTATAGAGAGAGTTGTACCTCGGCTTGTGAGTCCGAGTGGTTTGAGGATTTTACAAGTTTGGGGACGAAACTTGTTTTTAGGGGGGTGAGGTGTAAGAGCCTTAGTTTTTGGAGCTAGTTTTGGCCTTAGCCGCCCCCACGGGTCTGTGAGGCTGCCCTACGGCTCCCCTGTTGTTCCGCCCCTGCGGCCAGGAAACCCGCCCCTACGGTTTCTTGCGGCTGCAGCCGGCTTTGTTGACCGTTGGACCATGCTTTACTCTCTTTCCTTCTTAACCTTTCCTTACCTTAGGATGAAGGGTTTCTTCATGCTTCGTCTTCCCCAACTACCCTTACGTTCTTCTTGCTTTTCCCTTTCTCCTACTTGATCTTGCTCTTGTTTTCTCCTTAGTGTGGAGGAGTTGTTTGTGTGAGTTTTGGTGGATGTTGATGTGGTATGATGTTGTTGCTGAGCTTGAGAGCTAGTGGAGATACTGCCTTGGATCAGTTCGTGCCTAGGCCACAGTTGTGGTAGGTATTCCTTTCTTCTTCTTTCTTTCTTCTTCCTTTCTTGTTCTTCTTCTTCCTTAGGTTAGGATTAGATGATTGAATGTAGGATTGATGTTTATATGTGTATGTTTATGCTTGTGTATGAATCTGGAAAAGAGAGTAGACGTGATTGATCACGTGAAGAGCTAAAGAGAAGCCGCGAGGTTTCATTCTGCACTGTCGCCGCCCCCGTGGCTGAGAGTCACCGCCCCCGCGGTTACCGTGTCACAGCGCCTGTGTCGTGCCAGTGGCGTGCCTGCGCTTGCCAGCGTTCCTTGTCACCGCCCCTGCGGATTTTACCTGTCGCACCTACGGGTGTTCTCTTCCGCCCCTGCGTCCTTAGTTCACGCAGGTGCGTCTTGTCCCGGGACTATCTATAGTTAGGTAGTTCCTTTCCTTTCTAGTATGAGGAACTTAGTACCATGCTAGGATTCGGATGTTGACGAGTATGATATGGAATTGCCGGTTAGGGCTTTGAGGTTTATGAGTTGGATATGATCCCTTATGAATCCCTTGGGTCTAGGTGTGACCCTTTGTGTGATAGGAGTTTGATATGTATGTATGCCTTGTATAGGCCGTGTTATCCTCCAGTTTGGAGTGGACTGAGTTGAGGTTGATCCAGTGAGACGACTACGAGGTTGAGGTAAGTCCGTGGGACTTACTTAGTTGTCATTCCTTTATAGGATGTTGTGCATGAGTGGTGTGTGTTATATGTTTATAGCATGTGTTATGAGGGTCACCGACCTATGATGTATTGATTGCCCATTGTAGGGTTGTGACAACTTTTCCATTCATCCCGTTGGGAGTTGGGGGTTCTTTGTGGTCAGGCCAGACCTGGTAAACGGTTCGGGCACTCTCCATTCCCTTAGGGTACACGGGGAGGTGTTCCAGGCACCATTCTAGCTGGTTATAGTACCTAGAGGCGAGGGTTATATTCCTCGTGTCACTTATGTTTATATGGATATTTATATATGAGTTGATTGCTAGACTTTATAAAGATAATGAACCGGGTAAATGTATGAAAGCATGATGATGTGTTAAGATTTCTGATGTGTGTTTGTGCTCTAGCATCTTCCTATATTTGTGTATGGTTAGCTAACGGTTTCATACCGTGTTGTAGACACTTTGCAAGATAGGAGAGTTGCAGAGTGATCCAGAGTGGGTGATCCGCTGAGGGCTCCGTACACTGGTGCGGTATTGGGGATATGGGTTATTTTGATGTACAGTTTAGTTTGTTTGTACTCAGCGGTACATTGTATTACCTTTTTGGATATATATATATATATATATATATATATATATATATATATATATATATATATATATATATATATATATATATATATCAGTTTCATGTTTTGTTTTAATCTATTGGTGCCTTGTTGTAAGATCAGTGAAATTGTTGTCAGGCTAGGGTCAGGATCCATTGTGAGATCCTAGCCCAGTAGCACTCCGAGTCCTACGGATTTGGGGTGTTACAGTATGTCTGCGGGGTTCTTCCAAAAGTACTACAATATTGTTGGGCCTAGTAAAGAGTTTCTATCATTTTGGGAAAATTCTCAAACAAACCAACCACACTTTCATAACGCTCATACCAGAGAAAGATAATCTAAATTCAACAAGTGACTACAAACCTATCAACCTATGTTCAACTACATATGTATAATTATTGCAAAAATCTTAGCTTCTAGACTCTAAAATATCATGCCTAAGCTAATCCATCCACTTCAAAGTGCTTTTACTTAAAATAGATCGATTTATGATAATATTCTCATCGTCATGAAATTTTTCATGGTTTTAAAAATTAGGAAAGGTAAAGAAGGATACATGACTATCAAACTTGATATGGA
Organism: Fagopyrum tataricum; assembly: GCA_002319775.1. Taxonomy (NCBI): domain Eukaryota; kingdom Viridiplantae; phylum Streptophyta; class Magnoliopsida; order Caryophyllales; family Polygonaceae; genus Fagopyrum; species Fagopyrum tataricum. The sequence continues at coordinate 33,856,875 of CM008285.1, forward strand.
GAAAGCTTATGATAGGGTAGAGTGGCCTTTTATACTGCTTATGATAGGGTAGCGTGGCCTTTTATACTTGCATTTCTGGACAAATTTGGTTTTGATAACAAGTTTATTAACTGGAATAAGGAATGCATATCTATTGTTTCTTACTCTATTTATAATTAATGATTAGTCTTCATATCTGATTTGGTGGTTGAGCCGGACCACACTTTTGTTGAGCATCCGATTGCAGTCTTAGAACGAGGTATGAGACGCCTGCGTTCGAAGGACATACCTATGCTTAGGATACAGTGGTCGAGACGAGGACCTGAGGAGGTTGCATGGGAGACTGAGGATAGTATCCAGAGGAACTATCCAGAGTTCTATGCCGAGATAGGTGCACCAGTAGGATCACCGAGTATATCTTAGTACTAGCTTGGTGAGTCTTATGTGCTTACATGCTTATATGCTATGATATGTTATTTCATGCTAGCTTGTTGTGATTATGATCTTATTAGATCTTATTGTGCTAGTATGATTTCTGTTTATAGTTGGAGATGGCTCTTTCCTCCATGCTATTGGGATATGTTATGGTTTGGCTAGAGATGGTTTCCCTCTAGGCCTTGGACAATATAGTTGCTGCTGGAGTGGATAGTTTCCTCCATGCTTATGTGGAAGTTATAGAGAGAGTTGTACCTCGGCTTGTGAGTCCGAGTGGTTTGAGGATTTTACAAGTTTGGGGACGAAACTTGTTTTTAGGGGGGTGAGGTGTAAGAGCCTTAGTTTTTGGAGCTAGTTTTGGCCTTAGCCGCCCCCACGGGTCTGTGAGGCTGCCCTACGGCTCCCCTGTTGTTCCGCCCCTGCGGCCAGGAAACCCGCCCCTACGGTTTCTTGCGGCTGCAGCCGGCTTTGTTGACCGTTGGACCATGCTTTACTCTCTTTCCTTCTTAACCTTTCCTTACCTTAGGATGAAGGGTTTCTTCATGCTTCGTCTTCCCCAACTACCCTTACGTTCTTCTTGCTTTTCCCTTTCTCCTACTTGATCTTGCTCTTGTTTTCTCCTTAGTGTGGAGGAGTTGTTTGTGTGAGTTTTGGTGGATGTTGATGTGGTATGATGTTGTTGCTGAGCTTGAGAGCTAGTGGAGATACTGCCTTGGATCAGTTCGTGCCTAGGCCACAGTTGTGGTAGGTATTCCTTTCTTCTTCTTTCTTTCTTCTTCCTTTCTTGTTCTTCTTCTTCCTTAGGTTAGGATTAGATGATTGAATGTAGGATTGATGTTTATATGTGTATGTTTATGCTTGTGTATGAATCTGGAAAAGAGAGTAGACGTGATTGATCACGTGAAGAGCTAAAGAGAAGCCGCGAGGTTTCATTCTGCACTGTCGCCGCCCCCGTGGCTGAGAGTCACCGCCCCCGCGGTTACCGTGTCACAGCGCCTGTGTCGTGCCAGTGGCGTGCCTGCGCTTGCCAGCGTTCCTTGTCACCGCCCCTGCGGATTTTACCTGTCGCACCTACGGGTGTTCTCTTCCGCCCCTGCGTCCTTAGTTCACGCAGGTGCGTCTTGTCCCGGGACTATCTATAGTTAGGTAGTTCCTTTCCTTTCTAGTATGAGGAACTTAGTACCATGCTAGGATTCGGATGTTGACGAGTATGATATGGAATTGCCGGTTAGGGCTTTGAGGTTTATGAGTTGGATATGATCCCTTATGAATCCCTTGGGTCTAGGTGTGACCCTTTGTGTGATAGGAGTTTGATATGTATGTATGCCTTGTATAGGCCGTGTTATCCTCCAGTTTGGAGTGGACTGAGTTGAGGTTGATCCAGTGAGACGACTACGAGGTTGAGGTAAGTCCGTGGGACTTACTTAGTTGTCATTCCTTTATAGGATGTTGTGCATGAGTGGTGTGTGTTATATGTTTATAGCATGTGTTATGAGGGTCACCGACCTATGATGTATTGATTGCCCATTGTAGGGTTGTGACAACTTTTCCATTCATCCCGTTGGGAGTTGGGGGTTCTTTGTGGTCAGGCCAGACCTGGTAAACGGTTCGGGCACTCTCCATTCCCTTAGGGTACACGGGGAGGTGTTCCAGGCACCATTCTAGCTGGTTATAGTACCTAGAGGCGAGGGTTATATTCCTCGTGTCACTTATGTTTATATGGATATTTATATATGAGTTGATTGCTAGACTTTATAAAGATAATGAACCGGGTAAATGTATGAAAGCATGATGATGTGTTAAGATTTCTGATGTGTGTTTGTGCTCTAGCATCTTCCTATATTTGTGTATGGTTAGCTAACGGTTTCATACCGTGTTGTAGACACTTTGCAAGATAGGAGAGTTGCAGAGTGATCCAGAGTGGGTGATCCGCTGAGGGCTCCGTACACTGGTGCGGTATTGGGGATATGGGTTATTTTGATGTACAGTTTAGTTTGTTTGTACTCAGCGGTACATTGTATTACCTTTTTGGATATATATATATATATATATATATATATATATATATATATATATATATATATATATATATATATATATCAGTTTCATGTTTTGTTTTAATCTATTGGTGCCTTGTTGTAAGATCAGTGAAATTGTTGTCAGGCTAGGGTCAGGATCCATTGTGAGATCCTAGCCCAGTAGCACTCCGAGTCCTACGGATTTGGGGTGTTACAGTATGTCTGCGGGGTTCTTCCAAAAGTACTACAATATTGTTGGGCCTAGTAAAGAGTTTCTATCATTTTGGGAAAATTCTCAAACAAACCAACCACACTTTCATAACGCTCATACCAGAGAAAGATAATCTAAATTCAACAAGTGACTACAAACCTATCAACCTATGTTCAACTACATATATATAATTATTGCAAAAATCTTAGCTTCTAGACTCTAAAATATCATGCCTAAGCTAATCCATCCACTTCAAAGTGCTTTTACTTAAAATAGATCGATTTATGATAATATTCTCATCGTCATGAAATTTTTCATGGTTTTAAAAATTAGGAAAAGTAAAGAAGGATACATGACTATCAAACTTGATATGGAGAAAGCTTATGATAGGGTAGAGTGGCCTTTTATACTGCTTATGATAGGGTAGAGTGGCCTTTTATACTTGCATTTCTGGACAAATTTGGTTTTGATAACAAGTTTATTAACTGGAATAAGGAATGCATATCTATTGTTTCTTACTCTATTTATAATTAATGATTAGTCTTCATATCTGATTTTACCTAAAAGATGCCTTCTCCAAGGTGATCCTATTTTTCCTATGTTGTTTAAATTAGGAGCAGAAGTTCTTGCACGAAACATTCAAAAAGAGAGTAACAAAAATAAGAAAAATATCGGTTTTCGCATTACTAGGGGGATCGGTCATTCCTTTCCTAGCCTTTGGTGATGATATCATTATTTGTACCAAAGAGTCCATTTGTGTTAGCTCAAAAATTCTAGAACTATTAAACGGATATTGCCTTATTTCGGGACAAAAAAATTAACTTCCATAAATCGGCATTTCAAACATCAAATAAATGTTGAATCTTTTGTGGAGTGACAAATCCACCTAAAATCTTGGGATCACAACTTTAGATTGTCTAAGAAAATATCTCGGTTGCCCTATTATCAATGGTAAAGTAAATAAAAGTGTGTTTGAAGATGTTATAACAAAGTCTAAACAACAACTAATTAAGTGGAGGGATTCAACGCTTTCTCAAGAAGGAAGAACAACACTCATTAAGGCCAACTTAATGCTAGTTTATGCTCTCGTTTAGTATTCTTAAGGTGCTCGATCAAATTAACATGAACTTCTTTTGGAATAAAGTCTCGAATTTCCATCCTCTTATTAGTTGGGATAAGATTTGCAAGCCTAAAAAGAAAGGTGGTGTTGGAATTAGAAAAGTTGAGGATATGAATAATGTATTCCAAATGAAATATCTTTGAAAAATAATAGTCGAACCTAATAATATATGGTTAAGATTATTAATGAAAAGTATCTTAAAGGAAGTTTTATGGAATTATAAAAAGAAAAGCGATTCCTCTTGGCAATGAAAGAGACTCATTAACCTTAGAACCGAATTTGAGTCGGGGTTCAGATGGAACATAGGGTATGAAAAAACTCTAAAGTTTTGGAAAAACCTGTGGATTTCGGATCAGCCGCTTAATAAATTAATCATAAACAATGTTGAAATTGATGAGGATGAGCTAGTCTCCAACTATTTAGTTAATAATAAGTGGGATTCCCTAAAATTGGAAGTTAATCTAGGACCTTTTTTTTCACCGGATAAATTAGAGGCTACAAATTCATATCAACTTTTAAAGTCTTTTTTTCAAGATCGTCTCTATTGGGGTTCTTTTGACAAAGGATCTTTTTCTACAAAATCTTCCATGGAGCTTATGCACCAAAATAAAGGGCTAACACAAAACTAGAATGCGTGGATCTGCGATGAGGATGGTATGCCTAAAGTTAAAATTTCTTTTGAAAACTTTCAATTAATGGATTACCTACAAAGGAGAATCTTGAAAAGCAAAAGATACTAGTGCCGATGCAATGTATACATTGTAACCATCCTTTTGAATCAGTAGAACGCTTTTTCTTCAAGTGTCAATTCTTGATTAAAATTGAGAAAGTAAAGGAAAAATCTTACATTTGCAAGTGATAAACTTCAAGATAACGATCTTATCCATCTAGTAATCAGCTAGTTGAATGTGTAGTTTTTCAGAAACCAATGCATTTTTAATAATGCAAAAATCTCAAAGTACTTATTTAATAGTTCGAACCCTAATAAAGGATGAATTTCTATCAACAAAAGAAAATCTCAGAGTAAAGCCAACCTTGTCAAGAACAAGAAGAAAACCCAAAATATTAGGTGGACCATACCTGAGAACAATTGTGTTAAATTAAATTTTGATGGCTCTAAACGGGGTTCTGGTAATTCGGCCTTTGGATATATTCTTAGAGATCACGATGCTTCGACCATTTCCCTCGGCTATGGACAATGTGGAAACATATTGGCCTTCCATGTTGAAGCATGTGCGCTAAAGGAATGTCTGGTTAAAACATGTGATTTGGGTATTAATAAAATTGAAATTGAAAAGGATAACCTAACGATTATCAATTCCATTAAACAAGTGTGGAAATCCCCGGGATCTTGACCTTCTTGTTTAAGACATTACTAACATTTTAGCTAGTTTCTATCAAGCATGTGCGCTAAGGGAATGGTGTTGCCGTCTTTCTTTTGATGATTTGGGACACGACTAACCGATGGTTACGCACTCATCCACCTCTCTGGTAAATGACCTCATCCGAAAGGATGCTCTAGGATGGAGAGTCTCAAAAAGATGATGCAACCTAATTATTTATCTTGTATCAAAAAAAATCAAAATCAAAGAAAAAAAACAAAATTTTAAGAACAATTTGATTTCATAGATTTGATCAATAAAAATCACAAAAGAAAAAAAAAACTTAAAGCTCTCATTAGTAAATATCAAATCAAATTCAGAAAAAAGAGAAACAAAAGATTAAATACATAAACTATATCGAATTTAGAAAACAAACTTTAATATCAACTATTAGATTTAGGGGGGTGTATTCAATCCAGACTTTTAAAGATTTTGACTGAATTTTAATAATCCATAGAATTTGTTGATTTTGTGGGATATTTTAGTTCTATATAGAGTTCATACAAATTTTGTCAAATTCTATCAGATTAATATATGACCAAAAGAAATCATCCATGTAGTATGACTAGTTTATATACCAAAATTTTAATTAGTTGATATACTAACAACTTATCCATGAGTAAAAGAAATCATCTAGAAAAATAACATACAATTATCAATCTATTAAAATTCACAACCAACATTAGCATTTTAATTCTATTGTAAGTAAGTCTATGTACCTACTTATCAAATAATTTCTATTGATTTTCGATCGATTGCCTACTGATTTTATGATTAATTATATATCAATATATATAATATATTAAAACATATGGAAAAGTGCAATTACACTAAAGAACACAAAAGATACTTTAATCATCTAATTATATATATACCGAGACTACATAAACAAACAAAAAAAGTACATACGGTACATTGCTTTTTCCGAAACCGCAAAAGTCGCAAAATGAAAAGAGAAAACTGAGAGGAATGCTTACACGTTTCTTATGACAGATCAGTAAGACGAACCCAAGCACTCGAAGTTCATACAATCAACATGACGGAAAACACAAGAAAGAACTAACCTCCGACGATGCACCGTGTCCAAGCACTCGAAAACGGTCAAAAACGTTGATTTGATTGTTAGGGTTCTTCAGTGCTGTAGTTTGGCGTGGAAATCTTATGTGTTGGAAGAAGACTTCTATATTATAAGTAATAAAAAATCCTACAAAATCAATGAAATAATAGATTTTTTTAAATCAAGAAACTTTTAAATACCATAGGAATTTTATAGAAAATTTAAAATCCTAATTGAATACCAAAATATTTATATGGACTTTTAAAAATCTATATAGAATACTCATAGACTTTTAAACTCCAAAAAATTCCTGTAAAATCTTAATTGAATACACCCCCTAAATACATAAACTATATCGAATTTAGAAAACAAACTTTAATCTACTATATATAATACTAAAACAGAAGTGGCTAAAGCCACATGTCGTTCCCATATCGAAACACCTCAACTTTTGCCACATGTTGTCCTCCTATTAATCCACCTCATTTTTTCGCCGCATGTCATCGTTAGATTATGCCACCTCATTTTTTCCTCACAAACTATCCTATTATATATTTTATATTTAGTAATTAATGATTCTCGATCACTATATTTAGAGCTTATAAAATAATTGAATCTTAATTTATTAAATGCATTAAATTATTACTCTTTTATTAGGAAGTAGTGGATATATGTAATGTATATTAGGAATTAGGATACACCTAATTGGAAAGTTTATTTATATATTGAAGGGATTGAGAGAAAGATTAATATTATATTAAGATACAATTTGAGTTTATAGCATTTTTTGTTTAAAAAATCACTTAATATTAAATCTTGATATATGCACTATTTATATAATAAGATATATCATAAATTTCATTAACATTTGTGTTATTTATCTTTACATGCTTTATTTATAGGATTTTGTTAAAAATTATTTATAGTTATCACGATTAAATGTAAATTTTACCTAAATTTTATATTATATGATAATTTTATATTATTAATAACATTTTTTTAGTTACAAATCCGTACAAGGTACGGGAATTAAGCTAGTATAATACTAAAGAAGAAGTAGATTTTGCCACATGTTATCACCATATTAAGCCACCTAGGATTTTGCCACATGTCACCACCACATTAAGCCACCTAGGATTTTGCATATATCTTATTTATATTTAGTCAACTGTTTCCATTTTTATTTTATTAGTTTCTTAGTTAAGAGAATGTCATGAGATATGAAATATAAAAAAAAAAAGATTATGACATAAACAAAAATAACTTTCTATTTTTAAAAAAAGTTATACTATTTGTGTGTTAGAAGATTAAATTATAAAGATTTTTTTTAAAATCAAGTTATTTTTAAACCAAGCTATATGATTGGTCATTTACTTTTTACATTTCAAATAATTATATGTTTTGAATATAGATAAAATAATTTGTTATTTATTAACTAATACTTTTATTTATCTATTTATTTATTTTAATAATCAAATTATTTTATTTTTCTTAAATATATTTTCTTAGAAAATTGACAAAGCCAATTATTGCATAAAATAGAAATACTTAACAAATCTATTATAACTAATAAAGATACTATATTATTATTCATATATCTTATTTAGTACAATTTTATAATAGTATAATCCTATATAATTTTCTTTTAGAATGTTTTTAAATTTTAACAATTAAATTTTAATTAGTTTAATAATAAGTTTTTGTTTAAAATATAAGAAAATAGGTTAGTCAAATATTCTAATAGACTATCTCTCATCTCTTATATATATAAGTAAAAAGTTTGTCTTTATTTTTAGAAGAAATATATGTGATATATTATGGTTTGTATATGAATATTCTTATAATAGTTTTTTTTTTGTCATCCCGTGCAAGGCACGGGTACTAAGCTAGTATCAATTATTAGATTTATTTGATGAATGAAATCGAAGCAAACTTAATAGACCATACAAAAATTTGTCGGCATAAAAAGAGAGAAAATGGAGAAGATATAGAGGATGAAAAAATTAGAGAATAAAATTAGGGGGAATTTTTTTTATGCCGGTCATTTTACAAAACTTAAAAAAATTAGAGATAAATTTTAAAATAGTTAATTTAGATTGATTACGATATATATTTTTTTGATGGGCCAAATTTTAATTTCTAAGATACCATTTGTACCTTTTGTTTTTGTTTGTATCCATTAACCCTCTAATACTAGTGTATTACCTGTATACTGTACGGAGCGTAATTTATTATTTATTCTAAATATTAGAATAAAAATGATTTTCTTTAGAACATAATATTAGTTATTAACTATATATTTTAATTATATTTTTGTTTGTTGTTATTTTTGTTGTTTGTTTGCTTTGCGCTCTTGACGGTTGTGTCCGTATGTCGTCATTTCGCGGCCTCTCGTGATTTCACCGTTTTTTAACGGAGTCACCTACTTTGTTCTTAAAAAAAATACCAAAAATTATATTTAGTAATCTCGTAACTTTTGGAAGGGGAAAAAGATCTTAGAAAAACAGTGTAGACGTGTAGTTCAACTAGATTAGGATCTAGGAACCGTAAGCGACTCAGATGTCGATCTTTATATGAACAGAAGCCTCTATTTTCCTCTGTAAACCCACTCCCAATTAGAATCCCGACTGGGACTTTTCAATCGCCGCCACCATGACCGCCGGAGGTCGTGAAGAACTACCGTCTCTCAACGGCGGTGAATTTTTACTCCGGTTAGTCCAAAACCCTCAGACGCCTTCCTCTTCCACCGCTTCTCCACTCACACCACAATCCTTTGCCGGCGTCTCTGTTGACCCAGCCGTCGCCGCTTTCGGACCCACCATCCCCCTTCCGTTGACCGGCTACCCTGACTCTCCTTACCCACCTAACTTCCACATCCATGGATTCCCCCAAAGCACCGGACCTTGGCATCACCAACAACAACAACCCCATCCACCGCAGCCTCCCCGCCCTCAATTTGATTTCTTCCATCGCCAAAATCTTCAGGAACAGAACAAGCTCATGCTGGGAAGTATGCCCTTCAATTTCCTAGGCCAAGACGAGGGTTTCAGCAAACAGTCAGTAAAACTCGATGCTCAAGGAAAGCGTGATTTGGGTTTTGCTCATGGAGATAAATTGGCTAATGGGTCGGATCTAGATTGGGGATTTGACCCGCGTGTGAATCCAGGTCTTCGGAGCCATGGACCTGCTGTTGGATCTGGGAAGCAGAAGAGATTTGGGGAGAGGGAGATCCCTGGTGAAACAGGGCCCACTGCCCAGCATGGCCGTCTTGGTGTGCCAGCTGGCATTGCTCTTCCTTCTGAGTCAGCAACTGATATCAGAGTGTCATTGTTGAATGCCCTCTCTGTAGTAGTTGATGGCGTGGATGGAGCTACAGCTAGTAAGCAAGGTGACAACTGTAATGGTGGGATTAGTGATTTGAGTGAGCAGCTGGGGAAGTCATTATTGGTTGATGATGAACCTGGTGAAGTGAGTGAGAAGAAGAAACATAGAGATAAGGTAAATCTTTTTTCTTTTGTTTGAGTTTTTGTTGAATGCCCTTTCTTTTGTTTATTTACATAGTTTGGAACTTTGGATGGAGATATCGCTGGTTGTGAATGTCAATGTATTTGTTCTTCCTTCACATGGTGTGTGTAAGTTTGTGCTATGTGTATCTTTATAAATAGAGTACAGTTATAAATATATAATCTTTTGTTTCTATAAGTATATGTATATTGCTTGGCAATGTATCAGCTTTCTTTTATAAAACAAACTCTGTAATGAACTAATGATGATCAATTATGATGTTATTGGTGTATCAGAAATTCAGAATATTTTCTATTAAGTTGTATCTTTGGGATGTTATTGGTGTTTCTATAAGTATATATATATTGCTTGGCAATGTATCAACAGAAAAGTGTGATCGGTTAGTATAGCTCATGGTTGTATACAGCCTTTTTTTCATTTAGAAGGACCTGCTCATCTTTAATGCTTGTAAACAGGATTTCAGGTCTGATCCTAGGGGAACATATACACTACCACAAAGAATGAGGAATATGCGGACATTGATTCAATGTCGAGGTGACATTCACAGATTCAACTCACCTTTTCTTGAGATTTACAAGTCTCTTATACCAGTAGAAGAGGAGAAGGCAAAACAGAAGCTACTATTGGCACGATTGGAGGCATTGGTTTGCAAAGAATGGCCTAATGCTAGACTCTTTCTTTATGGATCATGTGCCAACTCTTTTGGATTCCCGAAAAGTGATATTGATGTCTGCCTTGCAACTGGTGACCAAGATATCGACAAGTCTGAATTCTTGCTTAAACTGGCAGACATTTTGCAGTCGGATAATCTAGAAAATGTGCAAGTATGTTTATTTTTATTTCCTTCGAAATTTCTTCTTAAAACTATGCATAGTTTTAAATGTCCATCTTGAAGAAGTATTATTTCCCAAGTTGAAATTTCTTCTTGACCATAATGCTCTTTTTCAAGACTTCATTCTACTTTATTCACAGGCACTGACTCGTGCCCGAGTTCCCATTGTGAAGTTGAAGGATCCGGTTACTGACATCTCTTGTGATATCTGCATAAACAACGTCTTGGCTGTTGTAAACACAAAACTCTTACGGGATTATTCAGAAATAGATGTAAGACTCCGACAACTGGCTTTCATTGTCAAACATTGGGCCAAATCTAGAGGAGTTAACGAGACTTACCAGGGGACACTTTCTAGCTATGCGTAAGTCATCTCTTAAGGAATGTTGATTAATGTCAGACTACTTCAGTGGATTCTTATATATGCTTTGCAACAAAAAGATTGTGGTAAATTTATCTAGCACAATCTATATTTGGTTATATAAAGCAGCACAATTTCCTTTTGATTTCTAAACTATCAGATGCTGTGGTAAATTTCTTATGATGCAACAATGTAATACAATTTTGGTGAATATTTTTTCTTATTGGAAATACAACTTGCACTTATGTTCTACTTAATGTTTGTAATCAGAAAGATTGCGTAGTTGGTGTTGGTAGAAATGTAGAACAATATAATATTATAGAGAAAAAGTTTTAAACTTCGTTGGTAGAAAGATTTTGAGATAGGCTACAATTGACAGTGTAATGTTGAGTTGTGTGAAGGGTTTCCTTCAATCAGGCTTCTAGTTGATAAGCTAATAAACAATCGAATTTATTGTACTTCTTTGTTTTTGTCAAAATATTGTTCTTCTGCTCCCTTTTTTTTTTGGTAGCTTATTGACGCAAGTTTGTGCAGGTATGTCTTAATGTGCATTCACTTCCTTCAACAGCGTAAACCGGCTATCCTCCCTTGCTTACAGGTATGTTACATGATTTTTCTGCTTTCTTTATCCCTATGAGAAATTGTCATTAAATTTTTAGTTTCACAAAGCTTATCTGATCCTTGTCTTTATGTTAATAGTGTGGCCTTCCGTAAGATCCATCTCTATCCGTTTATACAATATGGAGTGTTAGAATGGATATAGAAAGATAATAGAAACAATAACAAGAAAGAACACACGGATTTACATGGTTCACTAACATAGGCTTAGCTACATCCGCAGACCACGGGCAAAGAAGAGTTCTGTTTTTATTGAGCAGATTAAGAATTCGGATTACAGCTAGGTAAGCATACAAGAGATTATATAGCACTCCTGTAAATCCTGTACACCCTAATCAACAAGGTGCCAAATTCAAGGCATTTCAACAAATGTCTTTCCATGAGTTCTCGTATCCAGTTATTCTTTAATTAAAATAACTAATTAACCGGATGACAGTTGCACGCAATAGGCTGAAAATTATAAGGAAGCGAGCATTTGTGCTTATATGTACAAATTTAATGAAGTGTTCTTCTGAGTGTTAGTTAACCTTCAGTAGCTTGATAACTTGAATTTTTTTGCCCACATTGATGTTGATGTTGAATGCTTTATTCTCTTATTCTGTTTTGCCCAAATTGTTTCCTGGTGTCATATAAACTTAAAATTGTGTTTCTGAGTACATGTCAGCTTAATTCATGCATTTTTGTTATTCTTTTATGACCTATCAGATGATGGAGCCCACATATGCAGTGAGCGTGGATGGTATCAAATACACTTACTTCGATCAGGTAGAAAGGCTTCGGAATTTTGGTTCCCGTAACACAGAAAGCATTTCCCAGCTTGTGTGGTCCTTCTTTAACTACTGGGCATATCGTCACGACTACACAAATTCCGTCATATCAGTTCGCACTGGAAGGGTCCTCAGGTAACCGAAACTGCCCAAACTCTTTCTGTTAGATTCTGTTATTCATGCCCTAATCGGTTGGTCGGGTGCGTGTTTTTGCATTGCAGCAAGCAGGGAAAGGATTGGACAAGAAGGGTAGGGAATGACCGACATCTGATATGCATAGAGGATCCGCTTGAGACAACACATGATCTGGGAAGGGTAGTAGACAAACACAGCATCAGGGTTCTGAGGGAGGAGTTTGAACGTGCTGCTGAAATCTTGCAGTGTGATCGGAATCCTTGCATAGAGTTATTCAAGCCATATGTGCATTGAAGACTGCTGGCCTTTTTCGTCGACTCGTTTTGGTTTTCAACTTTTCATTTATGATTGCGCCTAGAAGCAGTTCCCGTATATATATGCTATTGAACTTGTGATATTATGTCTACCGTGTTTTTGGCTAGAAAGCATCTTCAAGTATATATATTTATGGTAAGTTTCTGCGTTTGTTTATAGCTGATTAAGTTGAGTGCTAGTGAGGTTGTGGCAATAGGTTGTTTGTTGTCTAATGCTGTAAAGCACAACATATTTTGTTGAGTTAAATAGTTGGTAAAATGCTGGTGAGCCTAGTTCTATCTACTAGTCGTCCTTTTCATACTTTATAAAATCTTAAATCCAATGAGCCTAGTCATAAGATCTTAAGCACAACATATTTTGTTGTGTTGAATAGTTGGTAAAATGTTGGGTAAGTGACTGGATCGGCCCATCACTGGCTCGTCTTGTCATGTTCGGACCTCCAATGCTGTCCATGTCCATCACTGGCTCGTCTTGTCATGTTTGGACCTCCAGTGCTGTCCATGTCCACCCAAAGCGGGCTCCCAGCCTGTATGTGCCTGCGTAAAACACAATGATTCCCCCCTAAATTCATCATAAACATTAGACAACATAAAGTATTTTAACATAAAATTACAATGAAGGATTTTATTATATGTACTATGATGTATATATATATGGGTTGGGTTGTACTGCGGGCCAAAAGACTTACACTAAACCGTCCCATGTAAAAACATACCTAGCCAAACCCATCCGGGCTAAACTTGTGTTCCATACCTGCAATTTTCTTCCGCCCGGATTTATCCAGGTCTAATGCAACCCCATGGAAACATTTTACATCACAAGTGCACATAGTGTATTCAACTCACCCAAGACATCGAAAACATTACATGGAAATCTAAATGAGTAAAAATGGCACATGAGAAAGACAATAGACTATCAGGAACAGTCTGAATCATAAAATGTTTCTTTGATAGTAAGTAGTAGGCAAGTACAAATTCCACTGCTCTTTTACAGTTTTCAAAAGAGCACGTCTTCCACATATCAGTCCCAAATTTAAAGGGACAATCAATTCAAAGAATACTAATACACAACACTGCCCAAACCGCCAAGAGCACATGGGACATCTTACCGACTAACAGTATACATAAATTTCCGTAATCAGTTCAGTTCGTAGTTAAAATGAGGAATCACGGGAGCATGAGACACAGTTACACAAAGAATAAGCAATGTGGACAACAGAGATAGATTTGCAGCTCACTCAAAATTACGAGGGCGCCTCCTTTCTTCTCTAAGCCGAATTCCACCACAATTACCATACACACTTCATCTGAATTCAAAGCATAAGGCAAGGGACAGAATGAGTCAAGTAAGCGTACTGTTCTAATCCATGATTTGGTTCGTGTTCACTTGGCAACCTTGCAGGCCCGAAGGTAAGGGTGATCATAGTTGACATACTTAGTCCAGTATGGTCGGTACTTCATCATTGCAATCTCCAACCATGGCTTCATGTTTCCGTTATAGTGAACAACTGCTGCACTTTCAATTTCTGATTTTTCAACACTTGGGTTATAGCCCAACCCCAAAACATGCCAAAACTTCTTAAGAGGATGTGTTAACCCATAAAATGTGATTAGTCCAGGAGGTAACGTCCCAAGCTTCCACAATGTCCTTTCTTCATTCTGCACAACAGAAAGAGACCAAGTGATAAGTTTATGTATCTCTCTTATAATTTTTACATGTTCCATGAAATATGCAAAGGAATTATAATACAAGGACTAACCATGTTCTGCCACTTGTGATAGATGCCAGTAATATCCTTTCTTTTCCATTGCTTAAGATCAAACATGTTCATACCATAAGCCCATCCACAAGCGTTTGCATCAAAGTTTTGTGCAATATGCGGATTTGAAAAGTTGAGATATTTATCAAATCGGTGAAAGCTCTCCCCACAGGTTTCTACAGCACCATTCACTTTCCCATGAAGATTCACTGACCAGAGACCAGTCAAGTCTTTCTGAACAACAATATCATCGTCGAGAAATAGGATTTTCTCCAGTTTGGGATAAACTTGTGGGAGATAGAACCTCAAGTGGTTGAGCATTGATAAGTACTTTGGGTTCCTGTACTTCAAATTAGATGCCCCAGCTGATATAGTGGTGGAATGATCCGCCTTGAAATAATATGCCTTCATGGAAGCCGACTCCAGTTGTCTCAAGACCGGACAGTATGATGAGTTCAGCCACTTGAATTCATCAACATTTTCGACATGGATAGTTGCTTTCCCTGGAGGATTCAGCAAGAACCACATGTTCATAGCTCCAAAATTCAGTTTGTCAGTAACAAGATGAAATACATGCTTTTCTGGTTCCTGCACAATATTCCAGAGTGCATATTAGTGCTGGTAGCTAAGAAATTGAATAGTTGGAAACAAAGCTCTTTATAAAGTGAATGAGTATTGAGTTATAAATGTCATCCCAAGAACATTACAAGAACAGAAACAACACGGAACACACGCAGTCAGAATAATAATAATATTTAGACAATTTAATATTGCGCCTTGACATCCTAATTATGGAACTATAAATATAGCCCCAGAAAGAAATACTCGTTATGGGAACAGATCATTTTGCAACATGCCACAACTTTAGTCAACATCATGTTACTTTTTCAAGTTGTACAGACAGCCTATACTTCAAGATGACAGTTTGGAAGGTAATTAGCAAGCTCAAGTAATATAATGAAAGCCGGAACAGATCTATAAATCAGATTTAGTCAACAATATGTTACTTTTCCACACTAGCTATATTGGAACAGATCATATTTTGCAACATGCCACAGCTTTTACCTCACCTTGGCATTCATTATGGTTGAGTTTACAACAACTGATGCTGCTAGGACATTATCAGAGAAGAGGGCATAGTGGAAAAAAGTGGGATTCACTAAATTCTGACTCCTAGGGAACTTCCTCTTCTCCAAGGGAAGAAGGTAGTAATCTATGGTCAAACGCATAGACAGACAGTGAATTCCATTAGGAATAGTCTTCGCTGCTAGTTGGCTCAAGAAAGTGCTCTGCTTCTTTAAGCTTCTGACTTGTTCATCTGCAGATTGAAGCATGCCTCTCAACTTTCGAGTGACCAACTTACAGTCATACAGCTGTTCCTTTGCTTTAGACAGAACTTGACCCATAGCTTTTATTTTCTCAGGAACACTATCAAAAACAAGGAGATCATCAGGATAAAAGCAAAGAACAGTTACCACCCATGGAACAAGAAAAAAGAAAAAAGAAACAAGAACAGTTGAGCAAACATCGTGGGCATCTGCTGACCTTTGTTGCAAATCTGCATCAGAAGTTGCGTCTCCCAGGGCACGTTGGCTCTCTTTAAGTCGATTTTGGAGTTCTAGGAACAACTCAAGCTTATTCTTCATTTTAGCAATGTTTATATATACTCTAGCCATAATAATCTGATCTCGCATCAACCGTACTGTTGAATCAGCATTCTCTTTATCAGCTTCCCTTCTCCACGTATTATACTTTCCCAAAACCGCAGTGTCGACGGATTTAGATCGCTCAATTGCAGCATTTTCAAGTTTCACAACCACTTCATCATCCTGTTTTTTTAAGTAATCTAGACGTTTTTCACTTCTTTTCTCTGTCAGTTTCTGTAGAAATAACAAACAGCATCATTAATACAGGAGTCCAAATTCAATAAACTCACTGGCCATGATTAAAAAATTTCAAAAAAGCATTATGCTAACAAGTGAAAGAAGGAATATTATTTACCCTGCGGGTTTGCTTTGCCAGTGAATCAAGGGCACCCTCCTGATCAACTTCTGAACATTAAAGAACTAAAATCAGCAAGTTCAAGTTACCACAACAAATTGAATTACTATATGGATCAAAGGTAATGACCTAATAACCATTCTTGTTTGTTGGTTGCCCTTTCTTCTTTGACAGAAGGCATAGTTTGGACTACCTTAACAATAAAAAAAACAGAGTATAATCAGAATCACACGCTGCTTTCAAACATCGTTTCAGAAGAGCATTGTTAGTTATTTGATCCCTTCTTTCCTCCCTCTCTAATCTAGCTTCTGAACTACATAAAGCACATATTCATTGCACACATAATATAAAAAGGTAGCATGTAAAGTAATTGTAAGAAATTTTCAACTACCTGCTTATGTGAGCCGAGAGAAATTTCAACCCTTTCTGCAAAGAGAGGAAAAACCTATAAGCAGAAGTTCATGAACAAGAAAGAAAGAAACAGAAAGGCTGCGAGGAGATCCCAGAAGGACCCTCAACCTTTCACCTTCACATATAGAGAGTTTGGATGTAATAAACGAGTCAAACTATAAGTTCTTATCCCATTTTATGCCTAACTTTAGATAGTTCCCAGAGGCTCGGCCCTAAGGATAATGATGAACAGAGTAACAGGTAGATTAACAAATGATCAAGTTTTCTCTCCTCTTTTATTTTGCAGATATTTTGCAGATACCTTCTTAAGTGAAGAAACTAAAGTGCTAGCATGGCCAGGTTATTGTGCTATCACAAGAACGTCATTCACATTTTATGATAAGTGGAAAGGGAATACATATACAATTAGTATGGTGATGAAATCAACCCCAGCAACTTGTTTGTGAAAACAAAAGGTCCCTGTTAATTCCCTACAAGCAAAAATTCATTCTGAAAAATAAAACTAAAAATTCATTTAGCCAGCAATTTGCGAGCTAGATCACAAATTCACAGGTTACATTAAGCCCGTATTTTCTCACATCTTATGTAAGTAAATAAAGGAAAAAAAAAGAAAAGAAGAGTCAACACGTTCTCCCATGACCTTATTGATCTACACTTCAATATCCGTCAAACTCTCAAAGAGTCCCCTAGTGACAAATCATTCATATCAGTCGTATCTAGGATCCTTTTCAATGGCCAGGCAGTATATTGTTCACAAAATCAAGCTCGAAAATCAACTGGAAATTCAATTGGAAATCTAATAAGCCCCAATTGAACAAATAAACTCAAATTAAGACCAGATCTGAGCTAAAACCGCGATAAAAAAAAAACGAACAAATAACAGAAACCTGACCTTCGACCGCGGAGGAGAGGTATAAACCTCGAGCAGAGAAGAATAACAAGGGGGAAAGCAAAGCAGTGAAAAAGAAGACAAGGAGGCCCGTTGAGATCCACGATCTACAACCGCTTTTGACGCTGCAGTAGAGTCCCTTTTTCATCGCCATTCCCGATCAGCAAGAAACCTGACGAAAATCAAAAGAGGGAGAGAGAATAAAACAATTAAAAAGGACGTGGTTGATGATTATTTGCACAAACCAAATGCTACGGATAAACAAAAAGGATATTTGTAAACGATTGTAGTGGTTAGATGCAATTATAAAATAATGCTTGTGAAGCAGAAGATTCCAAGCAGAGCAAGAAATGCGAGCATAAAACACGTATATTTGCATATAGATGAGAGAGGTACTGGTTGGGAGAAAGAAAGGAGATCTGATGATAACTGGAGGAGATCAATCATCAATGGCGCTTAATGACAGAAGCAGTTACTAGAAGTATCAGCAGAGCGAGATTTGAAAAAGAGGGAGGATGGTGACGAAGAATCGGAGATGACGATTGTTATGCTGACGCCGCTATCAATGAATCTGCCATTTTCTGGTTGAAGAGAAGCTTGAAAACGGCGTCGTTTAGGGTTGTGAAAAAAGGTTATCAAAGCGTGTCCACGCGTGAGCTTTGTTCAATGCTGAGTTGCTAAACTAAACGATAACCACCTCTAACAAATTTCTTAGACTAATGTAGGAATAGGTAATATGTTTAACCTTTCTTTTACTCAATATTACGAATAATCCCATCCAATTACAAATACAGCACTTTTGGTGAGCTTTCCTCATCCTATCGTTAACATCGCATAACTCTTCCGTCTTCTTCTCCCTTCAACCAACTCAACTCCTCTACCCTTCTTTCAATCCTGCCACCATCAATGTCGTCTTGCGAGTATGATGGCAACTACACCGAATTTCTGACGCGTTGTGTGGAGATGTTTACGTTCTACTCTACCATTTTGTTGAGGGTATAGGTGCACGATCGAGATTTCATGGATAATACCTTTATCCGAAAATAATTGTTTTA
Source organism: Fagopyrum tataricum (assembly GCA_002319775.1). Lineage (NCBI taxonomy): Eukaryota > Viridiplantae > Streptophyta > Magnoliopsida > Caryophyllales > Polygonaceae > Fagopyrum > Fagopyrum tataricum. Next base: position 33,875,745 of record CM008285.1, read on the forward strand.
ATTTTATAAATTCTAATCCGTTATCCCTTCGAACGCCTTTAATATTTTTGATAGATCTAAAAATATCACAAGGAGAGGTTTTGATAGATCTAGAAATAACATTATTAATATCCGAATTTGATATCTGAAATTCAAATGCGGGATGACCAAGGCGCTTATGCCAAAGTATTGACATTTCATGTGTTTGATCTACCCGAACGGTTGCTGAAATTGAAAACAGAAAATTATAAATAAAAAAAAAAACGTAGCCAAAACACTCCATCCTTAGGTTCACCCACTCCAATCAACATCCGCGAAGCTAGGTCCTGTATAACGCACAATTTCGATGTCAAGGTTATTGTGCAATTAAAATCATTAGTTAAACAAACTAATGAAATTAAGTTACATTTTAAACCTGGTATATATAAAACATTGTCCAATTGAAAATATGGACTAAGAATGATATTTCCTACTTACGATGCATTTTGTAAATTGCCATTGGGAAGTTTGATAATATACATATTTATTTTATTTGCGTAGTAAACAAACTAATACTATCGGTCGTATGAAACGAGGCTCCGCTATCTAGGATCCATAAATTTGATTCGTTACCTTACATAGATTCGTTAGACGCTGCATAGAAATGTTTGAACCTTTCTAGCAAATCAGTCCACTGAGAATCCGTAAGAGTGGCGCCCATAGTCGTTCTGTCTTGCTCATTCAAAGGTCCACCAGACACATCAAAAGCCAGGCCAACAACTTGCCCAACATTAATGTTGCCGATGGTAACCTGAATTCTGGACCTGCCATTAGCCGCCGGTGATTGAGTTCTATTGCTGAAACCAGAAGATAAGTTTGCCGCGCCTTTTCCGTTGTGTCACCAATCGTGATATCCGACAATTTTAAAGCATTGCTTCTTGATATGACCTGATTTATTATAGTGAAAACAAATCAGGTGAGATTTATCATGTTTACCTTGTGGAGGTCGAGAAGAACGAGCAGCCAACGCCATTGCATCCAGCCGAGTTTCGACTTCTTTCGACGCCAGATGTGTACATTCTTCCTATATGGCCAACGAATAGATTGTATTTAAAGATGGTAGACTTTCCTTAGAGATGACATGAGATCTAAGTGTATGAAAAGAATCATCAAGTCCAATTAAAAATTGATGCACACGCTCATCATCTCTTTCAACAGCTAGGACTTTTGACCATGGTGCACATATCTCTTTCCCACATACGGCGAAGTCTCCTGAAGTAGATCGAGACTACTTGACCTTGTTGACGGCATTGACCGATGTCTGCTCGCAGTTTCAAAATCATGGGTACATTGCCAACCGAGTACCTTTGCTTGATCTCAAGCCATAGATCCCGAGCGGATTTAAGGTTAGACACCGTTGATCGAACCGAAGAGTTTGTTGTTTGTAAGATCCAACCCACAATCATGGATTGACAGGACCCAAATGTTGAAATTCCGAAGACGTTTCCTCCAGACATTCGATCGAGCCATCGATGAAAACAATCTTTCGCTTGGCTCGAAACGCAGTGATAATGTTCCGTTTTCATTCCGAAGTTTTTTTTTCCCCTTTGAGGACCACCGAGATAATAAGGATTCCGGGTGGTCCGAAGGATGCAAGTAGTAAGGACTCGTGGTTTCAAGAGCAGCAATTGGTGCCATGCTCTAAGTTTGCGAAAATGTGTTTAGGTTTTGAGGGATCGTTTAAAAGCCTGATACCATGTGAGAACTTTGTTCTCCAATATATTAAATCAGTCTGTTTATTACATAAGAAAGGAAGAGAATATATACACAAAAAGGGTACAACGGTAACGTAAAGATAGGAAATCCGATATACCGGTAACACTAACAAAGGTAACTAATAATATGGACATAATATACTATTTCCTTTTACACGTTGTTTGTCGGTTGCCTGATCTTGACGCCGACTGGTTCTTGTTGCATTCCCCCTCTGGACAAGGTATTATAATACGTTTAGTTCTTACTTTTTGATGAAGCCCAATCATAGTTTTATAGTTGAATTTGATCCCTAGAACTGAACATTGGTGAATGAACACTCTTCAATTTTAAGATATAAGCTTGAACTTTAAGATGCACACCATGTGTTTGACAAAATGTCTGATAAATAAATAATGGCTTTCATGGCTTCTATCTTCTTTCCCCCTTCACTACTTTGTAGTATGATTTTGCTACGTACACTCCTTATTTACTTTTGGTTGCAGTTGACGTTGTTACGATTAATCCTTAATCTGCATACATTCAAAATGGTATACGCATTAATTACAATATCATATTCGGTACTCAACTTTCCCTTAGATAAATCAGTTATGTCGAATATGAGTGTTGGCGGTGTATATTTTTGTTGTCATTTTTACTTGCAAACTTTTAAAATAAGATAAATTTTGGTCGTTTTGAGGAGTTGAATGAAAACTATTGTTCATATTTTGACATTCCTTCCATTTATGGAATGTTAACACGTTTAGTTCTTAATTTTTGATGAGGGATAACTCTGGCGGCTCTGGCCTCGCCCAACACTAACAGCTCCACCATTACCACTGGTCTGCCCAGTACGCTGTCTCTTCTCAGACCCTCCGGTCTAAGAAGCTCTCCTCTGCCCAGCCCGCTCCCTCTCATAATCGGAAGCTCTGCCCTGATAATCCATCAAGGACTCACAGTGAAACCCCGCCATGTAGGTCCGGGTAGCATCCCTCAGTCGTCGGGAGAATAAATACACATGCTGATCTGCAGGAGGTGCAGCTGGACCCAACAAAGCCAGCTCCTCCCGGAATCTCCTGATAGCCTTTGAGATTGGTACATCCTCAAATCCAGCCTCTACAAAATCTCGCAGTTTCTCCCTCCTTAGTGAGGCAGGGCAGAAACGCTCTCTGATCATAATCCTCATCTGGTCATAACTGGTAGCCTGACCCCGTACAGATCTCCACCAGTGTTGTGCCAAGTCTCGAAATAGAGTATGCACCAACTCTATTTGTCTGTCTGCTGGACATCTAATAGACTCTAGAGCTGAGTCTACATGTCCAATCCATAGCTCAACCTTCAGCCCCACCTTCCCAGAGAAAGGTGGTACGCCCATCTGGTGGAATGCCTTCAACCAAGTATCTGGTCGAGGCCCTCGATGCTCCTCTGGAACTCGAGTAATCTCAGCAGCATGTGCCTGTACAGCTGGCACTTGAGTCGCTCCTTGGGATCTCTCAGATGATCCCTCCTGTGCTGGCAGATCAGGGGCACGTCTACCTGCTCTGGCAGCCTCCTCCACTCGTCTGATATATGCACGGAACTTTGATCCCCCATGGAAACATGATCCGAGTCATCTGATTGGACTCTCTGTGATCCCTGTCTCTCGGCTGCACTGTTCCCAGTCTTAGGAACGACACTCTCAGCAACATCCTCGTGAATCTCCTCCGTTGCACGTGGATTAATAGCGGGAATCCGACGCCGTCCTCTACCTACTGGAGAAAGAGGGGGTCTACCCCTACCTCGTCCAACTACAGATAAGACTCTAGTCCGAACCATCTGCAGGATATAAACCTAACTTAGAAGGCTATATATGCCATATGTATAGATATATAAGTCCATCATAACATCACATAAGGTAATATCTATATATATCTATACTGTCGAGATCTTCAGAGGGGTGATGGCTTCTCGTACACATTATCCCAAAATATTTGTACTCATTTCAAAACCAAAACCTTTTGAAAAGTCAGACCCCTTTCGGGTTCTGTTTATTTATCTATTCGACCTTTATCGCAGATTACAAGTGCCATTGTTGTCAACCTAAGGCTCTGATACCAACTTTGTAACACCCCGAATCCGTAGGACTCGAGGTACTACTAGGTTAGGATCTCACAATGGATCCCGACCCTAGCTTGACAACAATTTCACTGGATCTTACAACAAGGCACAAATAGATTAAAACCAAAGCATCAAATTGTATATATATATATATATATATATCAAAAGGTTTACAGAAGAACCGCTGAGTACAAACCAAACATATAACTGTACATACAAAAACCCCATAACCCTCGCATAAACCTAGTGTACGGAGCCCTCAACGGATCACCCCATCTGAATCACTTTGCAGCTGTCCTAACCTGCAAAGGATCTACAACACGGTATAAAACCGTTAGCTCACCATACACATATATATAGAAGATGCAAAAGCACAAACACGCTTCAGGGAAATCATAAACATATAATCATGTTGTCACACATTTACCCGGTTATCTTTATAAAGTCCAACACTCAAATCGTATATATATATATATATATATATATATATTTATATGTATATGAACATATGTGACACGAGGTATATATATATAATCCTCGCCTTTGAGTGCTATAGCCAGCTGGAGTGGATCCGGAACACTCTCCCATATACCATAAAGGAGTGGGGAGTGGCCATCCCGTATACCAGATCTAACCTGACTACAGAGAACCTCCCAGACTCCTCAGCGGGATGAAAGGGAAGGTTGTCACATCCACTGCAATGGACGGTCACTAAACCATAGGTCGGTAATAATCAATCATCACATGCTATCAAGCATATATCAAACACCACTCATGCATACATCCAATATAGGGATGATAGCTAAGTAAGTCCTATGGACTTACCTCAACCTCGAAGTAGTCTCAAACACGATCAACTTCAAACTGGAGGACAACATTGCCTAGAAACAAGGCATAACGAGATATCAAATCTCCTATCAATCGAAAGGGTCACACCTAGACCAAAGGGATCCATAAAGATCATATCCAACTTATAAACCTCGATAATCTACTAAACCTCAAAACCATAACCGACATATATCGATATCATACTCATCATCATTCTATCCTCATACACATATCTAGCATGCTACTATCCCGCTCATACTAGGAAAGGAAAGGATCCATACTACTCTAGTAGATCCTGTACAAGACACACCTGCGTGATAGGAAAGACGCAGGGGCGGAATGATGGCATGCGCAGGCGCGAAGGCACGCTGGCGCGGGCGTTGTGACCGTGGCCGCGGGGGCGGCGACACTAAGACGTGGGTGCGGTAACAAGGGTCCGCAGGGGCGGCGTCTCACTGGCGCGGGGGCGGCGATAGTGCAGAGCGTAATCTCCCGACTTCTCTTCGACTCTTCACGTGATCAATTCACGCCTTCATCAATCCACAACCACATTCATATACATATATATACATACAAACATCAACACAAGCCTAAGAGAACTATCCTAAGCTAAGGAAGAGGAATTGAATCAAAGGAGAAGAAAGGAGAAGAAAGAAGCTTACCTACTGCAATGGCCTAAGCAAGGAAATGATCACAAAACATCACCAACTGGCTCCCAAGCTCAGCAATACACATCATGCTCATCATCATCAACAACACAACAAAACTCTTCCAAAACAAGAAGGACTCAAAAACAAGATCAAGGAGAAGGAAGGAGGCAAGAAGAAGCTCATGAGGGTATCTGGAAATGAAGAACCCTTGCTCAACAAGCCAAGGAAAAGGCTAAGAAGAAAGAGAAGAGAGTAAAGCACGGTCAAATGGTCAACAAAGCCGGCTGCAGCCGCAAGAAACCGCAGGGGCGGAATCCTGAGGCGCAAGGGCGGAACACTGCACAAGCCGCAGGGGCGGCTCTACGGACCCACAGGGGCAGCTAAGCTGTCTCAGCTCCAAAAGACTAAGGCTCTTACATCGACGCCGACGACTGGTTCTTGTTGCATTCCCCCACTAGACAAGGTATTATAATACGTTTAGTTCTTAATTTTTGATGAAGCTCAATCATAGTTTTATAGTTGAATTTGATCCCTAGAACCGAACATTGGTGAATGATCACTCTTCAATTTTAAGATATAAGCTTGAACTTTAAGATGCATACCATGTGTTTGACAAAATGGCTGATAAAGAAATAATGGCTTTCATGGCTTCTATCTTTTTTTCCCCCTTCACTACTTTGTAGTCTGATTTTGTTACGTACACTCCTAATTTACTTTTGGTTGCTGTTGACGTTGTTACGATTAATCCTTAATCTGCAAACATTCAAAATGGTATACGCATTACAATATCGTATTCGGTACTCAACTTTCCCTTAGATAAATCAGTTATGTTGAATATGAGTGTTGGCGGTGTATATTTTTGCTGTCATTTTTACTTGCAAACTTTTAAAATAAGGTAAATTTTGGTCGTTCTGAGGAGTTGAATGAAAACTATTGTTCATATTTTGACATTCCTTTCATTTATGGAATGTTAGTACGAGTTTCTATCTTTTTTATTTATTTATCTTTCTTCATTGTCTCGTCCCTCGTGAGCTTAAATCCTCATAGACAACATATAGTTAATATTGTCCAGTTGATCTTTGAACAAGTTAGTTTTAGTTATATCGTGTAGATTTAAGCATACCAAATGAAGCTGGTGGTAAGTGCTTCCCGGATTTGCACAAAGTACATGAAAATTTGCATTTTACTTATTGCATTGTTATCATCGTCTTTCTTAATTTGACTTTCAGTATTCTTTTGTATCTCACATGTGAATTGAGATTTTAAATATGATTGAACATTTTGCTCAGATTTAGTATAAATGTGTAATGTGCTTTAAATTACAAGTATCTAAAAACCCCGACGGCATAATTTGGAAGTAGTTTTGAAGGGAAAGTAAGTTATCATGCATAGTACGTATAAAGGATAGAATACTTGTTTGTTGACCGCATCTCTTTCAATCTTTCACCATGGCCATTTCTCTTTGCCTCATCTCGCACAACTGCTTGCAAGTCGGATCTCTATTAAACTTTCGATTTGTCTATACCGAAAACTCAAAGCTTTTCTTTTGTGCTAATTGTAATCAGAATTTCTGCCCTTATGTGCTTTGTATTTTTGCCTGACAATCTATCAAACTTTGGTTGTGCCTAGGCCGAAAACTCCAAAGTTTTCTTTTTGCGTCCCTGTTATCAAAAATTCGGCCCTGTTGTGCTTTGGAATTTTTTTGTTTCTTTATCAACTAGTTAACCAACTTATATTAGCTAATGAACTATGTTGATATAAACACAAGGGATGACTCATCCCTGTAATGCAAACAAATGTGATAAGTCATAGGTTGTCATTCGAATGAAGGATTGATGACAACTACTTCCTAAATTTAAACCTCACAAGAGTCACAACAACCAGATAGTATTTCTCATAATTTTAATGTCATGGAAGAGTGTAGGACAACATTGTGCTCTAGAGAACTTGTAAAATTTTATTTCAGTTATTTTACTACTTACTGCATATATAACAGAATGAAGACAACCTCTTTGTTTTATGATTTATGTTGTACAACTACAGTGATTGAATGGCGGGTATCATTATGACAACTAGCTATTAAGTTTCGCAAGGTATTCATTAACAAATCAATTGGATCATTGATTTGCTTTAAACTTGCATGCAATTAAAATTCGGTCATTTATTTCAATATCTTATTTTATCCAATTTACAAAGTTGTTTGATTGCATTAATTACTAGATCATCTATTTGTTTGTTGCTTCCGCGCGCTGCAGGCCAACTAGTAATGGAGAAAAGAATGAAGATGAAGTGAACAATGACACCTTTATCTTCAGTGCTTCCTCCTGAAGAAGCCAGGAAGGCCACGAACAAGGTGGTGGAGGCGATCACTGATAAGGAAGGTCAACTCAACCACCTCAATCACTTTGTCGCCGACAATGCTAACCTTATTAACATCGTCAAGCGCCTCCTTGAGGAACTTCATCACGATATCATGGTTCTCTTCCTACTGCTTCTTCTTAGTTCATAGTTTTAGCCACTGTCATCGATTTAGTAAGCTTTTTCTGAACTTTTGGGGTTTTGATTGCATAATCCAGGTTCCTTTTGGCAAAACTGCTTTTTTTTCCTGGTCGTTTGATTCATACCAATGAGTTCCTGGTAACTCCAAATTTTACTATCCTAAAGATTTTTTAGTTCCTTTCTGCTGCATTCACAACTGCGATAGTTTCGAAATACAAGGAAAAATGTGTACGCGGTCAGCTTGTGTTCATGTAATGATATTGGTACAATTGGTTCCACAATAAGTTGAAATGAGGAGGTTGTTTGCGTGATATTAGATTCTTCTAGGATAAGGCTATTATGCCAAAAGAACTTCCAAACAAAGTATTGACATTCATAAGAGGAGAGGTAAGGCTTTGGATTCTCAAGTTGATGCTCTTAAGGGCATGATGAAGGATCTTAGACTCGAGGAGTCCTTTTTCAATTCTACAGCTGCTGAAGGCGTGGTGAGTTTGTCATTGTGTTGAACTGGTTGTTGTGCTCTTGAGTATGATTGGATTTGTTCCTGTTTCCTCGACTATCATCTTAGTTATTCGTGTGTATATTTTTGCACAATCATCACAGGAGGGCCTTTTGGAGATTAGCTAGGGAAGAGTACTTTGAGGAAGATTCCAAGGAGAATACACTTGATACGGGTAGGTTCTTGCTCCTGTAGTTTTCCTTTGTATCATACCAATTATGATATGCAGATGCATCTTATCAGTTGGCTATATGGACTACATGTTATTTTTAACTGCATATATATAAAGAATAACATTGTTCCACATCTTTTCAAGTGGGGAGAACAACAAATACAATATGTTTTGTTTCAAATTCTTCGATTATTTGGTAAAGCTATATCTTGTTAGTCAACTTTAGAGTTGTATATTGAATTATAAAAAAGTTCTCATTCTGTTTTTCGGAAAAAAATTTTGTCATTTTTTTGGTCTCTACAGGCTTTCTTCGGTTCAATCATAGAGCAGATGATTTACCAACAAATCCTAGTCAAACAACCCCATCTCAGGTTTAAATTTGACATTTATTCCTTATGTTTCTACTCACATATCATAATAAGATGATTCATTTCCTTATACAAAATGTATGATATTTTGCAGCCTTCAAGCTCTCAATCATCAAAACCAGTTTCCCGGTTTAAAATTCAGAGAAGGTAGCAACTTATTTAGATGAAAGAATATTATGCAGTATGGGCATGAAATTTTGAAGGCCCACCATTTATGTCCATATCTAAATCAGACATATTAGAAAATGACTCACAACATGACATCAAGAGTTGTTCATATACTCTAGAAATTGTGCATTTTTCTTCTGTTATTCTGAGCTTTTTATAGTGCTTATTGGTATCCCTTTAACCATTTACATAAACCCTAGTCACATGCTTAGAAATTGATTAGCTTGTTTCTTAAGAGTCCTCAGTAACCGTCTTAGAAGTATGCTTGTTAAGTTGAAAATAAATTTGCAGAAGATTATTAATTATAGGCTTGCCTGTTTGGTATAAATGTCGATGTCTCCGTTTAATTATTATAATTGGTCATTTAATCTCAAAGACATTTGAAGAAAAAAGTTGTCCATGAAAATTCGTATAATGTCTAACTTTTTTAAAAATAAAATTTATACATTTTCTATTTTTTAAAATGAAACTTGTAATTTTTATTTTTTTTGTTTGTATAAAAAATGGAGGGAGTATAATATGAACACCAAACAGGCACATAACAGATGACTAAACAGGAAAATATCTAATATGGGATCAAAAAACAACAATTTGTGCAAATGACTAAACAGGCAAATTAATGATTATCCTAACCGGAGGAATTACACTTAGTATAAAAGATAAACGAAACCTAATAAGATAAAACAACCATGCCAACATGATTAAAATAACTAAACTGAGATACAATTGCTGAAAAACTAGTTAAGCACGTCACTAATTATCAATCTAGAAGAACACATTAGTTGTTCAAAAGCACCACTACCCCAAGAATAGCCAAACACAATGTAGCCAAGTCAAAGGAGCCCCCAACTCCCCGAGCCGCATAATTATTCGGAGCTAGAGCCGGAGTGTGAGTACTATCCGAACCTGAAGGACTCTTACCTTCCCCGCTCTTCGGAGGCACTGGGGTTAGTGTTGATGGTGGGGTTGGAGAGAATGACTCGGGAGTAGGAGCAGGTTGGATCGGAGTTGGAGGAGCCGGTTGAGGTGGAGGAGATTTCCGATCTCTAACCACCAAAACCATGACGATCAGCTTTTGTCCTTGTTTGCAATGATTTTCATTCCCACTGATGAAGTAGAATGGCCTTGATCTACTGAACTTGAACTCTGAATCCCCATCAGTCATGTTCTGTGTTGGGCTCTTTGTGTAGCAATGGATGTAGTTATCGCGGGTCACTACAAGAACCGAGTCCTGCCCTTTCTCATACTTGAAAACTACAAAGAAAAACTTTAGAGACGGAACCAAAAACACCAAAAGTACATGTAATGTTTTAGATCAACTTACATAACGAGTCGTTAACTTGGAATCGGTTACGCTCCGCCCAGTGATTGTACTCCTCGGGTGGATTCGCCACCCACCCGCTTATTCCCCCAACATAGAACTTGTAACCTTCACACAAACTCACCCAAGACAAAACCACAACAACAACCACAAACAACCACGTAACATCCTTAAACCCCATCTCTATAGAATCTCAAAAGCTTTACTCAAAACACAGTGATGGAGAGTGTCGCTGGTTGGTTGATGATTTATAGAAAGAAACTAGAAGATCACAAGGTTAACGTTAGATAATCACTTTACCGTTGGAATATGGGATTCCTATGAGCTGTAAATAGTGGTAAAGAATGGCTGGTATTTGAATGCTTTTTTTGTTGGCAGACGTTACGTTTTACAATAATCAGTGGGCATTACATACCTTGATTTCAAAACGGATGTATATACAATGGGCAAAAATTATCGAAACTTGTTTTTTTATATTATTATTTTTTATTGTTATCGTCTTAGGCTTTTTATACGATGATTAATTGTTGATATTACTGTGATTTATTTGGTGGTAGAAAACATAACGCTCATATTTATTGTCATCATTGCGATAATTAATATTATTATTTACGAGGATCAACTGAGTTGTACACATTACACTGAAATTGAGCAAAATGTTGTGAGATACAAAAGAATACTGAAATCCAAATGGAAAAATATGATGATAACAATGCAATAGTAAAATGCAAATTTTCATGTACTTTGTGCAAATTAGGGAAGCACTTACCACCAGCTTCAATTCATTTGGTATGCTTATATCTACATGATATAACTAAAACTAACTTGTTCAAAGATCAACCTGACAATATTAACTATATGTTGTCTATGAGGATTTAAGCTCACAAGGGAAGGGACAATGAAGAATTTTTTTTTAAAAAAAAGATGGAAACTCCTACTAACATTCCATAAATGGAAGGAATGTCAAAATATGAACAATAGTTTTCATTCAACTCCTCAGAACGACCAAAATTTACCTTATTTGAAAAGTTTGCAAGTAAAAATGACAACAAAAATATACACCGCCAACACTCATATTCAACATAACTGATTTATTAAGGTTATTGTTTTGATTTTACAAGAATTTTTTTAAATTTGATTTTGTAAAAAAAATCTATAGAAGTGTTTGATAAATTTTTAATAGAATTCGATTTTGACTAAAAAAATGATAATAAGTTTTGTTCCTCGTTAAAGGTTCTTGTATTCTCAATCCAATAGAGACAAAAAAAAATAAACATTGAGTTTTAAGTTGTGTATATTCGATAGTGAAGCTATATATATATATATATATATATATATATATATATATATATATATATATATATATATATATATATATATATATGAGTAGATCATAGGGTTAGCAACTAATACTAGAATCTCCAACTCCCTAACAATAATTTAAAAAATAGATTACATAAAATCTAATTAACTACATGAGGATAGTATTTATATTCTCCCTCGAGTGAAGTTACTCTTGGTTAGGTGTAACTTGTGTAGTAGAAGTTGAAACCTATGTCAAATGAGCGGTTTAGTGAGAATGTTTGTCGGTTGATCATTTGTCAAAACAAAGCTGACACGAAACTTACCCTTTTGAACTTGTTCTCTCACAAAATGACAAGCAAGAGAAATATGCTTCATTCGTGAGTAAAACACAAGGTTGGCACTTAAACTAGTTGCATCTAGGTTGTCGTAGTAAATCATAAGTGGTAGGCTAGTAGGCTGCTGAACTTCTTATAGCAATTGTGTAACTCATAGAATCTCAAAAGACGTATCTGCAATAGCTTTGTACTCAACTTTAGTAGAGGACCGGGCAACAAACCTTTTCTTGCGAGAGCTCCAACTAATTGGTTGAGACGTAATCATCCTTATCTCCAGCCTAATCGGCATCAGAGAAAGCATGGAAAGTATGATCCGGTATTACAGAAGTATGTATATCTAAGTCTAGGGAACCAACTAAGTAACAAAAAAGCATTTTTAAAGCAATCCGTGAGCAGTTGTAGGCGCCTGCATGAATTGAGAGAGCTTTGTTGACGGTAAAACCTACATCGGGACGAGTGGGATACAAGTATTGCAAGCTTCCAACCAATGTCCGGTAGTCTGTTGGTATCGGTATAAGCGTTCATGAGTCTTGTCAAAACACATTTGTAGGTGAGAATGGTGTAGATATAGGATGAGCAACATCCATGCCAGCCTTTACTAGTAGGTCTTAAACATACTTCCTCTGGGATAGGAATATACCACTAGGAATAGGTAGTACCTCAACTTTCAAGAAATAAGACAAAGTTCCAGTTTTTAAGAGAGAACTTGGAAGAGAGTAATTTACCAATTAAACCATTTTTGCTTGGGAGTTGCTTGTCAGTATAATGTCATCGACATACACACGCAAGTATAGAAGATCAGTACCTTGGGAATGGATGAAGTGGGAGGCATCCACAATAGAATCAACAAATCCAATTTGCAGAAGGTAGACCTTGAGTTCATTATACCATGCCCTAAATGCTTGTTTCAACCCATAAATTGTCTTTTAGAGCTTGCATATGTGATTTGGACGAGTATGATCAAGAAATCCTAGTTGAGCCATATACACATTCTCATTGAGCCATATACACATTCTCACTTAGTTTATGTAAGAGCCTTAGTCTTTGGGAGCTAGTTAGCCTTAGCCGCCCCCGTGGGTTTGTGAGGCCGCCCCCGCGGCTCCTCTGTAACGCCCGAAATTTTATTAATTTTATTCTGGTCTTTGAGCACCTTGTAGTTTATCCCGTTGTCCCGAGATGCCGAGTGATTTATTCCTAAGAAAATCCCGAGCCGACTCGTCGTTTTTCCTCTTTTTCCGCGTTCCGACCCTTCGTTCCGGGTTAAAAATGCCAAGGGGTCATTTCCGACCCCTCGGTCCGTGTGAGGGACAAGAGGTCAGCTGACCCCTTGATCCCCACACCTTCTTTTCAGTCTTTGTCTCTCTCTCTCTCTCTCCTCCCTTGGCACATTCCTCACGTTACTCCACTCTTTCACTCATCTCTTCTCCTCTCTTCTCCTCTCTTCTCCCTTGGTGCTAAAGATCCAAGCTATGGACTGCATAAGGAAATCCTAGGCTGTTGGTAAGCTCTTTCCTCTCCCTTCCCTCTCTTCCTTGTTGTTCTTTCCCTTCTTCTTCCTCCCTCCTTCATCCATGGCTATGGAGGAAGATCTTGAAGATTTTTGCTCAACCCTTTTTTAATGCTTAGGTTCTTAGCTCGTTTAGGTCAAGGAGAGGTGCCTAAGACCCGTGGTGGGTGTTTGGAAAAAATCCAGCAAGAGAAGAAGGACTTTGGAGCCAAGGATCCACGATCGGAGACGAAGAAAACGACGTTCGGCACAGAACCCGCGGGGGCAGCTCAGCACAACCGCGGGAGCGGCACAACACAGCCGCGGGTGCGGCCCGACACGGCCGCGGATGCGGCTCGGCACGTCCGCGGAGATGGCTCCTGGCAGTCGACGCAGTCCACCGCGGGTGCGGCTCCTTGTTCCGCGGGGGCGGCTCCTGTGTCCGCAGGGGGCGCCAGCTTGACTCCGCGGCTGCGGTTTCTTCAACAGTAGGCTTCTCCTTTCCTTCACTCTTCGTTCCTTCCTTAGATTTGTTGTTGAATCATGTAGTAGCATGCTTAGGATGGCCTAGAGTAGCTTGAGAATGCCACTTAGTGGTTGTGAACCTAGGAGCCCTTAAGGCTCAATGTAATTGTTGGATATGAGCATGTGAGCATGATGGATCTTCTAGGCTAGCTTGTGCCTCTTTGGTTGAGGATTAATATCTTGTGGAATTATGAACTGTTGTGGGTTGTTTCATGTGTGGAGAGTGTGTGGTGATTACTTGGGACCTAGGATGCATTCCTAGTTTGAGGGTTAGGTGATCTTGCATAGATCATTAAGAGTGAAGTCTAAGACTTCTTGAGAGAGTATGTATTGATATGCATATCTCTTGTGAGCAGGCTGTGGGCTTCCTCCTTAAGGAAGAAAGAGTGTGGTGACTTGGGTTTGGTGACGAGGTAAGTCTCCGGACTTACTTAGCTCGTATTCTATGTATTAGCATTGATGTGTGTTTGGTGGTGTGTGTTTATGTTATTGTTGTAACAATTAAACCGGTAATTAGGACCACCGACCTTTTGTATATTTTGGCCCAAGTGTATGATAACGAGCGGTGACATTCTACCTAGCCCTGCGTGAGACTAGGAGAATCTCGGCGACTAGCCCAGCGGGTCAGATGGTCGGGTGCATCCGTACCATTCTTTGCCAGTAAGTAGGGACCGAGGCGAGACCATGGTGGTCTCGTGTCACAAACCGAAGTTGAATTAGAACGGGATACGACTTAATAATATAAAGATAATAAACCGGACTTGTGTGTTTTATGTTATGTGCTATGTATGTGTTTGTGCCTTCACCGCTTTTCTAATGCTTAGAATATTAGCTAACGGTTTTAAACCGTTTGTGTAGATGACTTGCAGGTTAGGGATGCCGCCGAGTGAGGCAGAGGAGTGGACAGCCGGGGTCTCCGTACATTATAGGACGGGGGCGTTTTTGGGTTATGTTTCATATCGTTAGTTTGTGGATGTTATTGTACCTTTTAGACTTTCGTATTTGGTTTATGTTGTTTTGAGGACTTGGCTGAGTTTCCTCTTTGTATTCATTACATTTCGGTTTCCGCATACATTAAAAACATTTTGAGTTTTCGCCTTTATTTGTGCCTTGTTGGAAAGGTCCGGTGAAATTGTTGTCAAGCTAAGGGTCGGGACCCATTGTGAGGTCTCGCCCGTAGCATCCCGAGTCCCGCGGATTTGTTTTGTTACATC
>CM008285.1:33891047-34224285 GCA_002319775.1 Fagopyrum tataricum
TAGATATGCCGGTTACGGCTTTGAGTTTACGAGTTGGATATGATCCTTATGGATCCCTTGGGTCTAGGTGTGACCCTTTGTGTGATAGGAGTTTGATATATATATGTATGCCTTGTATAGGCCGTGTTGTCCTCTAGTTTGGAGTGGACCTGAGTGAGAGTTCATCGTAGTGATACTACTTCCGAGGTTGAGGTAAGTCCGTGGGACTTACTTAGTTGCCATTCCTATATTGGATGTGTGCATGAGTGGTGTTTGTTATATGTTTTATAGCATGCGTTGATGGTCACCGACCTATGGTATATTGCTTGCCCATTGTAGGGCCGTGATAACTTGCTCTTTCATCCCTCCGGGAGTCTAGGAGGTTCTCTGTAGGTAGGCCAGACCTGGTAAATGGTTCGGGCACTCTCCATTCCCTTAGGGTACACGGGGAGGTGTTCTAGGTACCATTCCAGCTGGCTATTGGACCCAGAGGCGAGGATTATACATTCCTCGTGTCACATATGTTTATATGGATGTATACGAGTTGATTGTGGGACTTTATAAAGATAATGAACCGGATAAATGTGTGATATCATGTTGACGTGTTTAGTATTATTTGATGTGTGTTTGTGCTCTCCATTTCTTATATATGTGTATGGTTATCTAACGGTTTTATACCGTGTTGTAGATCCTTTGCAGGTTAGGAGAACTACAGAGTGATCCAGGTGGGCGATCCGCTGAGGGCTCCGTACACTGGGGCGTTATCGGGGTTATGGGTTCTTTTGTTGTACAGTGTGGTTTTATTTGTACTCAGCGGTACATTGTATTACCTTTTGATATATATATATATATATATATATATATATATATATATATATATCAGTGAAATTGTTGTCAGGCTAGGGTCAGGATTCATTGTGAGATCCTAGCCCAGTAGCACTCCGAGTCCTACGGATTTGGGGTGTTACAGTTTAATCACTTACAAGTCTTTGTTGGAAACCCTTTGCCGTTAGACGTGCCTTGTACATGTCAATCTTGTGATTGGGTGGATATTTGATCTTGTATATCCATTTGCAACCTACTAATTTCTCTTTGGTTGAATTAGGTACAAGATCACAAGTCTTGTTCAATCATAGTGCATCATACTCAGTTTGCATAGCCACACGCCACTCAGGTGATTTGAGAGCTTGTGTTATGGTTTTGGGTTTTGAAGGAGAATGCGAGTTGGTGGTGGCAAATAGGTTGAGTTTTTAAATTGGTATGGTTACATTGTTTCTGGAATTAGTTACAACTCCAGGTCCTGGTAGTTGTGCTAAGTTGGATTGACTAGTGGAGGTGGGCCAATTAGTAGAAGGCGTGGGTTAGGTTGGCGAACTAGTCCCATGAGAAGAAGGGGGAAGGTATTTGACGAAGCAATGGTATTCAACTCAACCGGAGTGTTAGTGTCATTGGTAGTAGTTGTGGTTGAAGTAGTCTAATTGTTGAAGGATAGTCAAGCCAAACTTTGCCCATTCGGATGACAAGGGCGTTGACGATGGAGGTTGTGATTTCATGTAATGATAAGGTATCTCTTGCTCAGCAAATCGGACATGTCTGGATGCATAGAAACATTTTCTATCCATGCAGTGGTACCTACTATGGGAGATTGAGTGACATATGAAGACACATGGATAGATTTAGATTGAAGCTTATGATCATTATAGGGCCGCATCCATGGAAAGCATAAGCACCCGAAACTCTTTAACTTAGAGTAGTTATGATACGGGGTTGGCTGTCAGTTGGCCCGATCTTTCAACACCAAGACTCGAAATGAAGAAATGAATAAAAAGGTGAAAACGTGAAATAAAAGATGGAGGAATGATCCAATGATTGTGAAGGATCGATAGATGGATAGATTTGATCGAACCCTTAAGGCAACCAAGAGCACGATAGGGAAACAAAGGCCCTAACACACAACTTGGAATGACTTGAAGAAGCCCTTCCTCTATAATCTCACACAAAAGGGAAAACGATTGTCCCTAGAGCAAGACAAGTCACCTTGAAGATGATTGAGAGCACCAACTTGTCAATCCAAGTGACAAAACTCAAAACAGTCCAATTGTGAGATCCGTTTGCTCCTGCTCCAAGCCGTGCTTCTACTCATCCCCAAAGTCCTACAAATATCACAACGAGAGCAACATTACAATTGTATTCCAAATTATCACAAAATGTACTCAAGTTCTCATAATAAGAGGGTGAGAAAACTTCCCTGACGAGTTTAGCACTTGTGCTGAAAATTATGTTGTTCAAAAGCATATTATCAATAAATTCAACAACACATGCATACATAAAACGGTCAAGCACAACAAGTACAAAGGATATAGGTGCTTTGTAGATCATAGGGGTTGTTTTTCGCTGCTCCCCAAAGTTCCTTTGTAACTTATGAAGTTTCAACGTAGGGTCTTCAATATGTGAATCATAATCATCCCTGAAGTCACTCCTTCCTATAAGAGGGTCTATCAACATGTAAATCTCTTGAAATATGTAAACTTAAAGTAGAGGAGAAATCATGAGACCAAAAATCAGCATACTCATTATTATAGGCAATAAAATCGGTATGCCCAAGAAGAGATGCATTCATAATATTAAACTTCTGAAAGTTAGTATATACAACAAGAAGTTTAACACCATTAATGTACGCATCAATATGGGCATTTTCTGCATTGTGGACAATAAAATCAACATGCTCCCTAAAAGGTTCCCTAAAGTCAACAAAAGGCAAATATGATCACAAGAGGGTCTAATAAACTTTTCAGCTATTAAATCATAATGTATCATATGCTTTCCATTAACTCTAGCCTTTAAGTCGTGTGGTTCATCACCAACTAACTCCTTATCATTATGATCATGCTCATCTAATCTAGAGAAAGAAGGTTTAGAATCACTCCTTGTCGGGGTTGCGGTAACCCCAATTACCCTTTCCACTGAGAATGGACTACAAGGAGGCGTTGTAAACGGTGAAGTAGAGGGCTGAAGTGCTTGAATGGATCGGTCCCTTTCTTTATGTCGTGCCTCGTCTTCCACGGCTCTAAATTGTCTCTCCTCTTCGCCTGGTGAAGATGGACTTTTCGTAGGTGTTGTGGGAGCTTCTTGGATCACATCTTTGGCGCTAGACGTTTCACGCACAGCTTCTCTGTCTGACGTATGGGGCCTTTTCTTGATCCATGTAGCTATTTCTTCAAGGCTCATGGGCTTAAGGGTGATAGTAGTGCCTTGAAACTCAAAAGTATATATGTTAGTTCGTCCCTGGTGGCTGACATCTCGATCATATTCCCATGGTCGACCTAGAAAAAGATGACAAGCAGTCATAGGGACAACGTCACATAAGATGGTATCTTCATACCTTCTTAGACGAAAACTGACGTATACTTGTTTATTAATAGCTAGCTCTCCTTGTTCATTTATCCAGGATATTTTATAAGGAGCTGGGTGATCTAGCACGTCTAGTTGTAGTTTGGTAACCAATTCTAGACTAGCAATGTTACAACAGCTACCACCATCTATGATTAAGTCACATATTCTACCCTTAACAGAACATCTACTACGGAAAATATTTTCTCTTTGCTCCAAATTTAGAGTCTTCATGTTTTTCAAAGCATCAGGGAGTTTAGATATACTCCCTTTCTTTGATACGCCATCCGATGGTTGGGGTTGTGTCCTGTCCTCCTTTTCTGGTGTTGACATGATTCAAAACATTTAAACTCCTTGAGGTTAGTTAAAGATAAACTCTTAAAATACCCTCTTCAAGTGTCTCGCTCATAATCTATCTCGTAAGCTTCGCAACTTCCTCTTAGCCGGTTTGCGAGGATCACTGTGAATCTACAAGAAAAAATGTCTCAAGCAATCAACAGGAAAAATGCGTTCAGGCAGCAAGGTGAACGAACCAGATCTCAAAGGAAAAAGGCCTTTATGTGGTGCTAGCTAGAAAAGCAAAATTAATATCGCCTGCAAATTTCTCAACCAACAACTCAATAATCTCAATCAAAAAGATAATTTGCAGCCTTTTGAAAATTAAAATAAAAAAGAAAAAGGAAAAAAGGAAAAAGGAAAAAGGAAAATAAAAAGGGAAAAGGCAATAAGGGGAAAAAAGGAAACAAGCAAAAAAAGAAACAAGGGGAAAAAATAAAAGGAAAAAGGGAAGGGAAAAAGGAAAGGAGTGCGATTTAGGGTGACCTATAGCAATGTAGGAAACTCCCGGGAAAAATAGCAATGGATGCCCAAGGAAGAAAAAATATATATCAATCAAGCTCAAAAAGGGCGCCTGCCAAAACAAAACTCGAACAAGAAGCACAACCGCGGAAACTGAATGACTTAGCTCACAAGTAACGTCTTTTTTTTCTCTTTTTTTTTGTACGGCCTTTGACCTTTCTTTTCTTTTCTTTTTATTTTTGAATACGAACTTGCGAAACTAGACAAACACAAGAGGGCGGCGGCGGCGGCGGACGGCTGAGCGCCAGCTTCAAGTTTTTTGTTTTTTTTTGTGGATCTCGGTTGATGGGCCGAGATGGGCTGGGTTGGGCCGGTTTGACAATGAACCGGGCGGCTAGGGTTAGGGTTAGGGTTTAGCGACATCGGAGGCGACGGCTAGGGTCTCGAGGGTGTGACGGCTGCGGCGCAGAGATGGAATCTCGGGCGGGATAGGGTTTTGGGTTTTGGATGAGGCCGAAGGGTTGGGCGGAGGTTGGGGTCTCGAGCGGCATCACAAGGCTGAAAGCCTGTGGGAGCAGCGCCGGTAATGCCGAGAGCGGTGGGGTAGGGCAGCGGCTGAGGGTGGCGGGGCAAGGGCTGAGGCCGTAGCCTCGGGTGAAGGTTGCGCTAGGGCGAAGCCTTGGACGAGCGGCGCTGGAAGCGGCGGGTTTGGGCGGCGGGGGCGTTTTTGTGGTGGTTGGGTTAGATTTCTATCAATACGAGAAAAAGATCGAATCTTAGGCAAAAATGTATTAAAATTAACAATATGCCACAAAAATCCTTCTTTTCAAGAAATTGAATGCGGAATTGAAATTGCAGAAAAATAACGAGAATAGTAGAAACTAACCGTTAGGGATTTTGCTCCGGTGACTCTTTTTGTGTAGAACTTTCTTGACGGATCTTGAAAGCTCGAAAAAAAAATTTGGTGTTTTATATGGGACGTGAGAAAGGTGTTGATGAACCTGAAGCTCTGATACCAATTTGATACGGGGTTAGCCGTCAGTTGGCCCGATCTTTCAACACCAAGACTCGAAATGAAGAAAATGAATAAAAAGGTGAAAACCTGAAATAGAAGATGGAGGAATGATCCAATGATTGTGAAGGATCGATAAATGGATAGATCTGGTCGAACCCTTAAGGCAACCAAGAGCACGATAGGGAAACAAAGGCCCTAACACACTTGGAATTACTTGAAGAAGCCCTTCCGCTATAATCTCACACAAAGGGGAAAGCGATTGTCCCCAGAGCACGAGAAGTCACCTTGAAGATGATTGAGAGTACCAGTTTGCCAATCCAAGTGACACAACTCAAAACAGTCCAAAGTTGTTGGGCGAACGAGATTCCACTAATCCGCACAGTAAAGATGTCTCGATTCCACGAGAAGAATATGGGATAGAAGAGAAAAATACTCGAAAGTACTTGTGTTTAATTTCATTTAAACGTGAGGAGGAGAGACGTCTAGCCTAAGCCTTATATAGGCACGTTGGACGTCCTCCTAGGGTTTCTACGGGCTATGGGCTTGATCCAAGATCGAGCCCAATCTAGCTAAAGAGATAAGATCAAATCTTTAAGAGATAAAATCAACTAAAATGAAAAGAATTAAAACAAAATAAACTAATTAAAAGCAAGACCATATTTTATTTAAAAGATGTCCAAGAATGGGCTTTAAAATAATAAGCAAGTTGGGCCTAATTTAGCCACTTAAATTAGCCCGAAATCTTCTTCCTTCAAATGCAGCCCGACGCATCTCTTCTTCATGTGGATTACATGGATCTCGGCTTTCCTCCACGTCTCTCTCCATGTTTCAGCTACTCTCTTCACGTGGATCATCTCGGTTTCTCTCCATGTCTCGGTTTCGGTCTCGGCTACTTCCTTTGTTCACTCTTTCCTCATCCAATTCGTGGTCTTGGTCTTCTTCATTGGTAACTCGTCTCCTCCTTCTCATGTGCTCATTGGTGTAAGGAGATGAAGTCATGCTACGAGATGCTCCTGCATCAAGTTAGGTGTCATTTTTGTGAGGATGTAGTAAGGGAAATTATAACAAAGTGCGGGAGATAGAAGCTGATTTATTAGATGGATAGCCGTAATCATTGCAAGTGTCTGATGATCGAGGGGCATTCAAGAATTTGTGAACAAAGAGAGACCAATATCAATTACATGTCGGTGTTTCCTTTCAAACAAACCATTATGTTTTGGCCTTTGGGGTATGTGGTGGAGAGGTGAAGTGTGTGATGGCATTGTCACCAAGGAAAGTATGAAGAGCTATATACACACTTCCATTGTCTGAATAAAAATTGTTGATCTTATGCTTGAAAAAATTTTCAACTAGGGACCAAAATCTAACGAATATTGCCCTTGTTTTAGATTCGTATTTCATGGGATAAATTCAAGTATGCCTAATGAAATGATCTATGAATAGGACATAATATCTATATCCGTCGAAAACTATCACAAGAGAACTCCATACATCACTATAAACTACTTCTAATGGAGAAGTTGATACAATGGTAGACAAATGAAAAGGAAGTTTGTGACACTTATCCATATTGAAAGAAGTACAATCTTTCTGATGATAGAGAGAACTTCATAGGTCCAATTCTTATTCAAAAAATGAAAGACTTGCATGGAGGGATGATCTAGCTTGTGATGCATGGATGTGGGACTGACACGAACATCTATGTTAACAAAGGAACTTGGTTGAGGCCAGACATAAACGTCATCCACACAAGGACCCCTAAGAAGAGTTGCGTGGGACTTGAGGTCCTACAAATAGAAACTATCATATAGGAACACGACAACATAGGAAGTTTCTTTAGTTATTTTAATGTTTGAGGTGATATTCTTAGACATTGAAGGTACACCCAAGATATATGATAAAGAGAGTTGATTCTTTGAATATGACATTTGTAAGGAACCATAATGAGTTATCATAATACCTTTACCATTTCCATCAACCATTTCATTTGGGCCATTGTAAGGGTAGTGTAAGGCAAGGTTATTGAAGTTATTGGTGACATGCTGTAAGACACCACTATCTACAATCTAAGGGAAAACCGAGATTGAATATGCTGTGAGATTGGTTTGAAGGGGTGACATCACAGGGAACCTTGTAAAGGAGGGTACTTCAATCTTGGGATGAAGAGATTTGTATACTTTGCACTACGATAGAACATGACCTATTTGATGACACCATTAGCATCTACCTTTGAAAGGTTTGGGAGTTGAGTATCATTGGTACCTATTGTTGTTGTCCAATCTCAACTTAGTCAATACACATGAAAAACATGTGTACCCAACCCCCAAGAGAAAGGTTGTATCATCGTAAATATATAGCACGTCTAGTCTTCGTCTTGGGAGAGCCCAAGTCTTTGAGTCCGAGTCGCTTCCTCCTTCTTTGTGCGAGTGAAGGGAACCTTGAGTAGGGTTTCACAAGTGATTCAGCCTTTGGGGCTTCCATTCCTAGATGATCTTTTAGCCATTTCTTCTTCTCCTTTAATGCGTCGGAGTTTCTCTTTGCTTCTACTGATGATGAGGCGAGGGTTGCTTTCTTGAGTCGTTTTGTGTTCATTGATGCTCCTTTTGACCTAAAATCACTTAAGCACAAGAGACAAATGGGAGTAGACATTCTTTGATGCAAATAATCTCTAGTAAAGAAGTAAATGTCTAAATACATGCAATTCTACCTAAAAACACAAGAAAACAACTATACAAAAGATAACATAAAAGCATGCTATCACCTAGTGATGGTGAGGCATGTTGGTGGTGTTGGGTTATAGTTAGGTCATTGATTGGGAATTTGGGATGGTTGGATGCAGTAGATGGTGGATAAGCATTGTGAGTAGAGGACTTACCATTGCCTTTGGAGGACCACGATTAGGTGTCAAAGGCAGTCATCGTAGCACCTGCTTTCTTGTGGTTGTGTTTTAACAAGAGATCATGATCTATCGGTTTCTCATGAAGCTCTTCGAAGGAGATCGACATATCTTTTGCATTAATGGCACCCATTACTTGTAGATCATCTAACCCTTTAAGCACAATTAGTAAGATCTTCTTTGAAAACTAGAGCATCCAATGAGGCTATTAAGTTAGTTATAGATAGATTTTTGCATATAGACTAATATAGAATTAGTCCCCTTAGAAATAGTACGTAAGCGCTCCTTGATTTGTTTTACATGGCCCCGGGAAAGATTTTCATTTGTGAGTCATAAAGCTTTCTAGATCTCATGCGATGTTGTAGTCGTTGCAACAAAGTTTGCAACCTCGGAGGAAAGTGTGCCCATAATAGCTCCATACACAAGCTTATCTTGTCTAATATATGTTTTATATGACGGATTCGTAGTGGTGACATTAGGTTCTGTCAGAGATGAAACTTCAATCAAGTGTTCCCAGGATATAACCATCAAGACTGTAGCCTTCTAGTGTCGCCAAAACGGCTCGCTTCCAGTTAAGATGATTGGTAGAGACTAGTTTGATTATGTTCGATAGAACTGTAACGCCCGGAATTTTATTAATTTTATTCCGGACTTAGAGCGCCTTGTAGTTTATCCCGTAGTCCCGAGATGCCGAGTGCCGGGATTTATTCCTAAGAAAATCCCGAGCCGACTCGTCGTTTTTCCCTTTTCACCACGTTCCGACCTTTCGTTCCGAGTCGAAGTGACAAGGGGTCATTTTCGACCCCTCGTTCCGGGCAAAAGAGGACAAGACAGCTGCTGTCCCCTCACTTTGCAGCCCTTGTCCCCCTCTCTCTCTCTCCTCCCTTTCTCTTTCACGTTCATTCCTTTCCCTCTTCCTCCCATGGCTCCATCTTTGCTCCTTTCTTTTCTCTTCTTCCATTTTGTGTGGAGATCTTGTTGTGGACAGCTTGGAGAGGCATTCCAGATCTGTGGTAAGCTCCTTCCTCTCCCTTACCTCTCTTCTTTGGCTGATCATCCTATCTTCTTTCCTCCTCTTCATCCATGGCCATGGATGAAGCTTTGAGAGGTTTTCACTCAAATCCCTTGCATGCTTGTGATCTTAGCTTGATTAGGTCGAGGAGAGGTGCCTAAGACTAGTGGTGGGTGTTTGGAGAAGATCCAGCAAGAGAAGAAGCACTTGGGAGCCAAGGATCCACGATCGAGACGAAGAAGACGAGCTTCTGCAGCGTAACCGCGGGGGCGGATCATCACGGCCGCGGGCGCGGACGGCCGCAGGGGCGGCTCAGCACGGCCGCGGGAGCAGCACAGCACCGCCGCGGGTGCGGCTCGGCATGGCTGCGGGGGCGGCGGAAGACTCACGATCCAGCACGCCGCGGGTGCGGCTCGGCATGGCCGCGGGGGCGGCGGCAGACTCACGGCAGCACAAAGCCACGGGTGTGGCAGCGGACGGCCGCGGGTGTAGCAGCACAAGGCCGCGGGTGAGGCGGCGGACGGCCGCGGGTGCGGCTTGGCTCCGGCGCGGCCGCGGCTCGGCAAAACCGCGGGGGCGGCTCCTGGCAGGCGATGCAGTCCTCTGCGGGTGTGGCTCCTTGTTCCGCGGGGGCGGATCCTGTGTCCGCAAGGGGCGCCGGCTTGACTCCGCGGCTGGGTTTCGGCAACGGTAGGTCCCTCCTCTCCTTTCCTCTTCGTTCCTTCCTTAGTATTGATGTTGGATCTTGTTAGTAGCATGCCTAGGATGGATCTAGAGTAGTTTGAGAATGCCACTTAGTGGTTGTGAACCTAGGAGCCCTTAAGGCTCGATGGAATTGTTGGATATGGGCATGTGAGCATGAGATATCTTCTAGGCTAGCTTGTGCCTCCTTGGTTGAGGATTAATATGTTGTGGAATTATGAAATGTTGTGGGTTGTTTCATGTGTGGAGAGTGTGTAGTGAGTACTTGGGACCTAGGATGCATTCCTAGTTTGAGGGTTAGGTGATCTTGAATAGATCACTAAGAGTGAAGTCTAAGACTTCTTGAGTGTGAGTATGTATTGATATGCATATCTCTTGTGAGCAGGTTGTGGGCTTCCTCCTTAAGGAAGCAAGAGTGTGGTTGACTTGGGTTTGGTGACGAGGTAAGTCTCCGGACTTACTTAGCTCGTATTCTATGTATTAGCATTGATGTGTGTTTGGTGGTTTGTGCTTGTGCTTTTGTTATAACATTGAACCCGGTAATTAGGACCACCGACCTTATATATGTGTCGGCCCAAGTGTATGAT
The DNA here is from genome assembly GCA_002319775.1 of Fagopyrum tataricum. Classification (NCBI taxonomy): domain Eukaryota; kingdom Viridiplantae; phylum Streptophyta; class Magnoliopsida; order Caryophyllales; family Polygonaceae; genus Fagopyrum; species Fagopyrum tataricum. The sequence continues at coordinate 33,901,427 of CM008285.1, forward strand.
AACGGGCGGTGACATCATCTGCCTAGCCTTGGCGGGGTCTAGGAGGTTCTCGGCGACGAGTCCGGCGGGTATACGGGCGGATGCATCCGCACCATTCCTTGCCGGTAAGGGACCGAGGTGAGACCACTGTGGTCTCGTGTCACAACGGAAGTTGAATTAGAACGGAATACGACTTAATAAAAAAAAAGATAATAAACCGGACTTGTGTGATTTATGTTTTGTGCAATATATGTGTTTGTGCCTTCACCGCTTTTCTAATGCCTTGAATATGAGCTAACGGTTTTAAACCGTGTTGTAGATGACTTGCAGGTTAGGGACGCGGCCGAGTGAGGTGGAGGAGTGGACAGCCGGGGTCTCCGTACATTATAGGACGGGGATGGTTTTGGGTCATGTTGTATATCGTTGTTTGGGGATGTTGTTATACGTTTTAGACTTTCGGATCGGGTTTGTGTTGTTTTGAGGACTCGGCAGAGTTTCCACTTTGTATTTGTTACTTTTCGTTTCCATATGCATTAAAAACAGTTTTTAGTTTTCGCCTTTATTTGTGCCTTGTTGGAAGGTCCGGTGAAATTGTTGTCAGGCTAAGGGTCGGGACCCATTGTGAGGTCTCGCCAGTAGCATCCCAAGTCCCGCGGATTTGGGGTGTTACAAAAGTGGTATCAGAGCCCTAGGTTGACAACAATGGCACTCGCAATCTTTTTAAAGGCCGAATGAGGAATAAACAAAACCCCCACGGGTTCTGACTTTTCGTTTTCAAAATCATGTGCATGAGTCGGGTTTGGGTTAGAATGTACGGGACCACCACTCCTTCCGCAAACTTCGGCGACATAGATTTCTGGATTAGAAGTATGTATATTAGTACAATAGTTATATATATATATGACCCTAGGATGATTGTGGATTTGTATATACCTAGCTACATATGTGGCCTTAGGATGTTTGGGCTTGTATGCCTTGGATGTATTATGGGATTGCTTACTTTATGTTCTACAAGTTTAGCATATCGAGACCATAAATAGTACCTACGTAATTATATTACATAAACATCTTACGCGATTAGATGGCACGTACGGGAGCTACCACTTACGTAGGACCCGCCAGGGGTAGACCCCCTCTTTCTCCTACCGTCCCGAGACGGGGAGAAGTAGGAAGACCTCCAGGCGCGAGAGGTCGGGGGCGTATCCCCATTGCAGACCCGCCAGTTGTGGATCCACCAGTAGATAAGGTTCCCGTAGAGGACGTCTCCGAGAGCATCGTTCCCGAGGCTAGGGATAGGACCGTTGGGAGGTCCGGGCGCAGAGTTCTCCATCTGCCAGAACCAGGGAAGCGTTCATTGGAGCTACCGTGTTTGAGGACTACGTATGACGAGAACAATGGAGATAACAAACTTAAGTTCTTCGAGAAGACGCGTGGACAACTAAAGATGTGAATCAAGGAGGAGATGGGTGCATTCTAACAAGGTTAAAGGTGGTGTTCCATCACGAGAAGTGAAGATGTCCTTAGACGCTCCTAAGCTTTGGAGTCAAGATGAGAACGCGATCGAACCAAGTGTGAAAGATGTAGGATACCGTAAGTTAAGCTTACGAGGTACCATTAAGCGAAGAGTTAACTTTACGAGAGTTATGAGAAGAATGGCAAGGTGGGGATTTACGCGGAGTTGACCGGTTTCTGCTATGACGATAAGGCGAAGAAACGCCAAAAAGGGATGGAGCAGATATAATTGATGATCCCAAGAAGATGAGAGCAACACGTGATGCTAACTAACGTTAGAGATTCGGAGAAGACGCGCTTACATGACATCATAAAGTGTGGCTAAGCCTATGAAGGCGAGTCATGTGACTCAACAACGCCGAGAAGGGTATATTTATCTCGCATAAGGAAAAGGAAGCGTGGAATGAAGAATGAACTAACGGAGTTTAAGGTACCCCGAGAGGGTAGCCTTCATGAGAATGGTAACATGAAAGCATAGGAGAATGGTAAGTCATTGACGTAGGAGAAGGTCACTTACCAACTAATTGGTGATAACCGAGAACGCGCATGTGCGGGTGGTCTATAGATGAGTGTGAGGGAGAGTAACCAGGCTGTGGAATCCTAAAGGAACGGTAACAAGAACTTAGATTATATCTTTAACTCTTGATTTGAAGTTGTTATGGAGAACACCAGTTGCGGGAAGAGAGACGGGTACCTCCATTGGTACATCGACTACAATGAGCCAAACAAGATTACAATGAAGAACAAGTACCCCCTTACCACGTGTAGGTGATCTACTCGACCGGTTGCAAGGGTCGGTGGTCTCTTCTAAAATCGAGTTGAGGTTTGTCACCAATGGAGAATTCGAGACTGGGATAGTGCAAACATGGCATTCTGGACGAACCATGGTCACTACGAGTTGTAGTGATTCCATATGGGCTTACTAATGCCCGAATAGGACATTCTGGTCTACTCTTGAAGAAGAGAGAAGTTGCATGACCAGTTGTCTCGGGATGACAACCCCCGAAGGATGTGAAAGACGTTGCAAGTTTCTTGGAGGGGCCGATCATTATCGGATTGTGGAGAGATTCTCCAAGTAACACCAGCCATGGCTAACCTACTACGGATGACGATGAAGTATCGAGTGGGGCGAAAATGGTCAATGGAGTTGTGAGGGTTAAGAGGAGATTCATTGGTGCAACGCTTTTGAAATTGCCTCGAGGTATGATCGGTTGAAGTGTACAAGTGGTTCTTCAAGACATGGTCTTGATAGAGTATGGAGAGACGATGTAAAAGTTATAACATACATGTCTCGTTAGTAGAAGCAGTATGAAGCAAAGTATTCCTTCATTACTTAGAACTTGCAACGAGAATTGAGGAAACGCAACGTCAAAGTTTGGTTTGACAAGAACCAAATCCAACGGTGTAAATTGGAAGTTCGATCTTCTTTGTTAGAGACGAGCAAAGAAGAAACATAATGGAAATGTCGTAGTAAGAAAGACCCGAGAAGGAAGTTGAGTTTCCGATACATCGGAACTTTTTGGAGATCTTAGCGCAAGTTGGGAAAGTGTTGTACCGGCTGGCATGACCTCCGAGAGTAGTGGATGTTCACCCGGCGTTTCAAGAGTATCAATCGAGAGAAGAGGACGTACCGAAGACGGTATTTAGGACGAGATACGGCCATTATGAGTTGTCGTGATGCCATTTGGGCTCACGAATGCACCCACCATCTTCATGGATTGATGAACGGCATCTTCATCGACTTCTTGGACCAGTTCGTGAAAGTATTCATAGACGACATCTTAGTCTACTCCCGGAGTAGGGAGGACCATGAGGGACACCTGAGGACGGTGCTTCGAGTCCTCCAGGGTAGAGAGCTTTACGCTAAGCTCTCTAAGAGCGAGATCAGGATGTCCGAGGTGGCATTCCTGGGTCATATAGTTTCCGCCGAAAGTGTCATGGTTGACCCGGCGAAGATAGAGTTGTTTCCTCATGACCGCCTCCTAGGACGGTCAAGGAGGTGCGCCGTTTCTTAGGCTTGGCGGGATACTACCTCCGTTTTGTTGAGGGTTTCTCCGTGGTTGCACGACCGTTCAATTCCTTGTTGAGGAAGTCTACCAGGTTCGTCTGGTCCGAGCCATGTCAGCACAGCTTCAAGGAGCTAAAGAGGAGGTTGACCTCTGCTCCTGTTTTAGCCCAACCTGAGGGCGTAGAGGATTTTATCGTGTATAGTGACGCCTACAAGCTAGGCTTGGGTGCGTTTTGATGCAGAGGGGTAGGGTTATTGCGTACGCTTCTCGGCAGCTGAAGCCGTACGAGGAGAATTACCCTACCCATGATCTTGGGTTAACGGCAGGGATTCATGCCCTGAAGATCTGACGACATTACTTGTGAGAGGATACGTGTCAGATCTTCACAGACCATAAGAGTCTGAAGTATCTATTCACTCAGCGGGAGTTAAATAACCGCCAGAAGGGATGGTTGGAGCTGATTAAGGACTTTGACTTGGATATTTTATACCATCCCGGGAAGACGAACGTAGTCGCCGATGCTTTGAGTAGGACGACACCTCGAGAGGAGGCGATAGCTCGGCTTACGGTTCAGCCTCAGCTGCAGAGGGATTTGGTGGGTTTGGAGTTGGATATCCGGTTCCCAAGTACGGACTGTTGTTTGTCCGAGTTGGAGGTACTACCTGCCCTGTCTGGAGAGATCCTGCAGAAGCAGGAGAGATGTCCCATTTTGATGAGGATCCGGGACAGGATGTCCCAAGGAGAGGCACCGCAGTTTGTCATGGGAGCAGACGGGCTATTGAGACGTCAGGGACGTATTTGTGTACCGTCGGATCAGGAGCTGAGAGAGCGGATCTTGCATGAGGCCCATTCCACATCTTACTCGGTGCACCAAGGCACGAGTAAGATGTACCTGGATATTAGGAGATCTTATTGGTGGGGCGGGCTCAAGCCCGATGTAGCTAGATATGTGGCCTGATGCGCGACCTGCCAGTAGGTCAAGATCGAGCACCAGAGATCCGGAGGAGAACTTCACCCACTGCCCGTGCCACAGTGGAAGTGGGAGGACATATCCACAACTGCTAGATGGTGAGATTACATGGAATACCGAGGGTCATCGTCTCGGACAGGGACGGACGTTTTACCTCGAGGTTTTGGCACGCGTCGATTGGGATGGCAATTGTATTGAGGCATTGTATGGACGGAGATGCCGTACTCCCTTATGTTGGGACGAGCCGGGGAGTTCTAGCGTTGTAGCTCCAGATCAGGTACATGACGACCTGGCTAGAGTTGCTTTGATCCGAGACAGGATGTTGGCCGCGCAGAGGCGTCAGAGGTCGTATGTGGATGGGAGGCGTAGACCTCTTGAGTTCAGGGTAAGAGCTCAGGTGTGGTTGAGGGTATCACCGACGCAGGGCGTTAGGCGAATCAGCTTTAAGGGGAAGTTAAGCCCCCGATATGTCGATCCATTCGAGATCTTGGAGAGAGCGGATTTTGCACGAAGCACATCATTAGCCACGAGGACTTAGTGGTCGAGCCGGACCATACGTTTGTAGAGCACCCGATAGCAGTTTTAGAGTGGAGTACGAGTCGCCTTCGATCGAAGGAGATACCGATGTTGAGAGTGCAGTGGTAGAGGCGAGGAGCCGACGAAGCTACATAGGAGACGGAGGATAGTATCCGGAGGAACTATCCTGAGTTTTACGCAGATTTTAGCGACATCGATAGGACCGTCGGGCTAGTCCCGAGATCTTCCTTGTTTGTTCTGTGTGATTATGTGATTTTGTTTGAGATATTTGTACCTTGCGAGGTCTTGACGTGATTCTATTCGTAGACTTGGATTAGAGCCGATAGTGACGTTTTATGAGTTCCACGTGATTACGTGACGTTTTTGTCCGAGAGTGTCGGGTTTAGCAAGTTTCGGGACGAAACTTGTTTTTAGGGGGGTTAGTTGTAACGCCCAGAATTTTATTAATTTAATTCGGACTTAGAGCGCCTTGTAGTTTATCCCGTAGTCCCGAGATTCCGAGTGCCGGGATTTATTCCTAAGAAAATCCCGAGCCGACTCGTCGTTTTTCCTTTTTCCCGCGTTCCGACCTTTCGTTCCGAGTCGAAGTGACAAGGGGTCATTTCCGACCCCTCGTTCTGGGCAAAAGAGGACAAGACAGCTGCTGTCCCCTCACTTTGCAGCCCTTGTCCCCCTCTCTCTCTCCTCCCTTTCTCTTTCACGTTCATTCCTTTCCCTCTTCCTCCCATGGCTCCATCTTTGCTCCTTTCTCTTCTCTTCTTCCATTTTGTGTGGAGATCTTGTTGTGGACAGCTTGGAGAGGCATTCCAGATCTGTGGTAAGCTCCTTCCTCTCCCTTACCTCTCTTCTTTGGCTGATCATCCTATCTTCTTTCCTCCTCTTCATCCATGGCCATGGATGAAGCTTTGAGAGGTTTTCACTCAAGTCCCTTGCATGCTTGTGATCTTAGCTCGATTAGGTCGAGGAGAGGTGCCTAAGACCAGTGGTGGGTGTTTGGAGAAGATCCAGCAAGAGAAGAAGCACATGGGAGCCAAGGATCCACGATCGAGACGAAGAAGACGAGCTTCTGCAGCGTAACCGCGGGGGCGGATCATCACGGCCGCGGGCGCGGACGGCCGCAAGGAAAGCTCAGCACGGCCGCGGGAGCAGCACAACACCGCCGCGGGTGCGGCTCGGCATGGCCGCGGGGGCGGCGGAAGACTCACGACCCAGCACACCGCGGGTGCGGCTCGGCATGGCCGCGGGGGCGGCGGCAGACTCACGGCAGCACAAGGCCGCGGGTGCGGCGGCGGACGGCCGCGGGTGCGGCAGCACAAGGCCGCGGGTGCGGCGGCAGACGGCCGCGGGTGCGGCGGCAGACGGCCGCGGGTGCGGCAGCACAAGGCCGCGGGTGCGGCGGCGGACGGCCGCGGGTGCGGCTTGGCTCCGGCGCGGCCGCGGCTCGGCAAAACCGCGGGGGCGGCTCCTGGCAGGCGACGCAGTCCTCCGCGGGTGCGGCTCCTTGTTCCGCGGGGGCGGATCCTGTGTCCGCAGGGGGCGCCGGCTTGACTCCGCGGCTGCGGTTTCGACAACAGTAGGTCCCTCCTCTCCTTTCCTCTTCGTTCCTTCCTAAGTATTGATGTTGGATCTTGTTAGTAGCATGCCTAGGATGGATCTAGAGTAGTTTGAGAATGCCACTTAGTGGTCTTCTAGGCTAGCTTGTGCCTCCTTGGTTGAGGATTAATATGTTGTGGAATTATGAAATGTTGTGGGCTGTTTCATGTGTGGAGAGTGTGTAGTGAGTACTTGGGACCTAGGATGCATTCCTAGTTTGAGGGTTAGGTGATCTTGAATAGATCACTAAGAGTGAAGTCTAAGACTTCTTGAGTGTGAGTATGTATTGATATGCATATCTCTTGTGAGCAGGTTGTGGGCTTCTTCCTTAAGGAAGCAAGAGTGTGGTTGACTTGGGTTTGGTGACGAGGTAAGTCTCCGGACTTACTTAGCTCGTATTCTATGTATTAGCATTGATGTGTGTTTGGTGGTGTGTGCTTGTGCTTTTGTTATAACATTGAACCCGGTAATTAGGACCACCGACCTTATATATGTGTTGGCCCAAGTGTATGATAACGGGCGGTGACATCATCTGCCTAGCCTTGGCGGGGTCTAGGAGGTCTCGGCGACGAGTCCGGCGGGTATACGGGCGGATGCATCCGCACCATTCCTTGCCGGTAAGGGACCGAGGTGAGACCACTGTGGTCTCGTGTCACAACGGAAGTTGAATTAGAACGGAATACGACTTAATAAAAAAAAAGATAATAAACCGGACTTGTGTGATTTATGTTTTGTGCAATATATGTGTTTGTGCCTTCACCGCTTTTCTAATGCCTTGAATATGAGCTAACGGTTTTAAACCGTGTTGTAGATGACTTGCAGGTTAAGGACGCGGCCGAGTGAGGTGGAGGAGTGGACAGCCGGGGTCTCCGTACATTATAGGACGGGGATGGTTTTGGGTCATGTTGTATATCGTTGTTTGGGGATGTTGTTATACGTTTTAGACTTTCGGATCGGGTTTGTGTTGTTTTGAGGACTCGGCTGAGTTTCCACTTTGTATTTGTTACTTTTCGTTTCCATATGCATTAAAAACAGTTTTTAGTTTTCGCCTTTATTTGTGCCTTGTTGGAAGGTCCGGTGAAATTGTTGTCAGGTTAAGGATCGGGAAACATTGTGAGGTCTCGCCCGTAGCATCCCGAGTCCCGCGGATTTGGGGTGTTACAAGAACAACATCCGTAAAAGGTTGTGTAGGCTCATAGGGATTTGCTAGCGAGGAGGTGTATTATGTCATAGCCATTTTGCTTGGTATTTTTACTCAAGTGATGGATCTTATAGGTTGGTACCATATAAACACCGAGTACGGTTTTAAGTTGTGTATTATTCGATAGTGAAGATGAATAAGTATACAGAGATAGACAAATATAATAGGGTTAAGAACTAATCCTTGAATCTCTCCAACTCTCTAACATAGTTTGAAAATAAATTACATAAAATATGATTAACTACATAAGAATATTGTTTATAGAAAAACCCTTGTAACAAAATTCCCCTTCTTAAGCTTTGTTCACCTTGTTGGCATGTCGTGTTCAGTTTCCTTCCTTTTTTCGGGTTCACTTTACTGTATAAATTTGATGAGCGGACTCCTCGCTTCTACGAAATCCAACATAGACAAAGATTTTCTTCTTCAACTTTGTTCACCTTGTTGGCTTGCCAAGTTCAGTTTTTCCCCCTCTTTTTTAGGTCCGTTCACTGTTTTAATTCGAAGATATGTTTCCTTGCTTTTGCAAAATCCAACAAAGACAAATATATGTTTCTTCACCTTTGTCCACCTTACCGGTGGTGTTGAGAGAACCGAATATATGATTCCTCGCTTGTACATAAACCATCAATGGTGAGTAGATTGTGCGATGATTCTTCATGAGCGGGGCATAAATGCGATGAAAACCTATAAACTATGAAGAAATTTCCATAACCTTGCCTTTATTAGATTTGGGAAGTTGAATTTTTACTACTAGAATACCCTAGTTGTAAACTATAACATTGAAAACTGATAACCTAATTAAACACTAACGAAAATAAGGGTCTTGGAAATTGAAACTAAAAAAACTAATGGAAACTAGAATTAAACATGCGCTTGATATAATGATGAGGTCTGAAACATGAGATTTGGATCTCGCAAATAATATACTATACTAGACCTGCTGTAGAATGTCGTCTAAGATTGAACACACAAAAAATGAGTAATGATTAAAAGTAAATCCAAAGTAAAGACAAGAATTGGAAGGTGGGGATCGAGTCGACAAAAGAGTAAAGTCAACTTAATCAATGCAAAAGACATGGAGTCGAGTAAGGAACATAACAAATCAAAAATAGAAAAACAAGCACAAAGATCGAGTTGACTGAAAGGATCAATCGATTTGACTTCGTAGTTGTAAGGGGAGAAAGAGAATTTCTTACCATGTGGTTTAACTCAATGAAGGCAACCATGATTATAGGCCGATAATAAAGGTGCATTAGAATCCTAATAACCACAACAATTCATAATCAATTTCAATTAATAATCAACCAATTATAAATCACATATATAGTCACGATATGAAGAAACAAACTCTATGCAACTCTTGCTTCTTGCATTGCAAACAACACTTTTCATTTTACGTTGGATGAACTTTAGACTTAAAAGAACAAATGAAACCGAACATTCGTGTGAAACTCTTGCATCTTAATAATCATCCACATTCTAAATCATATATATAGTCACGATATGAAGAAACAAACTATATGCAATTAATAATCAATCTCAGTTAATTAATTCACGCGCCTCTCACATCTTGCAAACAACACTTAAAAGAACAAATGAAAACCGAACATTCGTGTGAAAGTCTTGCATCTTGCATTGGATGAGCTTTAGACTGCCATAACATATATGTTAAGACATACATTCAAGGATATAAATGATCATCAACATCATATATTCATCATGTAAAGTCGGGCTCTCGAGACCCTATAACATATTGAAATGAATAAAACGTTACTTACTCAAGTTCTCATTTACTAATCGATGAAAACATGTTGAGATTGAGTCGACCTACAATGGAGACCGAGTTAGTCGATTAGGGTAGTTAACGCATGTGAAGGTTGTTGAATCCAAGTAAATACTGAATAATTAACATAATGTCTGATAGACCTTATTTATAGGGTTAAGGTTAACCTTACTAGCCCTATCTTTAAGGGAACAACGATCTAATAAGTTTAGCCATATCTTTCAACTAATATTATATCTAAGGAAATATATGGGAAAGTGAGAGAAAATTGATCTTCCATTTTATCGGAATTACCACGATCGACCCAATCATACGCAGAGCTTGGACTCGATCAGGTACAAAAAGCAACAAATGGAAGGGATGGTCACATGTGAGTAGGTCTACTCGACTGAGCACAATTTCTGAGCAATTCTTTGAAATTTGGTTCTTAATCAGTTTAGTCTTGATTTGAACTTCCTTGACTTTAGGGATAAACTTAGCCAATAATAAATAGCTCTAGTTTAGCTCTGAAGGCCTAGAATGCCTATAATATCATGAAAACTTAAGTAGATCTCCAAAACAACAAATTGAAGAAAATCTATTGTAATATGATGCAAAACCTACTTATATGCTCAAGAGATGGATACAAATGAGGGTGAAAAAACATGCTATAATGGTTATTATCAAATACCCCATACTCGAACATTCCTTGTGCTCAAGTAAGATCCATAGACATCTCTATGTAGAGAACAATATATTGTTTCAACTCATAAGATATATCAACAAAAACAATCACTCTCAAGACCATTGTCATAATCTCACATATCATAGTCATATATGTATATAAGTCAAAAGCTCATGAATTTCAAGATCTTTGAAGGACTAGTCAAACTGCGCATGCAGCGAACGTGCGTGACTTGATCGATTATTTTTAACAAGCCATGCCAAAAGTAATGATCTCTTCGACGAAAACAAGTTCAAATTGAAAGGGCAAAGTATACAAGTAAACCCAATTCATTAACCATTAATTTATTTTGTTATATGCATTTACTTTTACCTGTCTTAAAAGCATCTTAACTTAGATATATACAATGATGCCCTAATACACATATCACCAATAAGCATCTTTAACTTAGATATATACAATGATGCCCTAAAATACACATATCACCAATAAGACACCATTTTTCTATCATTGTCTTATACTATGTATGAACACCATATCAAGTGGAAGGGATGTGCGTCTTCGAATTACACTCAAAACATGTAAGATATGGTCACTCGTGAGCTTGGACACGAATCTCATGAGTTACTAACTTATTGCGCTTCTAACTGATGCTTTGCCTTCAACCATCTCATTTCTCACTCCGTTGATGGCAAAATGGCTTGAGGCATTGACGTAAAACTCGATTCATAACATAAGTTTTCCAGTACTTATTTCATCTGCCGTATTTCTCCTTATATGAAATGGGTTTGTCCAACTGATCATTCTCTGAATGACCAGTTCCAAAATCAAACGAGCTAAATTCAACACTTTCTTGGCAATCCCAATTTTCAGTCAATTGTACATCATGCTTAAAAGAGAATACCTGTAAATAAATTAGTTAGGAAGAAAATAAAGCTAATGAAATCGAACCTGGACAAATGTAAATAAAGATATTGAGAAGAGAAGTAAAATAGAGTGCAAAGGTCCACCTGAACAAAAATGATGAAAAACTGTCAAAAATTTACCGCACAGAAACATATTGACTAAAACACTAAGTATAAATTTGTAAATCACCTTCACCATTGTCATCGCTGATAAAACAAACACAACATACTTTTTTCGTGATTCATACTTTTTTTTTACAATTTTTTTAAGTTTAATATAATGCATGAACTAACAATATAAAATATTTGAGTTAATAGTATAAACATTTTGAACTTTTTTTCGCCGATTTTTTTTCCTTATTATTTTCAAACGTACACTTTTTTCGTCCAAAAAATTGTATACTTCATTCAAAATTTTGTTCTCTTGGTTCAATATAATGCATGAATATTCCACGTTCATTCAACAGTAATAAAACTATTCGACAGTCATCACTTCCATGTATATTGATGGAAGATCTAAATGAAATCCAACAACACTCCGAAAAACAAGGAGGGGCTCCAACCAACTCAAACAGATTGATGAACTTTAAAAAACTCCTACAACATGAAATACACTCAAACTATAGGCAACTTATTTACATGGAGGAAAAAGACGGGTGGGCCGAATAATCTACTCGAAAAGTTAGACCGAGTGCTGGTCCATAATCAAATTATCAAAGGTACCCAATTTAAAAAACTAAAAACACGCATTTACCATTTCAGACCACTGGCAAATTTCTTAGGAGTTGTCAGAAACGGAGAGCTATACTCCACACCCGTGCGCATACCACAAACCTCGAGAACAAGTTGCCTATTTCAGACCACTGCCAACTCAAACAGATTGATGAACTTTAATAAATTTGTTAGAGTTGAAAATATTATTACCCAACTAAAAAATGTGTTGGCTACGTGCCACACCACAAACCTCGACAAAAATCTTGGATGACCAATTATTAATGAAAAGAGTAACAAAAGAGACTTTTGGGAAAATTAACCTTAAATCAAAACAACAGCTTCTAAAATGGAAAGCAAACTCTTTTATCATAAAAAGAGAGAAATACTCTCATAAAACATAACTTGGTTGCTAAACCAACCTTTGTTATGCAAAGTTTTATGCTACCAAACCATAATTTGGATGAACTAGATATAACATACAAAAAATTCTTCTGGAAGAAAGGAGAGCAACATAGACCTATCATAAGTTGGGATTCAATATGTAAATCAAAAAAGAATTGCGGTCTGGGACTAAGAAAATCTATAATCACAAATAAATGCGTTACAAATGAAACTTTTATGGAAAATTCTGCAGAGCCAAACAACATATGGGTTAAAATTATGAACGAAAAATACCTGAAAAACCAAAAATATTCTCCACTACCAAAAGAAAGGATTAGTATCATGGCAATGGAACAACCTTATGAAACTTAAACCTGAAGTCAAAAAGGTATTATATGGTAGATTCGGAAATGGTAATTCCATCAATTTCTGGCCATGATAATTGGGTTACAACTACACCACTCAAAAAATTGGGATACCAACAAAATCGACAACGAGTTACAAAATATCATCAACCCATAAATTAGAGAAAAAATAAAAAAATAATCATTCCTAAAAATGATCTCCAAGACAAAGAAAAATCATTCCTAAATATGATCTTCAAGACAGGCTATATTAGAGATGTAGTAAAAACGGTTGGTTCTCTACTAATTTTTCTTCCGAAATGATTGAAGAGGAATATAGTATCCAACCCAAATAATTATTGTGAATGGATTTGGAAACTTGATTCCCAACCAAAATCAAAAACTTCGTTTGGAAAATGTCTAAACGGAATTCCAACAAAAACAAAACTTGATGAAATAAAGATTGTCGTTACAAGGCACTGTGAGCTCTGCAACCATCACTTGGAGGACTTATCTCACCTGATCATTGAATGCCCCTTACACTAAACAGATCATTAACAAATTTGATAAAAACAATAATGAAAGAACTTGACAAAATAAGAATCCAAAATATAAAAAAAAAGCGCCCATGAAATCCTACAAGATATAAAAAAACAAACTTTGGAAAAAAAAACAAGTTCGCATGTGTCGCTACTATATGCGTGGAGTATTGGTTTTTCAGAAACAAAATTATCTTTAATAATGAACCACTCTGCCCGGCGACAATAAGATTCTTGCATTCATCAAAAACCAAATCCACAACTAGAATACCAAAAATTAATGACGAAGAGGATTATGATATTAAACAAGAAAACAACAACACAAATACGATAAAAAAGGGGGGAAAAAAAAACACAATATTAAGTGGGATAAACCAAAACCGGGTTTCCATAAACTTAATTTTGACGGTTCAAAACTCGATTCGGGTGTAACATCATTGGTTTTGTGATTCGAAATCACAATGCGAGAGGTTATTAGCCTTGATGCAAAGAAAAAATAACTTCAACTCCGTTATAAAAGCTGAAGCTTTCGCCTCTTAAGACTAGCTTTACAGAGGTAATTCGACATAGAGATATAAAAAAAGATTGAAATCGAAGGTGACAATCTGTGTGTTATTAGGGCACTCCAAGGTTTGTGGAGCTGCCATGGATGTCGCAGATGATTATATCCGACTCCAGACTAGATCTTTGCTTTTTTGACGAAATCCCGATCAAGCGTGTATTCAGAGAAATCAACTGTGTTGCTGACCGATTGACCCATTTGGAAATCTCGACCCCCAACACCAATTTTTCAGATGATCCCGAACTTTGTGTTCTCATCCACAAGGCATGCTTTAGGTTAGACTACCTTCAGAAGGTAACCAACCTAACCACTTTCCATTTTCAATATATATATATATATATATATATATATATATATATATATATATATATAATGCATGAATAAAATGTTAAGGGCATGTGATCTCAATGTGAATCGAATTGAAATTGAAGGGATAACCTGACAATTCTCACATTCTATTAAATACATTTGGACACCTCCATGGGCCTCGCATCTTATTGTGTCTGATATTGCTTAATATCTTGTGTTTTTTTTGATCATGTCGAGATTCGTTATATTTATCGCGAGGTTAATTTGGTGGCTGAAGCTGGCGGATCTTGGTCACGAGGCTCTCAGCTTGTTTCTTTCTTCCATGCAGTGTGTGGAAGATCTCATCCGCTTGGATGCTCTAGGCGAGGAAGATCTCGAGGAGATAGTTGTAACACCCCAAATCCATAGGACTCGAGGTGCTACTGGGCTAGGATCTCACAATGATCTTACCCTAGCCTGACAACAAGTTCACTGAATCTTTACAACAAGGCACCAATAGATTAAATACAAAACATCAAACTGTTATAAATGTATCAAAAGGTTTATACAAAGTACTGTGAGTACAAATAAAACATAACATAAACATGGTCAAAAGATCCCATCCCACGAGAACGACCTAGTGTACGAAGCCCTCAACAGATCACCCTCTCTGGATCACTCTACAGTTCTCCTAACCTGCAAAGGATCTACAACACGGTATAAAACCGTTAGCTAACCATACACATATATATAGAGAAGCAAGAGCACAATCACACGTTAGGAATAATAAACATATCATCATGCTATCACACATTTACCCGGTTAATTATTTTATAAAGTCCAACACTCAAATCGTATAAATAATGTATATGAACATATGTGACACGAGGAATATATAATCTCGCCTCTGGGGAATATGTCAGCTGGAGTGGTGATACGCGTCATTGTCCCCGTATACCCTATGGGAGTGGAGGAAAGCCCGTCCACAATCCAAGTCTGACCTGCCCGCAGAGAACCTCCAGACTCCCGGCGGAATGAAAGGACAAGTTGTCACGGCCCTACAATGGGCAGTCACTAGACCATAGGTCGGTAATAATCATAACGCATGCTATAAAGCAGATAACACACACACCACTCATGCACACATCCAATATAAGGATGGTAGCTAAGTAAGTCCTATGGACTTACCTCAATCTCGGAAGTCTCAAATCCAATCGGCTCCAACTCTAGATATCAACACTGTCTAACAACAAGCATAACCATATATCAAACTCATATCCACACAGGGTCACACCTAGACCCAAAGGATCCATAAGGATCATAACCTAACTCATAAACCTCAAAGCCATAACCGTACTCAACATCATTCTAACCTCATACACATACCTACATGCTACTAACCCGCTCATACTAGGAAAGGAAAGGATCTACCTAACTCTAGGTAGATCGGGACACGACGCACCTGCGTGACAAAGAGACGCAGGGGCGGAGCAAGCAATCCGCAGGCCGGCAAGACTCAGCCGCAGGCGCGGTGACAGCGGCCGCAGGCAACGCAGGCACGGCCGCAGGCATGGCGCAAGCGCTGCGCGCCAGGCGCTGGGACAATGGCGCGGGGCGGTGGCTTCTGGCCGCGGGTGCGGCGACAAGGTACCCGCAGGGCGCTTTGCTGGACCGCGGGGCGGCGACAGTGCAGAAGATGATGTCGCGGTTCTTCTTTCACTCTTCACGTGATCAATTCACGTCTTCTTTCATCCAAAGTTACACATATACATATACATAAAACCAACATCAATCTATATCCAATCATCTAATCCTAAGCTAAGGAAGATGGAATCAAAGAAAGGAAGAAGAGAAAGAGAAGATCACTCACCACACCTGTGGCCTCGGCTGCAGGGAAGATCAACACTCACAACAGCTGGCTTCCAAGCTCAGCTTACCAACCACTAGCATCAACATCAACATCCACCACAACAACTCTCTTACAAACTCAAGGGAAAACCAAGCACAAGATCAAGAAGGAGAAGGAGAAGCAAAAAGGACGTGAGCAACTGAGGAAGAGAAGTGAAGAAGAAACCCTTGATCAGCCAAGGGAAAGAATAAGAAGAAGAAAGGGTAAAGCACGGGTCAAGGAGTCAACAAAAACGGCTGCAGCGCAGGAAACCGCAGGGGCGGTTCCCTGAGCCGCGGGAGCGAAACCCGCAGGGGCGGCAGACATGCCGCGGGTGCGGCAAGGCCAAACTCGGCTAAGGACAAAACTCGTCGAAAGACTAGGACTCTTACATCTCACCCCCCTAAAAACAAGTTTCGTCCCGAAACTTGCAAAGTCCTGAAACCACTCGAACTCAAAAGCCGAGGTACACTCTCTCTATAACCTCAAACATAAGCATGGAGGAAAACATCAACTCCAGCAACAAAACACTATCCCACATAGAGGAAAACCATCTCTAGCCAAACCATAACACATCATCATCATAACAGAAGGGCATGGAGGAAAAACATCTCCAGCAATACTATGTCCATCAAAATAGCATGGAGGAATAACATCTCCAGCTAACTCCTAATCATATCACAATAGCATGGAGGAAAGAGCCATCTCCACTATAAATATCAATCGTACTAGCACAACAAGATCTACTAAGATCACATATCACATCATAGCTAGTACGAAAATAAACACATCATAGCATATAAGCACATAAGCATAACATCACCAAGATAGTACTAAGATCTACTCATCGATCCTACTGGTACATCTATCTCGGCATAAAATTCTGGATAGTTCCTCTGGATACTATCCTCAGTCTCCCATGTAGCCTCATCAGGTCCTCGTCTCGACCACTGTATCCTCAGCATAGGAATGTCCTTCGAACGCAGGCGTCTCATACCTCGTTCTAGGACTGCAATCGGATGCTCAACAAAAGTGTGGTCCGGCTCAACCACCAAATCATCATAACTCACGATGTGTCTCGGATCTGGTATGTACTCTCAGCTGAGACACATGAAACACCGGGTGAACACCCTCTAATCTCGGAGGAAAGCTAATCTGTATGCTGCACTCCCAACCCGATCCAGAATCTCAAACGGTCCGACATATCGGGCTCAACTTCCCCTTAATGCCAAAACGCCTAACACCTCGTGTCGGGGACACTCTCAGCCACACATGGGCTCCCACTCTGAACTCTAGAGGTCTACGCCTCCTATCTGCATACGACTTCTGACGGCTCTGGGCAGTCAGCATCCGCTCTCTAATCAGTGCTACTCGAGCCACATCATCCTGAATCTGATCAGGTGTCAAACCCCTAGCCGCTACTAGGCTCATCCCAGCATAACGGTATACGACATCTCTGTCCATACAATGCCTCATATGGGCCATCCCAATAGATGCATGCCCACTGTTGTTGTACAAGAACTCAACTAGTGGGAGGTGATCCGTCCACACTTGTCCCCAGTCCAACACACAAGCTCGCAGCATATCTTCCAGCGTCTAATGGTCCTCTCAGACTGACCATCTGTCTGAGGATGAAACGCAGTCGTAAAGTGTAAACTCGTTCCCAGGGCAGTCTGAATCTACTGCCAGAACCTCGAGGTTAAATCGTCCATCTTTGTCAAAGACAATCGCTTCTCGGTACACCATGGAATCTCACTATCTGCCTAGTGTACTCCTCAGCTGATTCTGCTCACAGCCACGTTTCCCTGATAGGAATGAAACGTGCCGTCTTTATCAATCTGTCCACTATAACCCAGATAACATCAAAAACTCCGGCTCAGTCTCAGCTCTTTATTAGTAGGTATACAGACGCGACCGTGGCGTCTCAATACTCCATCTATTCCAGAAGAAATGTGGTGCTTCAGTCCGAGACATCCTCTCTCTGATCCTCATCAAGGTCGGGCAGGTCTCCTGCTTCTTTTTGGATTCTCACCCAACATATCAGGTTAACTCTAAAGTACTCAGACGGGCATCCTCATCAGGAAACTGGATTGTCCAACTCTAATTCGGCAGATCAAATTCCTCTGTAACTGCCTGTTGAACTGTCAGTCCTCGCAATCTCCTACTCTTGAAACGTCTTCCTGCTCAGGGGCGTCGGCGACAACTTCGGCCTTCCTTGGATGGTACAAAATCTCCAGATCAAAATCCTTGATCAGCTCAAGCCACCTACGCTGGCGGTTATTCAATTCCCGCTGCGTGAAAAATGTACTTCAGACTCTGATGGTCCTTGTGAGATCTGACAGGTAACACCATGTAGGTAATGTATCCAGATCTTCAAGTGCATGAACTACCGCTGCCAATTCGGATCATGAGTCGGGTAGTTCTCCATATATGTCTTCAACTATCGAGACGCATATGCAATCACTCTGCCTCGCTGAATCAACACACATCCCAAGCCTAGCTTGGATGCATCACTGTGTACACAAAATCCTCAGTACCCTCTGGCTATGCCAAGACAGGAGCAGAAGTCAGACGTTTCTTCAGCTCCTCAAAACTCTGCATACACTGATCAGACCACACAAATCTGGTAGTCTTCCTTAGCAGACTCGTTAGTGGACGGGTAATCACAGAAAATCCCTCCACGAAGCGTCTGTAATAACCGGCTAGGCCAAGGAAGCTACGTATTTCCTTGACGCTCGTCGGTGTCGTCCAAGCTGCTACAACCTCTATCTTCGTTGGATCCACCTTGATCCCTTCAGCTGAAACCACCTGACCCAGGAATGCTACCTCTGGCTTCCAGAACTCACACTTAAAGAACTTAGCATAAAGTTCTCTATCTTGTAAACCTGTAATACAGTTCTTAGCTGTCCTATGCACATCCTGCTCTCTCACCCTCAGCTGATGATACCTGAACGCAGATCAATCTTGGAGAACACAGTCGTTCCCTATAGCTGATCTAACAAATCATCAATACGAGGCAATGAATACTAGTTCTTGATGGTTCCTTGTTCAGCTCTCTGTAATCAATACACAACCTCAACGATCCGTCCTTCTTCCGTACGAAGAGGACAAGTGCTCCTCATGGGAACACGCTAGGGCGAATGAAACCCTTCTCGGCCAACTCCTCGAGTTGCTTCTTCAGCTCTAACATCTCAACAGGCGCCATCCGATATGGGCCTTCAAGATCGGTCTCGTACAAGGCTCTAACTCACTGTCAAAGTCCACAATCCTCTGAGGCGGCAAACTTGACGGCTCAACAAACACATCAGTAAACTCACCTACCACTAGGATGTCCTCTACTGCTGGACTCTCCCCCTCCTTCATGGCATAACACCAGAAGGCCTCACAACCCTGTGCAATCAGTCTCGCAGCCCATATCGCACTGATAACCATGCCAGATTTTCCAAGGTCCCAACCTCGGAAAACCACTATTTTGTTCTATCTCGGTAGAGAGGGTAACAGTCCTCCTACCTATATCTAAGACTGCAGAATGTCTATCCATCCAATCCATACCTAGTATGACTTCTTCATGCACTAATGGCATGACAAAGAAGTCAACACGTAGCACACGGGTCCGTACCAAAATGGGACAAAACACAAATCTCATGGGTACCTCTGACCCTACTACCATCATGTAACTCCATACTAAAGGGTATCCTCTTGTCATAATTAAACTCAAATACTCAACATATACATCGGATACAAATGAAGACATAACTCACATATCAAATAAAACTCTAACAGGTAAACCATGGATCAAAATGGTACCTGTAGCAATCGGTGCAGCTGGCTCCTCTGCACTCCTCGGCTCAAGTACTCGACCCTGTGGTCCTCTGATGTCCGTGGTATTCCTACCACGACCTCTGCCTCTACTCGGCCTAGGAACAAATCCCTGAGTTGTAGGGCGATCTGGGACACTCTGCTGTCCTTGCATTTGTTGCTGCTAAGGTGGCCTCTGTCCACCTCCCGCTCCACTGGTAGGAGAAGAACCCTGCTGAGATGAAGCTCTGCCCTGTTGGCAGAAAACAACCTTATAACTTGATCGGCTACAAGTGTAACACATCACTGTCCGCCTCGGGCACTCTGGCCACATATGTCCATAATTACCACAATTGTAACACTGTGGTTTCTTATCTGAACCAGCAGCTCCACCAGTATCCTGTTGGGATAAATCTCTGCCCCGTTTACAGAAAATAGCTTTGTGACCTTGTCTGCCACAAGTAAAGCAAGTCACCAACGGCCTCGGACACGCTGGTCGTATATGTCCAGGTTCCTCACAGTTATAACATCGTCGACCAGTAGTTGCAACCTGTGTAGATACGGGGTAACTTGGGCGTCCCTGATTTAGTTCAGAACCAACAACTCCATCAGCACCACTAGTCTGTCCAGTTCGCTGTCTCTTCCCAGACCTTCTATGCTCCTCTGAAACTTGAGTAACTTGAGCAACACCTATGTAACACCCCAAATCCGTAGAACTCGAGGTGCTACTAGGTTAGGATCTCACAATGGATCATGACCCTAGCCTGACAACAAGTTCACTGAATGTTACAACAAGGCACCAATAGATTAAAACAAAACATATAAGTGATATATATATATATATATCAAAAGGATGATACAGAGTACTGCTGAGTACAAAGTCAAACAGAAATCCGTACAATAATCATAACCCAAAATCCCACGATAACGTCCAGTGTACGGAACCCTCAACAGATCACCCCTCTGGATCACTCTACAGCTCTCCTAACCTGCAAAGGATCTACAACACGGTATAAAACCGTTAGCTAACCATACACATATGTAAGAAGATGCTAGAGCACAAACACATATCAAGAATATTAACACCTCATCATGATATCACACATTTACCCGTTTTATTATCTTTATAACGTTAAGCACTCAAGAGTATATAAATCGGTATATATAAATATACGTGACACGAGGAATATATATATAACCCTCGCCTCTGCGTGCAATAGCTAGCTAGAGTGGTATCAGCGCACTTTCCCGTATACCATATGGAGTGGTAGGTGCCCTTCCCGTATACCAGAACTAACTAGCTTACAGAGAACTTCTCAGACTCCACTACGGGATGAAAGGTAAGTTGTCACAACCACTACAATGGGCGGTCAATATAACATAGGTCGGTGACCATCATAACGCATGCTATAAAGCATATAACAAACACCACTCATGCACACATCCAATATAAGGATGACAGCTAGGTAAGTCCTATGGACTTACCTCAATCTCAGAAGTCATATCACTACGATCAGCTCTCACTCAGGTCCACTCCAAACTGGAGGACAACACGGCCTATACAAGGCATACATATATATATATATCAAACTCCTGTCACACAAAGGGGTCACACCTAGACCCAAGGGATCCATAAGGATCATATCCAACTCGTAAATCTCAAAGCCGTAACCGGAAAATCTATAACATACTCATCAACATCCGATACCTAGCATGGTACTAAGTCCCTCATACTAGGAAGGAAAGGAACTACCCAACTATAGGTAGTCCCGGGACAAGACGCACCTGCGTGATCAAGGGACGTAGGAGCGGAGTAGACAACCCGCAGGCGCGGCAGGGATCAGCCGCAGGCGCGGTGACACGGGACGCAGGCAAGGCGCTGGCACTGGCGCGGGCGCTGCGGCACGGCTTCCGCAGGGGCGGCGGTTTCTAGGCGCGGGGGCGGCGTATGTGCAGAACGTGAACCCGCGGCTTCTCTTCGGCTCTTCACGTGATCAAATCACGTCTTCTCTCATCCAAAACCACACACATACATATACATACACATTCCAACATTAACCAACATTCAAATCATCTAATCCTAAGCTAAAGAGATGGAATCAAAGAAGAAGAGAAGGAGAAGAAGCAAGGAACTCACCACACCTGTGGTCCTAGGCTGCAGGGAGATGTCACGCACATCAGTAGCTGGCTTCTAAGCTCAGCATACACACATCCATCATCAACAAAAACCACAAAACACAACTCTCAAGCAAAACTCCAAGGAGAAACAAGAACAAGATCAAAGGAAGGGATGAAGAAGCAAGAAGGACGTAGGAAGGGCTAGAGAAGTGAGGAAGGTAACCCTTGCTCAGCAAGGAAAGGAAAGAAGTAAGTAAAGGGTAAAGCACGGGTCAAAGGAGTCAACAAAACCGGATGCAGCCGCCGGAAACCACAGGGGCGGTTCCCTGAGCCGCAGGGGCGAAAACCCGCAGGGGCGGCAATCATGCTCGCGGTTGCAAAAAGGCCAATCTCGGCTAAGGACCAAAACTCGGTCCGAAAGAATAGGGCTCTCACATCTCACCCCCCTAAAAACAAGTTTCGTCCCGAAACTTGAAAAGTCCTGAAACCACTCGGACTCATAAGCCGAGGTATAACTCTCTCTATAACCTCAAACATAAGCATGGAGGAAAACATCAACTCTAGCAATAAAACACTATCCAGGGCATAGAGGAAAACCATCTCTAGCCAAACTATAAACATATCACAAGGCATAGAGGAATCACATATCTAGCCGTATCATATCCATAACAGAAAGGCATGGAGGAAGAACATCTCCAGCACTACTATGTTCATCAAAATAGCATGGAGGAAAGAACCATCTCCAGCTAAACCTATCATATCACAATAGCATGGAGGAAAGAACCATCTCCAGCTATAAACAAGAATCATACTAGCATAATAAGATCTAATAAGATCATAATCACATCAAAGTTAGTATGAAAATAAACACATCATAGCATATAAGCATATAAGCACATAACACTCACCAAGGTACTACTAAGACCTACTCGGTGATCCTACTGGTGCATCTAACTCAGCATAGAACTTTGGATAGTTCATCTGGATACTATCCTCATTCTCCCATGTAGCCTCATCAGGTCCTTGTCTCGACCACTGTATCCTCAACATAGGAATGTCCTTCGAACGCAGGCGTTTC
The DNA here is from genome assembly GCA_002319775.1 of Fagopyrum tataricum. Classification (NCBI taxonomy): domain Eukaryota; kingdom Viridiplantae; phylum Streptophyta; class Magnoliopsida; order Caryophyllales; family Polygonaceae; genus Fagopyrum; species Fagopyrum tataricum. Next base: position 33,924,290 of record CM008285.1, read on the forward strand.
ATACCTCGTTCTAGGACTGCAATAGGATGCTCAACAAAAGTGTGGTCCGGCTCAACCACCAAATCATCATAACTCACAATGTGTCTCGGATCTGGTATGTACTCCCTCAGCTGAGACACGTGAAATACAGGGTGAACACCCTCTAATCTCAGAGGCAAGGCTAATCTGTAAGTTGCGCTCCCAACCCGATCCAGAATCTCGAACGGTCCGACATATTGGGGACTCAACTTCCCCTTAATGCCAAAACGCCTAACACCTCGTGTCGGGGACACTCTCAGCCACACATGGGCTCCAACTCTGAACTCTAGAGGTCTACGCCTCCTATCAGCATAAAACTTCTGACGGCTCTGGGCAGTCAGCATACGCTCTCTAATCAATGCTACTCGAGCCATATCATCCTGAATCTGATCAGGGGTCAAACCACTAACACTGCTCTGCTCATCCTAGCATAACAGGGTACGACATCTATGTCCATACAGTGCCTCATATAGGATGTCTTGGGATGAGGCACCCCAGTTCCTATAAAATCCTCTGTATCAGCAGGTACACAGACGCGACCGCGGCGCCTCAAAACTCCATCTGCTTCTAGCAGGAACTGGGGTGCCTCATCCCGAGACATCCTATCTCGTATCCTCATCAGTGTCGGGCATCCTGCTTTTGTTGGATCTCACCCAACAGATCAGGAAGAACCTCTAAAGTACGCAGTTGGGCATCCTCATCAGTAAATTGGATGTCCAACTCTAACCAGATCAGATCTCTCTGCAACTGATGTTGAACTATCAATCTCACAATCGCCAGCTCTCGAGGCATCTTCCTGCTCAGGGCGTTGGCGACAATGTTCGCCTTCCCTGGATGATACAAAATCTCTAAATTAAAATCCTTGATCAGCTCAAGCCACCTACGCTGGCGGTTATTCAATTCCCGCTGCGTGAAAATGTACTTCAGACTCTGATGGTCTGTGAAGATCTGACATGTAACACCACATAGGTAATGTCTCCAGATCTTCAGTGCATGAACTACCGCTGCCAACTCCAGATCATGAGTCGGGTAGTTCTCCTCATACGTCTTCAGCTGTCGAGACGCATAAGCAATCACCCTGCCTCTCTGCATCAAAACACATCTCAAGCCTAGCTTGGATGCATCACTGTACACCACAAAATCCTCAGTAACCTCTGGTTGTGCCAAAATAGGAGCAGAAGTCAAATGCCTCTTCAACTCCTCAAAACTCTGCATGCACTGATCAAACCACACAAAGCGTCTGTAATAACCGGCTAGGCCAAGGAAGCTACGTACTTCCTTGACGTTCGTCGGTGTAGTCCATGCTGCTACTGCCTCAATCTTCGCCGGATCAACCTTGATCCCCTCAGCTGAAACCACATGACCCAGGAATGCTACCTTTGGCATCCAGAACTCACACTTAGAGAACTTAGCTTAAAGTTCTCTATCCCGCAAAACCTGCAATACAGTCCTCAAATGTCCTGCATGCTCATCTCCACTGTGAGAGTATACCAGGATATCATCAATAAAAACCACCACAAACTGATCCAGGAAGTCGATGAAGATATTGTTCATCAACTCCATAAAGACGAATGGGGCATTCGTAAGCCCAAATGGCATCACTACAAACTCGTAGTGGCCATATCTGGTCCGGAATGCTGTCCTGTGCACATCTTGCTCTCTCACCCTCAGCTGGTGATATCCTGAACGCAGATCAATCCTGGAGAACACAGTCGCTCCTTGTAGCTGATCTAACAAATCATCAATACGAGGCAGTGGATACTTGTTCTTGTTGGTCACCTTGTTCATCTCTTTGTAATCTATACATAACCTCAGTGATCCGTCCTTATTCCGTACGAAGAGGACAGGTGCTCCCCACGGGGACACGCTAGGGCGAATGAAGCCCTTCTCAGCCAGCTCTTCAAGTTGCTTCTTCAGCTCCAGCATCTCGACAGGTGCCATCCTGTATGGGGCCTTCGAGATGGGTCTCGTACCAAGCTCTAACTCGATATTGAAATCTACACTCCTCTGAGGCGGCAAACTGGACGGCTCAGCAAAAACATCAGCAAACTCACAGACAACTTGGATATCCTCTAATGCTGGACTCTCCCCCTCCTTCATGGTATAACACCAGAAGGCCTCGCAACCCTGTGCAATCAGTCTCGCTGCCCGTATAGCACTAATAACCATGCCTGTCTTCCCAAGGTCCCAACCCCGGAAAACCTCTATCTGGCCTAACTCGGTAGAGAGGGTAACAGTCCTCCTACCTACATCTAAAAATGCGGAGTGTCTATCCATCTAGTCCATACCTAGAATGAATTCTTCATGCTCTAATGGCATTACAAAGAAGTCAACTAGTAATACACGGGTCCCTACAGAAATGGGACAACCGTGAATCTCACGGGTACCTCTGACCCTACCACCATCGGGTAACCCTATAATAAAGGGCATCCCCACAACTGTATCTAAACCAAGACGCTCTACACAAGCATCAGAAATAAAAGAGTGCGTAGCACCAGTATCAAATAAAACTCTAACAGGTAAACCATGAATCAGAATGGTACCTGTAGCAGTAGGTGCAGCTGGCTCCTCTACACTCCGCAACTCAAAAACTCGGCCCTGTGGGCCTCTAGTATTAGTGGTGCCCCCACCACGACCTCTGCCTCTACTCAGCCCAGGAGCATATCCTTGAGTCGTAGGGTGATCTGGGACCCTCTGCTGTCCCTGAATCTGCTATTGTTGAGGTGGCCTCTGTCCACCTCCCGCTGCACTAGCAGGAGAAGAACCCTGCTGAGATGAAGCTCCGCCCTGGCGGCAGTAAACAACTCGGTGACCTTGCCTACCACAGGTGTAGCAAGTCACTAATGGCCTCGGTGACCTTCTCTGCAACCGGTGCAGATGAAGGTTGAATCTGGCGTCTCTGACCACGCCAACCACTAGCAGCACCACCAGTACCACTGGTTTGCCCTGTACGCTGCCTCTTCTCAGACCCTCCGGTTTGAGAAGCTCTCCTCTGACTCGCCCGCTCTCGCTCATAATCGGCGGCTCTATCCTAGTAGTCCATCAAGGACTCACAATGAAATCCCGCCATATAGGCCTAGGTAGTATCCCTCAGTCGTTGGGAAAAGAGATAAACGTGCTGATCTACGAAAGGTGCAGCTGGACCCAGCAATGTCAGCTCCTCCTAGAACCTCCTGATGGCCTCAGAGACTGGTACATCCTTAAACCCAGCCTCAACAAAATCTCGCAGTTTCTCCCTCCTCAGTGAGGCAGGGAAGAAACGCTCTCAAATCATCGTCCTCATATGCTCATAATTGGTCCCGACCCCGTACTGACCTCCACCAGTGTTGTGCCAGGTCCCGGAATAAAGTCCGCACCATCTCGATCTGTCTATCAGCGGGATATCGAATAGACTCTAGAGTTGAGTCTACATGCCCGATCCAGAGCTCGACCTCCAACCCCACCTTCCCAGTGAAAGGGGGTACACCCATCTGATGGAATGCCTTCAACCAGGTATCTGGTCTAGGCCCTCTATGCTCCTCTGGTGCTCTGGCAATCTCAGCAGCAAGTACCTGTACAGTTGGCACCTGAGTAACGGTGTGGGACCTCTCAGATGGTCCCTCCTGTGCCTGTAAATCTGGGGCACGTCTACCGGCTCTGGCAGCCTCCTCTACTCGTCTGATATACGCTCGGAACTCTGATCCCCCCATGGAGACACGATCAGACTCACCAGACTGGGCTCTCTGTGCCCCCTGTCTCTCATCTGCACCGTTCCCAGTCTCCGGAACGACGCTCTCAGCAACCTCCTCATGTATCTCTCCCGCATGTGAACCGTCAGCAGGAGTCCTACCCCGTCCTCTACCTAGAGGGGGTCTACCTCTACCTCGTCTAGCTGCAGGTAAGGCTCTAGTCTGAACCATCTGCAGAAGACGTAAACCTAACTTAAAAGGCTATATATATTCCATATGTATAGATATATAACAAATCAATCACAACAGAATATCTACATATATCTATATTGTCGAGATCTTCAGAGGGGCGATGGCTCACGTACACGATATCCCAAAACATTTGTACTCATTTCAAAACCAAAACATTTTGAAAAGTCAAACCCCTTTCGGGTTCTATTTATTTATCTATTTGAACTTTATTGCAGATTACTAGTACCATTGTTGTCAACCTGGGCTCTAATACCAACTTTTTAACACCCAAAATCCGTAGGACTCGAGGTGCTACTGGGTTAGGATCTCACAATGGATCCTGACCCTAGCCTGACAACAAGTTCACTGAATCTTACAACAAGGCACCAATAGATTAAAACAAAACATAAAACTAATATATATACATATCAAAAGGATGATACAGAGTATTGCTGAGTACAAAGTCAAATAGAAATCCGTACAATAATCATAACCCAAAATCCCACGATAACGCCCAGTGTACGGAACCCTCAACAGATCACCCCTTTGGATCACTCTACAGCTCTCCTAATCTACAAAGGATCTACAACACGGTATAAAACCGTGAGCTAACCATACACATATGTAAGAAGATGCTAGAGCACAAACACATATCAAGAATATTAACACCTCATCATGATATCACACATTTACCCGGTTTATTATCTTTATAATGTTAAGCACTCAAGAGTATATAAATCGGTATATATAAATATACGTGACACGAGGAATAGGTATCACCCTCGCCTCTGCGTGCAATAGCTAGCTGGAGTAGCATCAGCGCACTTTTCCGTATACCATATGGAGTGGTAGGTGCCCTTCCCGTATACCAGAACTAACTAGCTTACAGAGAACTTCCCAGACTCCACTACGGGATGAAAGGTAAGTTGTCACAGCCACTACAATGGGCGGTCAATATAACATAGGTCGGTGACCATCATAACGCATGCCATAAAGCATATAACAAACACCACTCATGCACACATCCAATATAAGGATGGCAGCTAAGTAAGTCCTATGGACTTACCTCAATCTCAGAAGTCGTATCACTACGATCAGCTCTCACTCAGGTCCACTCCAAACTGGAGGACAACACGGCCTATACAAGGAATACATATATATATCAAACTCCTATCACACAAAGGGGTCACACCTAGACCCAAGGGATCCATAAGGATCATATCCAACTCGTAAATCTCAAAGCCGTAACCGGAAAATCTATAACATACTCATCAACATCCGATACCTAGCATGGTACTAAGTCCCTCATATTAGGAAGGAAAGGAACTACCCAACTATAGGTAGTCCCGGGACAAGACGCACCTGCGTGATCAAGGGACGCAGGAGCGGAGTAGACAACCCGCAGGCGCGGCAGGGATCAGCCGCAAGAGCGGTGACACGGGACGCAGGCAACGCGGGCAAGGCGCTGGCGCGGGCGCTGCGGCACGGCTTCTAGGCGCGGGGGCGGTGTCTGTGCAGAACGTGAACCCGCGGCTTCTCTTCGGCTCTTCACGTGATCAAGTCACGTCTTCTCTCAACCAAAACCACACACATACATATACATACACATTCCAACATTAACCAACATTCAAATCATCTAATCCTAAGCTAAAAAGATGGAATCAAAGAAGAAGAGAAGGAGAAGAAGCATGGAACTCACCACACCTGTGGTCCTAGGCTGCAGGGAGAGGTCACACATATCAGTAGTTGGCTTCCAAGCTCAGCATACACACATCCATCATCAACAACAACCACAAAACACAACTCTCAAGCAAAACTCCAAGGAGAAACAAGAACAAGATCAAAGGAAGGGATGAAGAAGCAAGAAGGACGTAGAAGGGCTAGAGAAGTGAGGAAGGTAACCCTTGCTCAGCAAGGAAAGGAAAGAAGTAAGCAAAGGGTAAAACACAGGTCAAAGGAGTCAATAAAACCGGATGCAGCCGCCGGAAACAGCAGGGGCAGTTCCCTGAGCCGCAGGGCGGCAGTCATGCCCGCGGGTGCGGAAAGGCCAATCTCGTCCAAAGCCAATCTCGGCTAAGGACCAAACCTCGGTCCGAAAGAATAGGGCTCTCACAACCTGCCGGTATAACTGGCACCTGAGTAATTCTATGAAGTCCTTCAAACGATTCCCCAAGTGCTGGAAGATCCGGGGTACAACTACCCGCTCTAGCAGCCTCCTCCACTTGTCTAATGTATGCGCGGAAATCTGGTCCCCTCATAATGACATAACCCGAGTTATCAGACTGGACTCACGGTGTTGTATATCTCCCAACTATACCGTTCCCAGTCTCAGGAACGACATTTTCAGCAGCAACCGCCTCCGCTGCAGATGGATCATCAGCCGGAATCTGACTCTGTCCTAAATCTACTGGAGGAAGAGGGGATTTATCCCTACCTCGTCCATCTGCAGATACAACTATAGTTTGAGCCATCTGCAGAACAAGTACACTTAACCTATCAGGCTATATATATGCCATATGTATAGATATATATCAAATCAATCACAATAGAATATCTATATATATATATATATATATATATATATATATATATATATATATATATATATATATATATATATATATATATATATATATATATATATATATATATATATATATATACTATCGAGATCTTCAGAGGGGCGATGGCTCACGTACACGATATCCCAAAACATTTTGTACTCATTTCAAAACCAAAACCTTTTGAAAAGTCAGACCCCTTTCGGGTTCTGTTTATTTATCTATTCGAACTTTATTGCAGATTACTAGTGCCATTGTTGTCAACCTGGGCTCTGATACCAACTTTGTAACACCCCAAATCCGTAGAACTCGAGGTGCTACTGGGCTAGGATCTCACAATGGATCCTGACCCTAGCCTGACAACAAGTTCACTGAATCTTACAACAAAGCACCAATAGATTAAATACAAAACATCAAACTGTTATAAAAGTATCAAAAGGTTTATACAAAGTACTGATGAGTACAAATAAAACATAACATAAACATGATCAAAAGATCCCATCCCACGAGGACGACCTAGTGTACGGAGCCCTCAGCAGATCACCCTCTCTGGATCACTCTGCAGTTCTCCTAACCTGCAAAGGATCTACAACACGGTATAAAACCGTTAGCTAACCATACACATATATATATAGAAGCAAGAGCACAATCACACGTTAGGAATAATAAACATATCATCATGCTATCACACATTTACCCGGTTAATTATCTTTATAAAGTCCAACACTCAAATCGTATAAATAATGTATATGAACATATGTGACACGAGGAATATATAATCCTCGCCTCTAGGGAATAGTGTCAGTTGGAGTGGTGATATGGTCACCGTCCCCGTATACCCTATGGGAGTGGAGGAAGCCCGTCCCACAATCCAAGTCTGACCTGCCCGCAGAGAACCTCCAGACTCCCGGCGGAATGAAAGGACAAGTTGTCACGGCCCTACAATGGACAGTCACTAGACCATAGGTCGGTAATAATCATAACGCATGCTATAAAGCAGATAACACACACACCACTCATGCACACATCCAATATAAGGATGGTAGCTAAGTAAGTCCTATGGACTTACCTCAATCTCGGAAGTCTCAAATCCAATCGGCTCCAACTCTGGAGATCAACACTGCCTAACAACAAGGCATAACCATATATCAAACTCATATCCAACACAGGGGTCACACCTAGACCCAAAGGATCCATAAGGATCATAACCGAACTCATAAACCTCAAAGCCATAACCGGCATAAACGATAACGTACTCAACATCATTCTAACATCATACACATACCTAGCATGCTACTAACCCGCTCAAACTAGGAAAGAAAAGGATCTACCTAACTCTAGGTAGATCCGGGACACGACGTACCTGCGTGACAAAGAGACGCAGGGGCGGAGCAAGCAATCCGCAGGCGCGGCAAGACTCAGCCGCAGGCGTAGTGACAACGGCCGCAGGCAACGCAGGCACGGCGCAGGCGCTGGGACAATGGCCACGGGGCGGTGGCTTATGGCCGCGGGTGCGGCGACAAGGTACCCGCAGGGGCGGCGACAGTGCAGAAGATAATCCCGCGGTTCTTCTTTCACTCTTCACGTGATCAATTCACGTCTTCTTTCATCCAAAGTTACACATATACATATACATACATAAACCAACATCAATCTATATCAAATCATCTCATCCTAAGCTAAGGAAGATGGAATAAAAGAAAGGAAGAAGAGAAAGAGAAGATCACTCACAACACCTGTGGTCCTAGGCTGCAGGGAAGATCAACACTCACAGCAGCTCGCTTCCAAGCTCAGCTTACCAACCACTAGCATCAACATCAACATCCACCACAACAACTCTCTTACAAACTCAAGGGAAAACCAAGCACAAGATCAAGAAGGAGAAGGACGTGAGCAACTGAGGAAGAGAAGTGAAGAAGAAACCCTTGAACAGCCAAGGGAAAGAATAAGAAGAATAAAGGGTAAAGCAGGGGTCATGGAGTCAACAAAAACGGTTGTAACCGCAGGAAACCGCAGGGGCGGTTCCCTGAGTCGCGGGAGCGCAAACCCGCAGGGGTGGCAGACATGCCCGCGGGTGCGGCAAGGCCAAACTCGGCCGAAGTCAAACTCGGTCCGAAAAACTAGGCTCTTACAATAGTTTGCCCTAATTTCTTACCGTGATGTATCAAAATATATATATATATATATATATATATATATATAATGTTGTTTATTTTTTCACTAAACACTCACACTTTTTAACATAAATATAAATTTACCTTACACAAATAGATATAACAATTTACCTACCTATAAAAATTCACTGTGTACTTTTATATATTTTTTACAAATACCGTGACACTAAAGTAGTTAGTGACTGGCATAAAAATAAAAATAAAAAAACTAGTTAGTGACTTGGTGTAAAAGGTTAAATCATGAGACAAAAGGTAGAAGGAAGAAAGCGATGAAATGAGAGGCGTGTGGCTGTCCAAATGTCCCCAAAACTCCATCTTCCTCTTCCACTCAAAAACATAATATTGTATTGGCACCACAAATCGAATGACTTGATCCAAATTGGATTAACGAAATCCATCCCCAACCTCCTAAAGGTTAGTGATTGGCAAACATGGCATCGTCAGTGGCTTCTGCAAGTGCATCTTCTTCTTCATGCTCTGCAGCCTTCTCCATTACACACTCTTCTTCAAAGCCTCCATCCTCTCTCCTCATCCAGGTAAATTCATTTTTCTCAGATTTTAATTTCATTATTATTTTGTTTATTCTGAGTTAGAATATTGTTGCAGAAAACAAGCTTCCAGGGGCTAGGGATCCAGGAGGCGAAACGATTAGGGTTGAATTGCGTGTCATTTGAAGCAATTGCAGGGAAGGCGAAGATCGTAAGAGGGAGAGGAAGAATTGTGGAAATCAACGCTAAAACTGCAGGCGCTGCTAAATCCATTGAGGTTGAGGTTGATAAGCCCCTTGGACTCACCCTTGGCCAAAAGCAAGGCGGTGGTGTTGTCATCACCGTAAGTATCGATTCCTGTTCAGATTTTTACGATTTTAAGAAAATTCAATTCAAATCTACATTGTGTAATTGGTGTTTGATATAGGCAGTGGAAGGAGGCGGAAATGCAGCAAAAGCAGGTCTGAAATCAGGAGATCAAGTGCTCTACACAAGCAGCTTCTTTGGAGATGAACTTTGGCCTGCTGATAAGCTTGGTTTTACAAAAACTGCCATTCAAGCCAAACCTGATTCTGTTTACTTTGTTGTAAACAGGTGCTAATCTCTCAAAAAATATATATTTTTTTATCTGCAAATATATATATGCTGCTAGATCTCAAATTTTCAGTTCTTGTTGGCTGCAGAGGACCACCTGTGGATGTGAAGAGGCTGCCTAAGAGGCCTGCTCCGCCACGCTTCGGACGCAAGTTGTCCGACGCTCAGAAGGTGAAGCGGAGTCATTGTCAATTGGTTTTAGGATTAAAATGAGACATGTTAATGATGATATCTTTTTTTTTCTTGTAGGCTCGAGCTACTCATATATGCCTAGATTGTGGGTTTATATACACATTGTCAAAACCATTTGATGAACAGGCGAGTTCAGTAACGAATTTGATATCTGAATCGAACAAGATGCATAGAGTTTGAGTGATGGATGTTTTTTTTTAATGTTGCAGCCTGATGAGTACGCATGCCCACAGTGCATAGCGCCGAAGAAGAGGTTTGCAAAGTATGATGTGAACACGGGGAAGGCGATAGGAGGAAGCTTGCCTCCTATAGGAGTTATCATTGGTCTTGTTGCGGGACTTGGAGCTGTTGGAGCCTTGCTTGTTTATGGTCTTCAGTGATCCGGATTGTAAGTTGTAAAGTTTACATATTGGTTATGGATGTGTTATGATGAATTGGTGAGTGAAGCCGTTTGTAATTTGCTTCAAGAGAATGCTTTGGCCCAATTTTCTAATCTGTGTTATAAGGCCCGGCTGCCAGGTAAAACCCGGTTCTGCTTCACTTAACTCCTCAAGGGATCTTCATTACATTTTTAAGTCATACGAATAAAGTAACAAGCTTTAAGATGTACAAAAAATTAGGTTATAATGAGCATTTCATGGAAAAACACCGAGCTTCACATTCCGTAATTTACTCAAGTGCTTCTTGTTTTATCAATGCACATCATGTATGCAAAAGAGCATTCTTGCATATCACAAATTTGTTGGATGTACAATCTTCGTTCCAAAATCAACAGGGTTCTCTTCACTTGTAATTTTATCAAACCACCTTCTAGTCATCTACCAATTTTCTTATATAGTGGTATCTCACATCTATGTATTTGGTCCTCTATCATGGTATGGTACATACATGTGGTCTTTACAAAGGTAGATAGCACTTTGACTATCCATATGCAAGTTAGGCATATAAGCCTTTCTTACGATCTCAGTTAGAATAACAGACAACTGAGCAGCCTTTTTTCTGCCTCAATAACAACTACATATTTGCCTCAATGGAAGATAAATCAACAATAGGTTTGATGCAGGAGCATCTCAGGACCTAGATCGAGTTGAGATCATTCATGGAATAATAGTAAAGACCATTTCCGGAAGTGCAATGAATATTATTGATCGGAGATGGGAGATATCAAGATTGATCTTAAATGAAGGAAGACACGGCTATACACGTCCATGCATGGGGAGCACATATGTATGGGCAATTAAGAAGACGTACGTCATAGAGAGCTTCTTGGAACCAAGTGAAGCCTTGCATAGAAGATACGTGATCTAAGAGCTTCTCAGGACCTAGCCCGAATGGAGATCATGAGCATGGAAGTTAGGAAGCATGGAATGTTGATTACTCTAAGGAGAAGGAGATGAAGAATTAAGGACATTCCTCAACATGTGAAGGAGATCATTCATGGAAGTGATGTGAATACCATTTCCGGATATACTTTGAAAACCATTGATTGAAGATGGGAGATGACATGCATGATCACGTATGCATGGGCAAGGAGGAGAGCTTGAGAGGCTTGCATATGCTACGTGGAAATAAGAGCTAGTTGGACGTTTTTATTATATCTAGTTGGGCTTATTTCATTGTTAAATAAGGCCTTAATTAGATCTATTATGTTTAGCTCATATTTGGACTCTATTAATAATTGGGTTTGTTTTTAATTATTTGTTTTGGGCTTTTAGGTTTGTTAGTTCAAACCTTAGTTTGATCTTATCTCTTAAAGATTTGATCTTATCTTATCTTTTAGCTAGTTTGGACTCGATATTAGATTTGACCCATAACCCACATAAACCCTAGTTTGGACGTTCCACTAGCCTATATAAGGCCTAGGTTGGACGTGCTTTTACTGACTTCAATCATAAATCAAACACAATTAAATACTTTCCGTATTTGTTTCTCTCTCGTGGAATCGAGAAAGAATAGGTGGAATCCTATTCAAACCCTGACCGAGTGGATTCTCGTTCGCCAAGCAGCTTGGACTGTTTTGAGTTTTATCACTTGGATTGGCAAGTTGGTGCTCTCAATCATCTTCGGACAACTTCTCGTGCTCTGGGAACAATCTATTTTCCCTTTGTGTGAGATTATATCGGAAGGGCTTCTTTAATTCATTCCAAGTTGTGTGTTAGGTCCTTTGTTTCGCTTGTGTGCTCTTGGTTGTCTTAAGGTTTCGACCAGATCCATCCTTCTATCGATCCACCACCATCATTGGATCATTCATTCATCTTTTGTTCTTCCAAGTTTCTATCTTTTTCATTCTTTTCTTTCATACGAAGTCTCGGTGTCGAAAGATCGGGCAACCTCACAGCTAACCCCGTATCAAGGTTGTTGTTGTGACTTACATGGACCACATTTCCAGCCCACATAGAAGTACGCAGTTGTGGAGCTTTTATTGTCCAATCTTGGAGAGAGGCATTTCCATGAAATGTATTTGAACAAGTACCTTAATACACTTATTGCATGAACTAGATCATGTCTAGTGCAAATCATTACAATATAGAGCCAACAACAACATCGTAAGCGACTTTAGCCATTCTTTTTCTACCGTCTTTAGTTTTGGGACACATAACTTTAGACAAATCTAAATGCTGCCTCCCAATGGAGTAGAATAGTCCTTAGTGTCTTTCATGACAAGTTTCTCTAGCACTGTGAGAGCCCTTTCTTTCGGACCGAGATTGGACCACGGCCGAGATTGGCTTTGGGCCGAGATTGGTTTTGCCGCACCCGCGGGCACGTGTGCCGCCCCTGCGGGTCTCCGCCCCTGCGGCCCTGTGATCCGCCCCTGCGGGTTACAGCGGCTGCAGCCGGTTTTGTTGACTTCTTTGACTCGTGCTTTACTCCTTCTTTACCTTCTTCATTTCACCTTGCTGAGCAAGGGTTTCTTCATACTTTCCAATCCAGTTTACGTCCTCCTTGCTTCTCCCTTGTTCCCTCTTGCTCCTGGTTTGGTTTGGAAGAGTTTGGTTTGAGTTTGATGTGTTGTGGCTTGTGGTGATTGATGATGGTGAGTACTGTTGTGCTTGGAAGCCAGTAAGTGTTTGGTGATCAGTTCTTTAGCTAGCTACAGCCGTGGTGAGCATCTACCACCTTGCTTCTTCATTCTTTCTTCTTCTTTTCTTGTTCTTCTTCATTCCTTAGCTTAGGATTAGATGTGTGATCATAGGATGATGTTAATATGTGTATGTTGATGCTTGTGTATGAATTTGGAAGAGAGTGGAGGGGATTGATCCCGGAAAGAGCTGAAGAGAAACCACGAGGTTTCATTCTGCGTAGTCGCCGCCCCCGCGGCCAGAAGTCACCGCCCCCGCGGTTATCGTGTCACAGCGCCCGCGTCGTGTCAGCGGCGTGCCTGGGTTTGCCAGCGTCCCTAGTCACCGCCCCCGCGGCTCCGTTCAGCCGCACCCGCGGTTGCTTGCCTCCGCCCCTGCGCCCCTTTGTTACGCATGTGCGTTTTGTCCCGGGTCTACCTAAAGCTAGGTAGATCCTTTCCTTTCCTAGTTGAGCGATAGTGGCATGCTAGGATTCGGATGTTGATGAGTATGATACGGGAATGCCGGTTAGGGCTTTAAGGATTACGAGTTGGAATATGATCCCTTATGGATCCCTTGGGTCTAGGTGTGACCCTTTTGTGTGATAGGATTGTGATATATATGTGTATGCCTTGTATAGGCCGTGTTATCCTCCAGTTGGGAGTGGACTGAGTTGAGGTTGATCCAGTGAGACGACTACGAGGTTGAGGTAAGTCTGTGGGACTTACTTAGCTGCCATTCCTTTATAGGATGTCGTGCATGAGTGGTGTGTGTGTTATATGTTTATAGCATGTGTTGATGGTCACTGACCTATGGTATATTATTTCCCCATTGTAGGGCTGTGATAACTTGCCCTTTCATCCCGCTGGGAGTCTGGGAGGTTCTCTGTAGGCAGGCCAGACCTGGTAAACGGTTCGGGCACTTTCCATTCCCTTAGGGTACACGGGGTAGTGTTCCAGGCACCATTCCAGCTGGTTATTGGACCCAGAGGCGAGGTTTATATTCCTCGTGTCACTTATGTTATATGGATATTTATATATGAGTTGACTGTTGGACGTTATAAAGATAATGAACCTGGTAAATGTATGAAAGCATGTTGATGTGTTAAGATTTCTGATGTGTGTTTGTGCTCTAACATATTCCTATATTTGGTTATGGTTAGCTAACGGTTTCATACCGTGTTGTAGATACTTTGCAAGATAGGAGAGCTGCAGAGTGATCCAGAGTGGGTGATCCGCTGAGGGCTCCGTACATTGGGGCGGTATCGGGGTTATGGGTTTTTGTTGTACAGTTCAGTTTGTTTGTACTCAGCGGTATATTGTATTACCTTTTGATCCATATATATATCAGTCATGTTTTGTTTTAATCTATCGGTGTCTTGTTGTAAGATCTGTGAAATTGTTGTCAGGCTAGGGTCAGGATCCATTGTGAGATCCTAGCCCAGTAGTACTCCGAGTCCTACGGATTTGGGTTGTTACAAAGGTGGTATCAGAGCCCAGGTTGACAACAATGGCACTAGTAATCTGCAATAAAGGTCGAATAGATAACTAAACAGAACCCGAAAAGGGGTCTGACATTTCAAAAGGTTTTGGTTTTGAAATGAGTACAAATGTTTTAGGATACCGTGTACGGGAACCATCACCCCTTTGAAGACCTCGACAGTATAGATATATATAGATATTCTGCTGTGATTGATTTGTGATATATCTATACATATGGCATATATATAGCTTTCAAAGATAGGTTTATGTCCTCTGTAGATGGTTCAGACTAGAGTCTTACCTACAGCAGGACGAGGTAGAGGTAGACCCCTCTAGGTAGAGGACGGGGTAGGATTCCTGCTGCTGAGCCACGTGCAGCAGAGGAGGTCCACGAGGAGGTTGCTGAGAGCGCCGTTCCTGAGACTGGGAACGGGGCAGCTGAGGTACAGGGGCACAGAGAGCCCAGTCTGTTGAGTCTGATCGTGTCTCGATGGATAGAGCAGAGTTTCAGGCATATATTAGGCGTGTTGAGGAGGCTGCCAGGGCAGGTAGGCGTGCCCCGGATCTGCCAGCACAGGAGGGACCATCTGAGAGGTCCCACACCATTACTCAGGTACCAGCTGTACAGGTACCTGCTGCTGAGATTGCTCGGGCTCCAGGGGAGCATAGAGGGCCTAGACCAGACACTTGGTTGAAGGCTTTTCATCAGATGGGAGTACCCCCTTTCACTGGGAAAGTGGGGCTAGAGGTGGAGCTTTGGATAGGACATGTAGACTCAGCCCTGGAGTTTATTAGATGTCCCGTGGACAGGCAGATTGAGCTGGTACAGACCTTGTTCAGAGATTTGGCACAGCATTGGTGGAGATCTGTACGAGCACAACTGACTAGTTATGAGCAGATGAGGACTCTGATCCGAGAGCGTTTCTACCCTGCCTCGTTGAGGAGGGAGAAACTGCGAGATTTTGTGGAGGCTGGATTCGAGGATGTGCCGGTCTCAGAGGCCATCAGGAGATTCCAGGAGGAGCTGGCATTGTTGGGTCCAGCTGCACCTGCTGCAGATCAGCACGTGTATTTGTTTTCCCGACGTCTGAGGGATACTACCCGTACCTACATGGCGGGTTTTCAATGTGAGACCTTGGTCGACTATCAGGACCGGACATCTGATTACGAGAGGGAGAGAGCCATCCAGAGGAGAGCTTCTCAGACCCTCCGGTCTGAGAAGAGACAGAGGACTGGTCAGACCAGTGGTACTGGTGGAGCTGCTGGATCAGGGCAAGGCCAGAGTCGCCAGAGTCGTCCTCCATCTGCACCGGGTGCAGATAAGGGAGTGCAGTGTTTCAACTACAGCGAGTATGGGCATATGAGGTCAGAGTGTACGAGGCAGCCAGTGACTTGCTTCACTTGTGGCCGACCTGGTCATAGAGCTACCTTCTGTAGACGAGGGAGTGCTTCATCACAGCAGGCTTCTTCTCCTGCTAGTGCAGCAGGAGGTGGACAGAGACCACCTCAGCAGCAGCAACAGAGTCATGGACAGCAGAGAGTCCCAGATCGCCCTACGACTCAGGGATCTGCTCTTGGGCCGAGTAGAGACAGAGGCCGTGGTGGGGGCACCACTGATACCAGAGGTCCACATGACCGTGTTTTTTAGCTGAGGAGTGCAGAGGAGCCAGCTGCACCTACTGCTACAGGTACCATTCTGATTCATGGTTTACCTGTTAGAGTTTTGTTTGATACTGGTGCTACGCATTCTTTTATTTCTGATGCCTGTGTAGAGCGTCTGGGTCTAGATACAGTTGAGGGTATGCCTTTTATTATAGGATTACCCGATGGTGGTAGGGTCAGAGGTACCCATGAGATTCACGGTTGTCCCATTTCTGTAGGGACTCATGTGTTACTAGTTGACTTCTTTGTCATGCCGTTAGAGCACGAGGAAGTTATACTAGGTATGGATTGGATGGCTAGACATTCTGCAGTCTTAGATGTAGGTAGGAGGACTGTTACCCTCTCTACCGAGTTAGGTCAGATAGAGGTTTTCCAAGGTTGGGACCTTGGAAAGGTAGGCACAGTTATCAGTGCTATACGGGCAGCTAGACTGATTGCACAGGGTTGCGAGGCCTTCTGGTGTTATGCCATGAAAGAGGGGGAGAGTCCAGCGTTAGAGGATATCCCAGTGGTCTGTGAGTTTACTGATGTGTTTGCTGAGCCGTCCAGCTTGCCGCCTCAGAGGAGTGTGGATTTCAGTATCGAGTTGGAGCCTGGTACGAGACCCATCTCGAAGGCCCCATACCAGATGGCGCCTGTCGAGATGTTGGAGCTGAAGAAGCAACTCGAGGAGTTGGCTGAGAAGGGCTTCATTCGCCCTAGTGTGTCCCCATGGGGAGCACCTGTCCTCTTCGTACGGAAGAAGGACGGATCTTTGCGGTTATGCATAGACTACAGAGAACTGAACAAGGTGACCATCAAGAACAAGTATCCACTGCCGCGCATTGATGATTTGCTAGATCAGCTACAGGGAGCTACTGTGTTCTCCAGGATTGACCTGCATTCCGGGTATCACCAGCAGAGGGTGAGGGAGCAGGATGTGCACAGGACTGCGTTCCGGACCAGATATGGCCACTACGAGTTTGTAGTGATGTCATTTGGGCTTACGAATGCCCCAGCTGTCTTTATGGAGTTGATGAACAGTATCTTCATCGACTTCCTGGATCAGTTTGTGGTGGTTTTCATTGATGACATTCTGGTATATTGTCGTAGTACTGAGGAGCATGCAGGACATCTGAGGACTGTATTGCAGTTTTTGCGGGATAGAGAACTTTATGCAAAGTTCTCTAAGTGCGAGTTCTGGATGCCAAAGGTAGCATTCCTAGGTCACATAGTATCAGCTGAGGGGATCAAGGTGGATCCAGCGAAGATAGAGGCAGTAGCTGCATGGTCGATACCGACGAACGTCAAGGAAGTACGTAGCTTCCTTGGCCTAGCCGGTTATTACAGACGCTTTGTGGAGGGATTTTCTGTGATCGCCCGTCCACTGACGAGTTTGCTGAGAAAGACTACCAGATTCGTGTGGTCTGATCAGTGTATGTAAAGTTTTGAAGAGCTGAAGAGACGTCTGACTTCTGCTCCTGTTTTGGCCCAGCCAGAGGGCACAGAGGATTTTGTAGTATACAGTGATGCATCCAAGCTAGGCTTGGGATGTGTGTTGATGCAGAGAGGCAGGGTGATTGCAATATGCGTCTCGACAGCTGAAGACGTATGAGGAGAACTACCCGACTCATGATCTGGAGTTGGCAGCGGTAGTTCATGCACTGAAGATCTGGAGACATTACCTATATGGTGTTACATGTCAGATCTTCACAGACCATCAGAGTCTGAAGTACATTTTCACGCAGCGGGAATTGAATAACCGCCAGCGTAGGTGGCTCGAGCTGATCAAGGATTTTGATCTGGAGATTCTGTATCATCCGGGGAAGGCGAACGTAGTCGCCGACGCCCTGAGCAGGAAGACGCCTCAAGAGTAGGCGATTACGAGGCTGACAGTTCAGCAGCAGTTACAGAGGGATTTGATCTGGCTAGAGTTGGACATCCAGTTTCTTGATGAGGATGCCCAATTGTGCACATTAGAGGTCCTTCTTGATCTGTTGGATGAGATCCGACAGAAACAAGAGACTTGCCCGACCTTACAGAGGATCAGAGATAGGATGTCTCGGGATGAGGCACCACAGTTCCTGCTGGGAGCAGATAGAGTTTTGAGACGCCAGGGTCGCCTCTGTGTACCTGCTGATACAGAGCTGAGACAGAGGATATTACAAGAGGCTCACTGTACACCTTACTCGGTACATCCAGGTACGAGTAAGATGTATCAGGATCTGAGACGTCGTTATTGGTGGGGAGGGCTGAAGTCCGATGTGGCCAGATTTGTGGCACAGTGTGCGACCTGCCAGCAGGTCAAGATCGAGCATTTCACCTCTGGAGGTGAGCTTCATCCACTTCCTGTTCCACAGAGGAAGTGGGAGGACGTCACCATGGATTTTGTGACCGGACTGAGGCTGAGCCGGAGTTTTGATGCCATCTGGGTTATAGTTGACAGACTGACGAAGACGGCACGTTTCATTCCTATTCGAGAGACGTGGCCGGTTAGCAGATTAGCAGAGGAGTACACCAGGCAGATAGTGAGACTCCATGGTGTACCGAGGACGATCGTCTCTGACAGAGATGGACGGTTTACCTCGAGATTCTAGCAGCAGATTCAGACTGCCCTGGGGACGAGTTTGCATTTCACGACCGCGTTTCATCCTCAGACAGATGGTCAGTCAGAGAGGACTATTCAGACCCTGGAGGATATGTTGCGAGCTTGTGTGTTGGATTGGGGACAGGTGTGGACGGATCACCTCCCACTAGTTGAGTTCTCATACAACAACAGCTGGCATGCATCTATTGGGATGGCCCCATATGAGGCACTGTATGGACAGAGATGTCGTACTCCGTTATGCTGGGATGAGCAGAGCAGTGTCAATGGTTGAGGACCTGATCAGATTCAGGATGATATGACTCGAGTAGCATTGATTAGAGAGCGTATGTTGATTGCGCAGAGCCGTCAGAAGTCGTATGCTGATAGGAGGCGTAGACCTCTAGAGTTCAAGGTTGGAGCCCATGTGTGGCTGAGGGTGTCTCCGACACGAGGTGTTAGGCGTTTTGGCATTAAGGGGAAGTTGAGTCCCCGATATGTCGGACCGTTCGAGATTCTGGATCGGGTTGGGAGTGCAGCTTACAGGTTGGCCTTGCCTCCGAGATTAGAGGGTGTTCACCCTGTGTTTCACGTGTCTCAGCTGAGAGAGTATATACCAGATCCGAGACACATTGTGAGCTATGAGGATTTGGTGGTTGAGCCGGACCACACTTTTGTTGAGCATCCGATTGCAGTCCTAGAACGAGGTACGAGACGCCTGCGTTCGAAGGACATACCTATGCTTAGGATACAGTGGTCGAGACGAGGACCGGAGGAGGCTACATGGGAGACTGAGGATAGTATCCAGAGGAACTATCCAGAGTTCTATGCAGAGATAGGTGCACCAGTAGGATCACCGAGTAGATCTTACTACTAGCTTGGTGAGTTTTATGTGCTCACATGCTTATATGCTATGATATGTTATTTCATGCTAGCTTGTTGTGATTGTGATCTTATGAGATCTTGTTGTGCTAGTATGACTTGTTTATAGCTGGAGATGGCTCTTTCCTCCATGCTATCGGGACATGTTATGGTTAGGCTAGAGATGGTTTCCCTCTAGGCCTTGGACAGTATAGTTTGCTGCTGGAGTGGATGGTTTCCTCCATGCTTATGTTGAGGTTATAGAGATAGTTGTACCTCGGCTTCTGAGTCCGAGTGTTTTCTGGATCTTGCAAGTTTCGGGACGAAACTTGTTTTTAGGGGGGTGAGATGTGAGAGCCCTTTATTTCGGACCGAGATTGGACCACGGCCGAGATTGACTTTTGGCCGAGATTGGTTTTGCCGCACCCGCGGACACGTGTGCCGCCCCTGCGGCCCTGTGATCCGCCCCTGCGGGTTACGGTGGCTGCAGCCGGTTTTGTTGACTTCTTTGACTCGTGCTTTACTCCTTCTTTACCTTTTTCATTTCACCTTGCTGAGCAAGGGTTTCTTCATACTTTCCAATCCAGTTTACGTCCTCCTTGCTTCTCCCTTGTTCCCTCTTGCTCTTGGTTTGGTTTGGAAGAGTTTGGTTTTAGTTTGGATGTGTTGTGGCTTGTGGTGATTGATGATGGTGAGTACTGCTGTGCTTGGACGCCGGTAAGTGTTTGGTGATCAGTTCTTTAGCTAGCTACAGCCGTGGTGAGCATCTTCCTCCTTGCTTCTTCATTCTTTCTTCTTCTTTTCTTGTTCTTCTTCATTCCTTAGCTTAGGATTAGATGTGTGATCATAGGATGATGTTAATATGTGTATGTTGATGCTTGTGTATGAATCTGGAAGAGAGTGGAGGGGATTGATCCCGGAAAGAGCTGAAGAGAAACCACGAGGTTTCATTCTGCGTAGTCGCCGCCCCGCGGCCAGAAGTCACCGCCCCCGCGGTTACCGTGTCACAGCGCCCGCGTCGTGCCAGCGGCGTGCCTGCGTTTGCCAGCGTCCCTAGTCACCGCCCCCGCGGCTCCATTCCTCCGCACCCGCGGTTGCTTGCCTCCGCCCCTTTGTTACGCAGGTGCGTTTTGTCCCGGGTCTACCTAAAGCTAGGTAGATCCTTTCCTTTCCTAGTTGAGCGATAGTGGCATGCTAGGATTCGGATGTTGATGAGTATGATACGGGAATTTCGGTTAGGGCTTTGAGGATTACGAGTTGGAATATGATCCCTTATGGATCTCTTGGGTCTAGGTGTGACCCTTTTGTGTGATAGGATTGTGATATATCTGTGTATGCCTTGTATAGGCCGTGTTATCCTCCAGTTGGGAGTGGACTGAGTTGAGGTTGATCCAGTGAGACGACTACGAGGTTGAGGTAAGTCCGTGGGACTTACTTAGCTGTCATTCCTTTATAGGATGTCGTGCATGAGTGGTGTGTGTTATATGTTTATAGCATGTGTTGATGGTCACCGACCTATGGTATATTGTTTGCCCATTGTAGGGCTGTGATAACTTGCCCTTTCATCCCGCTGGGAGTCTGGGAGGTTCTCTGTAGGCAGGCCAGACCTGGTAAACGGTTCGGGCACTTTCCATTCCCTTAGGGTACACGGGGTAGTGTTCCAGGCACCATTCCAGCTGGTTATTGGACCCAAAGGCGAGGTTTATATTCCTCGTGTCACTTATGTTATATGGATATTTATATATGAGTTGACTGTTGGACGTTATAAAGATAATGAACTTGGTAAATGTATGAAAGCATGTTGATGTGTTAAGATTTCTGATGTGTGTTTGTGCTCTAGCATATTCCTATATTTGGTTATGGTTAGTTAACGATTTCATACCGTGTTGTAGATACTTTGCAGGATAGGAGAGCTGCAGAGTGATCCAGAGTGGGTGATCCGCTGAGGGCTCCGTACACTGGGGCGGTATCGGGGTTATGGGTTTTTGTTGTACAGTTCAGTTTGTTTGTACTCAGCGGTATATTGTATTACCTTTTGATCCATATATATATATATATATATATATCAGTTTCATTTTGTTTTAATCTATCGGTGCCTTGTTGTAAGATCTGTGAAATTGTTGTCAGGCTAGGGTCAGGATCCATTGTGAGATCCTAGCCCAGTAGCACTCCGAGTCCTACGGATTTGGGGTGTTACAAGCACTTTGTGCGTATATTCAGTTTGAGACAACCATATTTCCTTAGTTTTGGACATAGACAAACGAACACCGTGCTTTCCAACTCGCATAGCCCTCAATCCGGTGGTTCGACAAGTACAGAAAAACCAGTAAGCATTTAGAAATTCAGAAAAGACCTAGAAAAACCTTCTCCCAAGGTTCGTCAATTTATAAAGGTGCAAAGACCAAATAATTCTACGATGATTAAGAATTATCGTAGCTTTGATAAAACGCTACTGTCAAAACCAAGTTCTTTTCAAAACATCCAATAAAACAAAATTGTTTGGATCTTCACTTTGTTTTATCTAAACCAATCAAGAACGCCACTTCGGTAAACGAAGGTAATTGAAAGGTAGATTTAAGCCTTTGAAAAAAAACATAAACTTTGTTGATATTACTTCAAAAATTCACGTACACAACTGCCATCGTATCATAGGGTTCAATGAACCCTTAGATCGAAGGAGACCTAGTTAAGCATAGATCGAGTAGGTAGAGAGATAGAATGAAAAAAGAAAACTTTGCATAATATAAATCTCAAAGCGAAAGAATAACAAAACAAGTCTGACCTTCAACTTTACTACTGAGAACCTGAGAACCGTACAACGGCCTCTTATTTGAAACTAAGAAGAAGAAGAAGAAGAAGAAAAAGAAGAAGAAGAAGAAGAACGGCTATGAAAGCTGGCCTTGAACTAACTAATGTTACTGAAGATGTGGAGGAGATTGGATTGAATTGGATTCCCTAACCCTAAGGCAGATGGTCCTTTATATAGGAAATGCATGGGTTGAAACCCTAGGTCGCAAGCACTTCGGAAAACCTAGAAAAGATTAGGTCGTTGAACTTTGTCTTCAACGGAGCTGTTACGTTAAGCCCTACGCCCGGTTACGCCCTGTTACGGCCGTAAGGGAGCATAAAGGTGAACGTAACATTACCATCAGCGTTGGAATTTTGGGTTGGACTTTGTCTTTGAGTTGGACCGGTCTTTAATCTCTAAATCTTGTGACTTCTTATCATTGTTATGATCATCTTGGATGCACGGGAAGTTGTAGTCTTCTAACTCGGCACTTGCTCGGAGTTTGTAGACGATCTCTCTAAGTTGTTAATCCATTAGTCTTCGTAATCTTGTCTTGTGTCAGCTTGAATTCAGGAGATAACAAGCTCTTCGAGCGTCTTTGAGTGGAAGGTGTGGTATTTACTTCATATCAAGCCTTAAAGCCTAAAACATGAAATATCCTAAAGTAGATACCGAAAATACAATATGAACGCTTTCAACGCTATATATATAGGGTTAAGATCCGGTAGGAACATCCCTTAGAGTAAGGAGCAGGGAGTATTTACAGCAGTTAGATAATACAATGAACGTTTGTGATTGAAGGACCACAACAAGATATTAAAGGGGTGTTTCATTGGATTGTTCATAGGTTATCAATAAGCCTATAATAGATTTGTCTTTGTGGAAAGATTATATGTTATTTTTGGGTTGAATAATCTTTACATCGGAATAAATTAATGATCGGCGATTATGTTCACAAGTTTAAAATTATAGGTCATTAAATTGTATAGGTTATAATTATAGGTGTTTAATTTACTATGTTAAAATTATAGGTCGTCAAAATACGTATTTTAAATTTATAGGTCGTTAAAATTCCTAGTTTAAAATTATAGGTCGTTAAATTGTATAGGTTATAATTATATGTTGTTAATTTACTATGTTAAAATTATAGGTCGTTAAAATACTTATTTTAAATTTATACGTCGTTAAATGTCTTGGTTATAATTATAGGTGGTTAAATTACAATGTTAAAATTATAGGTCGTTAAAATACCTAGTTTAAAAATATAGGTCGTTAAATTGTATGGATTATAATTATAGGTAATTTACTATGTTAAAATTATAGGTCATTAAAATACGTATTTTAAATTTATAGGTCGTTAAAATACATAGTTTAAAATTATAGGTCGTTAAATTGTATAGGTTATAATTAAAGGTGGTTAATTTACTTTGTTAAAATTATAGGTCGTTAAAATATGTATTTTAAATTTATAGGTCCTTAAAATACCTAGTTTAAAATTATAGGTCGTTAAATTATATAGGTTATAATTATAGGTGGTTAATTTACTATGTTAAAGTATAGGTCGTTAAAATACGTATTTTACATTTATAGGTCGTTAAATGTCCGGGTTATAATTATAACTGGTTAAATTACAATGTTAAATTATAGGTTGTTAAACTACCTAGTTTAAAATTATATTTCGTTAAATGTCTATGTTATAATTATAGGTGGTTAAATTACTATGTTAAAGTTATATGTCGTTAAAATACATAGTTTAAAATTATAGTTCGTTAAATGTCTATGTTATAATTATAGGTGTTTAAATTACTATGTTAAAGTTATAGGTCGTTAAAATACCTAGTTTAAAATTATATGTCGTTAAATGTCTAGGTTATAATTATAGGTGGTTAAACTACTATGTTAAAATTATAGGTCGTTAAAATACCTAATTTAAAATTATATGTCGTTAAATGTCTAGGTTATAATTATAGGTGGTTAAATTATTAAGTCAAAATTGTAGGAAGTCAATGATTTTAATTTAACTTGATAACTTTATTTGTCAACTTTTAAACTCTATTATAGGAAGTCAATGATCTTAATCAATTCTATCAAAAAATTACCATTTAATTAGTTTAATCACGAACATCCATCTTAATAAATCTAAATATATTAAGAGTCCCTACTTCCTACCCTAAGAGAGGTTCCTACATGATCTTATCCCTATATATATATATATTAAACAAAAGATTGGCATTAAAGAGTTGATTGTACAAAAAATAAAGGGAGAAGTAAATCCAACGTATTTTGGTACAAAAATTGTTACTAACGATAAGTTTGTATTTTACAAGGATTCACTTCATCTGTCAGAAATTACTTAGAGGATGAAAAAGACTAGATCAGTGATGCTCAACCAAATCCACTATAATTTGATCTTTTTTCAAAATATTTTTAAAAGTCAGAACCACAAGAGTTAAGAGGGTGAATTATAAGGAGCATAAGCTGGGAAAGTGAGGATGAGAAGATTCAAACTTGATACCAAGTGAAGAAACCAGCTCTAAATATTGTTTAATTGAAGAACCGGATTCATACACAGAAGAAGAGAGACACGTTGCTAAACCGGGCTCGATGCAAAGCGTGTTGTTTCAATAATCCAAACGACATCCTTTAGCTTGGAAGAGAGATATATAAGGTAAATGTTGATATTGACTAAATCCCTAATCACTCTAACCTCTTTTCTCCGCTCTCTCCGTTAATTATCCAGCCTTTGCTTTTGGTGTGTTTGAGCTAAGAGCATTATCTCCTCTCGAGGTTCTGCTTGTGTCTGATTGTTCACCTCTTCTAGATAAAGCTAGATCGAGCGTTTTATCATTAACTCTTGTTAGCTTGGAAAGAATCATCGAACCACATAGATTGTGGACCACGAAGAGAATCCTGGGATTCTCATACTCGTGTGTTTTGTTCTTGTTTGTTTATGTGTTCTTTTTCTACTCTTGTCTTTTTTTATTTGTTCTTGGTTTTACACCTTCACCTTTATCCTCTCTAACTCTTGTTTTAAATTTGTCGTTACAAAACTATAGTGGATTGGATCGATACTGAGATCCTAGGGACGCAGGACTTTGATCCGAACTTGTAAACAAAATTTTGTTTTCAAATCTTGCTCTTGGATACAATTACTCTAGATTGTTTCTGTCTGAGTGTTTTATCTTTAGATCTATTGAATATTTTGATTTCAAATGTTGAAGAGAGATCCAAGTACTCAACAAAAGAAGAAGTGAAATGAAAGAGGAAAAATAAATAAATTAATGGATCGATCGATCGGAGATAAAAATTCAAATCTTAGTTACTTTATCGGTACGTATGTAGTCTTTACCACACAAATGGATTATAAAATCAATTGTTTTAGGTGATATCAACATTAGGCGGTGGACCTCGAAGCCCATAAATAACACCTTTCTTGAAAAATTCCAAAGAACAATTTTACATACACGGCGATAGAATTACCAAACGCATGGTTGATTTGGAATCCGTAACCGTCACGGTTACGGATTTTAAATTTGTGACAAGTGTGCACTGAATTAAGGCATGAAAAAATTCTCTCTATTTTGGTAGAATTTACCAAGAAAAATTGTCACGGTTTTGGGATCCATGACCGTCACGGTTCCGGAACCCGTGACCGTGAGTGTTCTATCACAGTTACAATCTCCGAAACACGACGGTCACAGTTTTCCGATCCGCCGTACATTTGTTAATTCCATTGACGTGCGTTTATGAATCCCGATTCTAAATTATATGATTGATTTTGAATAAAAGATCAGTAAATGAGTTGTTAAAATCATGCCACAATTCGTAACCGAGCTCGATTGTTTCCCCAAGTTAAAAGCAAGAAGCTTGTCTTGTGGATTCACTATACATATAAAAAAATATTCATCCGTCCAAAAAAATAGATGGAAATAAATAAATATATATATATAATATATATATATATATATATATATATATATATATATATATATATATATATATATATATATATATATATATATATATATATATATATATAGTTATGTACAAAAGGTCGTATGCATAGCCATATAAGTTTCCCTTTATTCAAACTAGTGTAATACCCGCACCTTGTGCGGGTTTTGAATAACAACAATGGGTTAGATCTATTAGTGTGCTATTATATATATTGACATTATTTTGTTTTATATTTACATATATATTTTTTATATATAAATGAATTACTAAGTAATTATTGATTAGTTCCAATGAAAAATTGGACAAACTTTAGATAATATTTATAGATCGAAAAAGTGAAAATATAAATTTGTTCAGTAAAAAATTTTACAATTAAAAAATAATTTGTCAATTGATAAAATATTAGTAAATTTATTATTCAAATAATCGTTTAAGAAAACAAACACTATATAAGTACGATTTTGTAGTTTAATTAAAAGAAATGTTGGATATATATTTTCAATTCTAAAAACATTATATAATTTATATGCACGATTGGTTGATAAATCTGATTGTAACTATAGGTGATTAATAATTCAATAATTTAAATTGAATACAAAAAAATCATGATAATATATTTCAGTAAATTATGTTATAAATTAGAATACAAATAAACCAAAGTCGGGTTCAATCTCAAGATTGTACCATGATTATCTTCTTAAATAAATTATATATACAAAAATACATTAAAAAAACGTGAGATATGGCCAGCTAAATTTATTTTAAAAACCAATTATTTTTTAGCTGTAATCAAATAAAAAACGTGAGATATGGCCAGCTAAATTTATTTTAAAAACCAATTTGAATATATACTTGAATTTTAGTTTTTTAAATACCAATTTCATATATAATTTTTCTATTTTTTTTGGGCTTCGAGAAACGTGGGCGCGACATGTGACAATAGAGGATCCTCCTTTAATAGATATATGATGAATATATATATGATGATGATTTTTTAAAATTTATATTGTTGAAAAGATTTTATTGAATAAAAAATTTAAACAATTTTGTAATAATATTTCGATTTTTATTTTTTAAAAAAATTTATATTGCTAAAAAGATATTATTGAATAAAAAATTGTGCTGAGAAAAATATTTGATTTTTAAAATTTTAATTATTTTAGTGAAGAGATATTGTTGGGTATTTTAATAATTTTTTTAAAAAATTATTTTTTTAAATACCAATTTGATATATACTTTTTCTTTTTTTTTTTGGACTTCGAGAAACGTGGGTGAGACACGTGGCAATAGAGGCTCATCCTTTAATAAATATATGATGATGATTTTTTTTTTGGGCTTCGAGAAACGTGGGTGCGACACGTGGCAATAGAGGCTCCTCATTTAATAGATATACTAGTATATTACCCGCACCTTGTGCTGTAACACCCCGAATTCTGGGAACTCGGAATGTTACTGGCTAGGACCTCACAGTGGGTCCCGGCCTTAGGTTAACGTCAATAACGCCGGATCTTGCAACAAGACACAAATATTGAAATACAAATTGTTTCACATATGCGTAATTAAATCTGAATAGACTCTAAAAGCTCGTACATCAGTCAACCGTATACTATATCAACTCTACTGCAATAAAATAAATAAAACATAAAATATAGCCCAGCACCCAACTCCTAGTACGGAAACCCGGTTGACCACTCCACACCCGATTTCTCGGTAGAGATCTATCCTGCAAATAACTAACAACACGGTAAAACCGTTAGCTACAATTCTAATACTAAGGTCACTAAAGCGCGCACACACACATAAGGAAGTACTGTAAATCACTCAGCATGCAACACACAATGTCCCAGTTCATTATCTTTCATTACGTGAATCGAGTCATTCTATTTTTCAACTTTTGCTTGTAACACAAGAGTCTCCCGACTCTTGCCCCCGTCCCCGTTTACCAGTAGGACTGGTTTTGATGCATCTCCCCCGTATACGCTACTGGACTGGTCGCGGGGCAATCCTCCGGCACCATCGGCCCGGACCGACGGTTACGGCACGTTATCATACACTTGTACCTCTTATAACATTAAAATACAGTGATCTAGTTCATTCATTTTATTTCACAATAATAACACACATTACCCTAGTGCACACTCGGTATTAAAACGGTAACTAAGTGAGTCCTACGAACTCACCTTATCGATACTGGTCTCAACGTCTCGCGATCTTGCCAGTCAAAGATCCGATTATCTCGTTCAATCATTTATCAACTCTTAATATTGTGCGACTTATCATTCTAAATAATCAGGGTATGATATCTAGCATCGATACCCTAACTTTCTTTAGCAGCTTAGGTTCGTGAACCTAGACGTTCATTTCACGTTCCTTTTTCATGCGCATAGTTGTTTCAATCACTCACTATCTCGGAAGTTTATCCTAACATCTAACACTATTCCACATCATCGCCTCGTATCATTTTATTCCGATTTTATAACCAACTCTTAGTTCATTAAACTTAATTTCAACTTCTATTTTCCGTGCGTTCTCTAATAATTCCCCTAACGATATTCCTCTAACATGCTTCTCACATCTGCTAATCCAACATTCCAGTCATTCCAACTAATTCCGAAATTACCATTATCTCAACTTGTCAAACTTAACTCAATCTCATATACTAAAATTACTCACTAGATTACCATCCAATTTTAATTAATTAAACATTGGACTCATAATTTATCATGCACTAATTAATTGAATAATAGTAATTATAAATTGTATGTATTTATCATTGATACTTAATTTAACGAAAAAGGAAACGGATTCGATCCTAACCGTGGTCGGATGGGTGGCAAGCAAACGGTTACCAAGAGGGCACCATGGCACCGACAGCGAGGTCAAGCAACCCGGAGGATCAGGTTCGATTCCTGGGAATGATAGAAATTTACAAGGTTTCAGAAACTACCATTCAAG
The DNA here is from genome assembly GCA_002319775.1 of Fagopyrum tataricum. Classification (NCBI taxonomy): domain Eukaryota; kingdom Viridiplantae; phylum Streptophyta; class Magnoliopsida; order Caryophyllales; family Polygonaceae; genus Fagopyrum; species Fagopyrum tataricum. The sequence continues at coordinate 33,953,542 of CM008285.1, forward strand.
ACGTCTCAGGTTCGAGACTTGAAAGTCACATACTTTGAATTGCCCAGAATTTACAAGGCAGGTCTACAGTTTCAATCTTACTGGCTCCAAAAACGGCGGAAAGTGCACACGGTTGGTGTTAGGTTCGATACCCTCCCCCTGTATGGCTTCCATCGCTTCATTTCAACAATTCTACACCGTACACCAGCAAGGCCGGACAAAGCGTAAGGTATTTATCGGGGTTCTTCTCTGTTCGTCACTCGCGGAAAGGGCGCTGTCTGAAGTGGAGCGCTGTTATTAGTCGGGGATAGGGTACGGAGGTGTTGTTAGGGTCGCTTACTGTCGGCAAGGGCGAGGATAGTGTTCACCGGAGCATGAGTCGACGGTATTTTCCGGCGACTCCTCTGGATTTGCTGATTTCACGGGCTGTCAAGGTTAGCCGACGGTCAGGGGTAGTGAAGGAGAAGGAGGAGGGCTAAGGAAGCAGAGAGGGCCGTCACTTGCAGAGGTCGTCGTCGGGGAGGTGGTGGTCTGCGTGACGGGGAAGCTTTCGGACGAGGGAGAGAGAATGCGCAGGAAGAGATGTAAATTGCAGACGGTGACCCGGATAGGTCTCAGTCGAGTGATGGAGGGGAGGCGTTACCAGGGGGTTAACTGCGGGTCTTCAATGTCCTGAGTTAATGTCCAGTTCAATGCGTGTGTCCCGTACCCGTAACTGCCATGGAAGATGAAGGAGACGAAGTAAGGGAGAAGACGAAGCGGGGAGATGTAGTTAGTTCCTGTACGACGTCGTCGCGCTTCCTGCTTGCCCAGATGAGGAGTCGGCTGGCATAGTGGAACAGGGATGAAAGTTGGGCCGGCTAAAACAGAGTTGAAGTTGGGCCGGGGTAAAGGAATGAAGATGGGCTGACACATAGCCATTGAAGAAAGGCCCACCTGTTTGAACGGTGATGCATCTGGCCGGTCTAAGGGAACCAGGAACGTGCAGGCCGTCACTGTCCAGGCCGGTTCAGGTCGCACTACTAAGGTTTGGTTCGGTTTCCGATTGGACCGGTTAACATTTGAATTAATTTAATAATATTTTAGTTAACAAAATTTATATTAAATCCCGAATTTTTCGGTTATTACATGTGCGGGGTTTGCTTCTAATAAATAAAGTTTCAAATTCTACGTAACTTATAAAAATAATATGTTCTATTAAATAATTTAGGAGAGATATTTCAAAAATAAATATATTGTGATAACTTAATTATATAAAAATATCGACGGCTTGAAACTATTATTTTTTTTATTTATAAATTATTAATATTTATATGGGAATTATATTAATTATATAAAAAAGGGAAAAAATCCTTTTTAAAAAAACCTATTTTATTTAAAAAAAATTTATATATTTAAATAAGTAATGTCTAGTATAAAATAGAAAAAAAAATATTAAAAATATTAAAAACTTTTCCTTTATAAATAACCAAATTGCATAAAAATTTCACAAAATGCTTAATTAAATGATTTTAACTATTAAATCATTTTACCTATTTTTGTAAACATAAGATGTTTACAAAAATAGTTAAAATAAGATGTTATCAAATCATTTTAACTATTAAATCATTTTAACTATTTTTGTCAATCTCCAGAAAATAATCAAATGATTATCCAAAATATATGGGTTTTATATTTTGAAAATAATCAAACTATAAAGAAATCGGAAAGGTTAAAAAATGAAAATCAAATATTAAAAAATACTTAATTAAAATAAAATGATTAGATAGGTTGTGTCAATTTTTTAAGAGGTGTGACTATACATGATACTTTTAAATTTTGATTTTGAACAATTTTGATTTTAAATTTAAACCGAGAAATATTTTAAACAATTTTGATTTTAAATATTATTTTTCTTTAAAATTCAGATTGTGATCTAAATTTTCGTGTGTTTGACTAATTATATATAAAATGATCAGTGAATATTTATTTCTTAAAGAAATTGTTAGAGACATTTACTATTACATGAATTAAATTCTGAATCTAAAATAATTTGGGCTGATGTTAATATAAATAAATTCATTATATATATATATATAATTTTGTTTTCAAATCTGAATTTTTAAAAGGATAATCTTAATTTTAAATTTTTGATTAAAAATAATAGTAGTAATTAGGAAGCCACGTTAAATTTAAATAACAAAATCTTAACAATTTTTAGAAATTATGAAACTAATTAGATTTAAAAGTAGTAAGTTGACTTGCATTATCAAAATCAAATAGATAACAAAATCTTAACGATTTTTTAAAACTAATTGGATTTGTAAAAGTGTTTTGTTTTTAAACAATCTGATTACAAATGATTTTTATTTTAAAGATTTTTTAAAAATAATTACCTATTTAAAATTTGTTGAATGTAAGTCTAGAAAATATAAACTTATTTAAATCTATTTGATATATACTTTTTTTTTTTTTGGGCTTCGAGAAACGTGGGCGCGACACGTGGCAATGGAAGCTCCTCCTTTAATAGATATATGATGATGATATGATGATTTTTTATAATTTATATTGTTGAAAAGTATTGAATAAAAAAATTGAACAATTTTGTAATAATATTTCGATTTTTATTTAAAAAAAAAAATTATATTGCTAAAAAGATATTATTGAATAAAAAAATTGTGCTGAGAAAAATATTTGATTTTAAAATTTTTAATTATTTTAGTGAAGAAATATTGTTGGGCATTTTAATAATTTTTTTAAAGAAATTAGTTTTTTAAATACCAATTTGATATATACTTTTTCTTTTTTTTTTTTTTGGGCTTCGAAAAACGTGGGTGCGACACGTGACAATAGAGGCTCCTCCTTTAATAGATATATGATGATGATATGATGATTTTTTATAATTTATATTGTTGATAGGATTTTATTGAATAAAAATTTTGAACAATTTTGTAATAATATTTCGATTTTTATTTTTTAAAAAAATTTATATTGCTAAGAAGATATTATTGAATAAAAAAATTGTGCTAGAAAAATATTTGATTTTTAAAATTTTAATTATTTTAGTGAAGAGATATTGTTGGGTATTTTAATAATTTTTTTAAAGAAATTAGTTTTTTAAATACCAATTTGATAAATACTTTTTCTATTTATTTTTTTTAGGCTTCGAGAAACGTGGGTGAGACACGTGGCAATAGAGGCTCCTCCTTTAATAGATATATGATTTGACTTGTCAAATACAAGAAACCATATCAAACGAAGGCGTAAAAAGAGAAGGGCCTAATATAGGTATAAGAATAGAACTCATGCTAGAACTTTTATTGTTCTTTTGTAGTTACTCATCAAAAAATCAAAATCGATATGAGTTACTGAGAAACTACAGTGACTTGATTTCGTTTCAAATGAATGTGTAGGAAGCTCGGTACAAAGCAGAATATTCATCGAGTTTGGTCACGCCCAAATTTAAAATGTTGTTATTTACGAACTACGCGCGGTTTAATTCCCGCAAAAGAGGTACGTAGGAGACTTGACAAAAATGTCAATCAAGTTCATTCGCCAATGTCAAAAGTGTCACTTGTTTAGTGCAAAAATAAGTACGATTTGATTCCTACAAAAGGGTACGTAGAAAACTCAACTTTTATGATCGTTAAGTTCAATCACAAAGTTCGATTGGAAATAAAAATGAAATTGTGTAAAGGGACTATGGTGACTTAATTCCGCCTCAAACGGATACGTAGGAAGCTCCATATAAATGAAAACGGCTCTCGAGTTTGGTCGCACCCAAATTCAAATGAAGTTTGATTTGAGAACTATGTTTCACTTGATTCCGTTGAAACGGATACGTTGGAATTTCGTCGAGTTCAGTCATAACACAACCCCCCCCCCCCCCCCCCTAAAAGAAGAAGAAGAAAAAGAGAGAGATACGTACCCAACTTGGGACTCCTCATACGCACGTATAGTCCAAAAATTTAGAAAATCCTTTATGTAAGGTATGTTTGAGTGATTCTGGTGATGCGTGGAGAAGGAGAAAAACAAGTGATAATTGGTGCGGATATTAGACAACTTTTTCTAGAAGGTGGGTTTGAATCCGACCAATTGAGATACATGAATATCAAAGTCCACAAAATAATTTATTTGAACTAAGTCAAGCTTGATTTTTCTTTACGAAGGTATGTAAGCTGCCCGTACGTCCGGTCTAGCTGAAATCCTCAAAAAAAAATCAAGAGGTGGTCAAAAGTGTTATCGGTATTACTTTAGAAACATTAGGATATATGAATAAGGGTTGCACTTTTATAAACATATATCAAATGAAATGCGATGCGTTACACAATTTTTTTTTCTTTAATATTTTTGTTAAAATAAAGAGCTATTTGTTTGGCTAAGAATCCAACCTCTCATTCAAGACAATTACATATAGCTGAAGTATGTATCATTGCATATGAAACCTCTGGGAAAGAAAGATTTTGCAACTAAAACAATTTCAAGAAGTGAATATCCTGTGTATATGCAAGCTTTTCATAACTCCAACGTTTTGGTATTGAGTTGAAGGCTAGGCACTGCTATCGGATGATGGTTGTTGGTGAAGAAGATGATAGTTTAGATCAATCTCCAAGCACTAGGGATGACAATCTGAACCGACGGGTATCCGAAAAACTGAACAATATGGAGAGTCAAAAGCCCGGCCAATAAAATGATGTTGGAATTCGGGTGATGGTCCGGTTGCGATTCCTGGGGAAGATATTAAAAACATATATTTCTTAACACACCAATCGACCCGGCGTTCCCCCGACACTTTAATTAAAAAAATCCCGAAATTACTACTCTCCTTCTAAATTAAACTGAAATATTCCTTCACTTTCTAACGATCACAAACTTGAGTATTTTTTCAAGACCGAGACATTGATGGAAGGTGAATGCCGATACGATTCAAAATCCAATTTACAAACTTAGCTTCAAGCGAATATTATTTTGGATTTTAAGGAGACGTGTAATTTTAAATTGCTAGTTTTCCAACTGCGTAATCGAGTTATCATTTTATGTTATATTTGATTGTTTATTTTGAAAGTGACTTAATTTTTAGAGTGAACTTGAACAAACCAACTCATCTCCCATCACCCATATATATGGTTTAGGGTTAAGGATCCTCGGATGAGTGATGGTTTAGGTGAACGGTTTTTAATATGGACGGATTTATGAAAGTACGTGATACAACATCACACCACCCGACTCATTATCATCCCACTAAGCGGTAGATTGTTGGTTTGTATAGTTTGAAGCATTGTACCAATTATATTATATATCTAGGGTTTCTTTTTGTTTTAGATATTTTAATCTATTTATACCCGCATTGATTATTGTAATTCTTATCGCAAAATATGATGTAAAACCTTAGTTTGATAGTACTCCACACATGATTACAAATTCGTGACGAACTAAATAAACTCCTATTTTATTTTTCGCTTAATTACATTCTAAAACTAACGCATATAAACTTGGGTATTATTTTTGTGGAATAATATAATGCCAAATACTAAGATTCCAATAGAGCAAGAACTCCTAAGAAACTAGTATACCATATCGAGAGACAGAACCCTCAGTTGACCAGAGCCACTCACTCAGCTAAATCTTGTTGGGCCAAAGAAACAACCTCTCTGACCGTTGGCCCTATCATTATCTTTCCTCGAATTAACTGTCTTATACAACAAAAGCATAGCCAGATTTATTGTTTTTATAATACTTGAAAGTTAGGTCCTGTGTTGGAAAAAAAAAAACTGGTGTCCAAATTATAAGTTACAGCCGAAGAAAAGACTGAGATCGAGTATACACAGAAGAAACTCGTATATATAGGTCGTAATCAGTTGGGATAAACGAGCAGACGCTTGCTTCTGCTCTCCGGTAGCCCAATGAAAAGCTCCGTCTCTACGTCGTCTGATATTTGACTTGCCTCTTCAGACGACGATGTCTCGTTGTTGAGGTCCAGCGCCGGAGCACTCCGGATTGGTTCTATCACCTGACAGTTATGACACTGCAACAACAACAACTCGTCATGTAAATAGATCCAAACCTTATTCATGACATTATTGACATGTCTTCTTGCGTATGTACAAACCTTTTCAGCAAGTAATGCACTTTGAGCCATCAGTAACCTCTCCTGAATATTTCATCAAGATTGAGTCATACACTTCATAAGTACATAAATATATATATATATATGGACGGTTTGGGTAACGAGGCTAGGTGAAAGAAATTTTTGTTTGTTTTTTCAGTTTTTTTTACTTCCGAGTTTATTTTTTGTAATTTTCTAAAAATTAACTTATATCTTTAAAAAAAAATGAATAGTGATACCAACGTAAAATGAACAAATTTCTCCTCACTCCTCTCGCTAAGGAGCTTATCCAACGGAAACAAAACCATATATATAGAGAGAGATGATGTTAAGTGTACTTGCCTTTTCCTCCAACTGTCTTACTTGCTCATTGAAAACATGATTCTGAAACAATCAACAAATTAATCAGGCATGTCAATGTATCATACACACCACAACTAACTTAGTTTGAAGAATGTTAAACCTTTCGAGCTCGGATCTTGGAGACGCTCAGCTCGAGCTGATTTTCCAACTTCTTTATATCTTCAGTACTGCATGATGTCAAGTCTTCTCCTAAGAGCTTCCTGATCAATTAATACAGTTCTAGTTAAGCCACAGTTCTTGAATAAAACTGATCTTATCTCATCCCTAGTCATATCTGCCTTGAGATGGGAATTGAATCATATATTGATGTTATCTTACATTCATTTTCTATGATATACTAGAATAAGAGCATATTTCTAACCGTTTTGAAGCTTCAAGTATCTCAATCTTCTTCATCAGGTGTGCAGTTTCATGCTTCAGATGCTGTCACAATAAGACTCCTCAATCTTATCAGTAAGAGAATCAAAGGAGTACATATATGGAAAGTGGTTTTAACTCTAACTATGTACAAACAAAATTCACACATCTTTACATATACAAAGATTTTTTAGTATATAAGGTAAGAAGAAACCCATCAGCCCAATGGATTCCAGTGCTAATCTAGCCTTTTAAATCTATTAATTTGTTCCAATTAACTTGTAAGTAGTATAATCAAATAGAGCAGGAAATAAAGAGAAGTAGCTGAACCTGCATGTCATCTTCTGCAGATATATCTGTAGGTTTGACATCCTTTGCATGTCGCTTGTACCGTTCTATTGTATTCTGCATGCTGCAATTGTTCATAAGTTTCCCAAACAAATAAATAATTTCTGTCCAAATAAGAAAAAAAAGGACTTGTGTTCTAATAATGTATAAGGGAAAAGCACATCAACACAAGATAAGTAGTAATATTGCTTGTGAGTACAACCCTACAATCTGCACATCTCATTACAGATCAGTTTACTTTTTCAAACATCAGACGTATATATACTAGCTAGGATATCCTTTCGTACTCTCTTTTCACTTTTAATGGAGTCGTATGCATACCATACTCGCAACTCACGTCTTGAGAGGACATGTGCGAACACAAGCATACAGATTAGTCGTTGGTGATTACGAGTGCCCACAAAGCCATTGATCTTGCCCAACACATCAGTACAGTGAATTGGTTATAGGGTTATAGAGTTATACGAAAGACAAACAATCTCGATCTTAGATCTGAAAACTTATTATCTAAACAAGGGCAAGCTTGTGATCGGGAACTATGTGGCTACAGATCTTAAGAAAGAGCATCAAGTGATCAATACAAAGAAGATATCATACTTTGACTCGAATTGAAACGGGAAATCACCTTATGGTGTATCATTTTCTAATTAAGATTCAGCAAACTTCCATCAAACCAATGTTATGTATAGAGAAACTACTAATTAATCACCACTCCAGTACATACATAAGTAATTGCTTGAAAAAGATTTGAAATTGTGTATCATTTTAGGGAATGTTTGATTAGAAGGTGGAATGGATTAGGAAATGGCAATATTCATTTCACGTGTTAAAAGATCTATATCGTTTCTATTTTAGTTGCTAAACAAACATGGTTTTTTTATTGATTCTGGAGTGTGTTTTTTTTTTTCCGATAATGATTCTTAACATATCCAAAAGGTTTATACTACATGAAAAACACACTCATGTAAACAAAACTCGAACTCAATGCCTTTACAGTATCGAATTAGCATGGTGGTTCCGAGAGAACGAATTATTTGATGACTCGAGTATCATGACATGGCATGACTCGATTGGCATGACATAATGAGAAAACATGCATGACATAACCTAAGAAGCATTGATTGTTCTTGTCTCGGTTGTATGTTAAAAGTCTATATGTGCGTGGTGTGCATTGTTTAGGTGGCTTTTGTATGTGTTAATTATGTTGTAAATAGTGAAAACCATTATAACGGTCGTATCCTTTGTCATCAAAAAGTGTATTATATATGATTTAATCGTCTATCCAAGTTGCTAAACACAAAATATCTACAATCTCAACAGTAATACAATCATAATCAACCGAAATCACCATAAAATATATGCAAGTCTTTATAGACAGATAGTAAAAGCATTTATATATTTACACACAACTATAAATGCTGAAGATGGAAGAAGTACACACAGATGTTACGTACTCATTGCAAATATAATATATATTCTGATTATCCTGCACAGTAGAAATTGCACCAGGCAAGTTGTAAATTTTGAAAAGGAAGAAATAAAAAAAGATGAGTTATTTACTACTTGAATGGTACTTTGGGTCACTTGCTTGCAGGTAATTAAGACAAGTTTATATAGTTTAATCTTAATCTTATGCAAAATAACAAAATTAACCACTAATTTCCACCATTTAGGAGACCAGATATCAGTAGCAGAAACATTTACTCAGCTCATCTCACTTTGTCAGTAACAAATTAACAAAATCGATGCAGCTATGGTGGATTCACCACACCATAACCCTCGGGTTCATAATTTAAACTTAATTCTACCCCAATCAACAATTTTTTTAAAAAAAAGATTAAAATATATGGTAGAGATGAAGGAAACTGTAATTAATCCTTGAACCCTAAAGTGAAAAAGTCAGATAAACCTAGCTAGCTTCTCCATAAATGGAAGCAAAAGCATTAAAATCAAGTAACCAAATAAGAATACGCATCTAAAATTAGAAACCCTAATAACTTAAATGCAAAAGAAAAGCATATATATATATATATATATATATATATATATATATATACATACCAAGAGCTTGCAAACTCATAGAGTTTGCCTCTGGGAGAAAAGACGATAAGACCAACTTCAGCATCACAAAGAACAGAAAGCTCAAAAGCCTTTTTCAGAAGCCCATTTCTTCTCTTTGAGAAGGTGACTTGTCTGCTTGTTGCATTCTCTATCCTCTTCATCTGAGTTTTTCCTCTCACCATCTTTCCAATTCAATTAAGTCAAACTCAAGCTTTACTCGAATCTGCAACAAGAAAATAGTACTAATTAGAGCTTATAGAAGAAAACCCAGAAAAAGAAAGAGCTGATCGAATCAATCCCTTTCTGAGAACAAATTACTCAATAGAGTATAAGAAACCTGAGGATTTGTGAAAGAAAGATAGTTGAAAATCTGAAAACTAAACAAAAGCTTGCATCTAAATATGAACTTACAACGGTTGCAGGTTTGTGGTAAATGTTTATGAAGGAGATTGGAATGATTGATTGATTGCTACCTCCCTTCTTCTTTTGCCCTTTGCTTCTCTTTCTCTCTTTCTTTTTATCACTAACATTTTTCCCTTTTTTAGTAGTATTGGCCATCTATGGCACTGCCCCCAATAAGAACCTGACCCACCCCCTATTCATGTACAATAATCTATTATTTATATATTAAACTAGTTTAAATATAATTTTTCTAACATATGTAAGCAAATGTATAATCAAATAGTCTATTTTAAAAATATATTTATAAATGTATATATTAAACATTAATTTTAAAAATTATTATTATTATTATTATAGAATTTATTTATAAGAATTTTTTCGAAATTAAAGTTTTTAATTATGTCCATGAGTTATAGAAACCGTGTATATAATGTGTCTTGTATAGTTTTTTCTAAATTAATAATTATACATTATACTTATCACATAGTACCTTTTATATTTTTCTTACTGTAATCATGTGATCGAGGTTTAAATTATTTAGTAAGATAATGCTAGATGAATTTTTGAAACAAAAATATGTATATGTTGTGACAACTTCTAACATTAACTAAAAGTTATATAGTATACATTTATTTTAATGGTTGAAAAATAATAAATTGTCAAAATTCAAAGAGAAACTATCAAAGACTTAATCGTAGGAATAAGATTAAACGGACCAGAATATCAATTTAAGATATTATAAAATATAAATATGTATGAAAGTTTTAGTGAAAATTTGTATTAGGTGACTCGTCCATTATTAGTGTAATACTTTAGTGTGCATAATAGAAATATCTATCATGTATGAATCTTCTTTGGAAGAATTAAGAAGGTGTGCAATTTAGATCAATCGACAAAAGTCTGGGTCAAATTTTGTTCAAAGAAGGGTTTTGGTCATGCATACTAAAGTAGTGTGCACTAATGCCACATTTAATTTGTCGTGGGTGGCATTTTGAGATTTTTTTTCTTTTAATGATCGGAAGAGTCATGAATATGTTCGAACTATGATTGTTCTTAGTAGAAATAAAATTTGAGGAGTCTATAGTTGTTTTTGATGTGTTTTCCGTCCTAATCCTTTCGATCACCGCCGCCCAATGGCTCAACGGATTGACCATACTCCGGCATCACCGTATCACAACATGCTTCATATCATCCTTGCCTCACAATATGCCCCAGTATCATCATGCCAAATAATCTTTCTTTCAAATGAAAGATTGATCCTATCAATGGCAAAATAATGGAACCATCATCAACATCGATCAAAATATCATCCTTATTGGCAATGTGTTAATTTTGTGCTAGTGTGATGGATGAAAATTACAATTGATCCCGCTCTTCGATGATCTATCTTGTATCTTCCTACGGTAAAAGTAGTATGAAACGATTTGAAGCAGATGTTAGATGTCGACAACAAAACAAAGGGCAAAGAAGAGGAAGGTCCACCAATTCCTTATTGCATTTATTCGCTCTAACATTGTCACTCAAGACTCATTGCCTTAGATGAATAAGGTGTATTCAGTGGTGGGAGGAGTGTTTGAAAACCAATATTGTTCGTGAGAAGTGAGACGGCATCTATAGGCCGGTTATCTTGGCCATCCTTTTAACTCTCTCTACTTCAGTTTGTTATGTCTAATATATAAACTATAGGACAATGTACATGTGTTTGCTATGACTTGTTAAATGAGATTAAGTTAACCCTTATACACATACTAATGAATGCTCACTTATTGGTAGGTGACTTAGGACTTGTAGAATAACACATAAGGACACTTAATGTGTTAAGTGAAACCCTAGTGTGATTCCAACACAACCTAAGATGTCCTAATATGTGATGTGATCATGTGTATTGTGTTATTATGGGAAACATATATAAGTTTGGGTTATTGCATGTAATATTTGTATGTATTATATTACATTGTCGGCTTATGTTAACTTGTTGGGCCTGTTCTTCTTGTTTGGGCCTTATGGATCTACTTCCGGGTTGAGTTAAATGAAGACACGTGAGAATCACGTGAATTGTAGCTGCCACTCTTCAACCCTAAGTACTTAACCTTCATCCAGGCAAGCCGATTCACTGTTGAAGCTAGCGGCGCTCCAAAACCTCTTCACAGAGAAAGAGAGAACATGGAGAAGAAGAAAAGAGAGAAAAGTTGAGCGAGTGAGAGAGAGATCTAGTGTGGTCTGCTACAATAAAGATTACGATCATACGCTTCACTGGAAGCTTTGTTCTGGTTTCTTTGCATCATCTATCCTTCGTTTCTTACTATTCTTATTGTTTGTTATTTGTTTCTTGCTCTTATAGGCTTTGATCTTGTTTTTACGAGTTTGTTGTAACATGTACAACTACGATCTATCTACCTAGTGAATTGGGCCGGATTTTCCCTCTTGAAACCCCGCAGAGTAGGGTTCACCCGAACTGCGTCACCAAATGCTTAAAATGCTTTGTGTTTCTCGTTTTAAAACTGTATTAGAGCAAGATCACTCTAGATATGTCAAAGTGTTTGTATAAACCTTTAGATTTAGTTTTATCACAGTTAGTTACATCCGATAAACAAATGTTACTCCTTGTTCATTCCTTGGATATTATAGCCGACATCATGACTAAGACTATTGGCCCTTCTCAATTCGGTTTTCATTTGTCCAAGATCAAAGTTGTTTAATCCCTACCTTCGACTTGATGGGAAGTCTTGTCGACCGAACATAGATGGTTTGTGAAAAGCATACTAGCACTCCAACCGAGCCCCATTCTTATATGTCCAGCAAGGGCGATCCTTTTTACAGCCCTTCACATTATCTTAATATTGTGGGTGTCCTTCAATATGTGATCGTCATTTGTCCAAAGGTTCCTAATATTAGGAATCGAGTTTGTCAATATATACATCAACCAACAAACTACCACTAGAATGTTGTCAAGCGGATCCTCCATTACCTTAAAGACACTCTATCTTATGGGCTTTTATCTCACTAGTTCTTCCTTATATTCTCATTGGTCTTACCAAAGGTTGTATATTGGACTAAAATGATAGTATGTCTCGACACGATTATACAATCTTCGATGACCTGATTTTTATTTAGTAATTCATAAGCAAAAGACGGTATATGTTCAAGTGTAAAGGATGAATATCAATCTTTTGCACTCGGTCTCATTGAGTTTATTTCGATCCAACAATTGTTATGGGAACTACAACAACCCCTTTGGCATAGTCTAATACTTCTTTCTGACAAGATTAATGCAACATTTATGGCTCATAATCCAATAGTCATAACGCACTCCAAACATATGTATTTGGAGGTTCGTTTCATTTTATATCAAATTGCAAGAATACATCTATGCGTTCACCACCTCCAGATTGTAAAACTCGATATCAAATTGATAGGATAAAAACACTTATACATATTTGTTCTAGAGAAAACATATCCAAGAAAAAATAAATCGAACTCATTATTTGTTCTAGACCAAATTCCTACGTCTCCGGGATCTCAAGAGATCCGATCCATTAATGTCTCAAAAACAAAGAAACTAACAAGAAGGGATGAAAGAATGTAAAAACGTTTTATAGTAACAAGAACATGAAGTAAGAGTAGAAAGAGGTAAAAGAAAGAACATAATCATACAAGTCTAGAGATCCAAGGATCCCCTTCACATCCACAAATTGTGGTTCAATACTTTCAAGTTTGCAAGAAGCACCCAATCTCACTATTGTTCAAGGAGCACTCTCATGGAAGGAAAAAGGGAGGCGAAAAGCAAAGCGGGGAGAGGATCAGAGTGAGATTAGGGTTAGAGAAGCTTAGCATATAACCTTATATATCTCACACCATCTTCAAACGTCGTTGTTCAACTTAATGAAAGTCAACCCGAGTTGGTTCATCATATTGATCAAATTTTGGTTTCTTCTTTTTGAACCCAAGTTGGTCCATTCATTAAATTAGGAACATAGGGCTTGTTAGATTTCTACGGACAAGACCCATAATCTGGCATTTCTTCTTTAGCGAGCCAACAACGAGTTCATTAGTCCACGAACTATAATTGGGTCTCACGAGTTATAGCATAATCAACTTAGCCATAATTCATATAGCCCAAGACTAAATCATAACACATGAATTACATTACAATTCACCCTCTTAATTCTTGCATTCTAAGTTTAAGATCTAGCTAGATAAGTGGATTGGAATCCCATCATCAATGTCAATTCTCAAGTTTGAATCAAGTTATTCTCTTTAGGTGGAGAAAATCCATGCAAACACACTAACTTATCCATAGTAGAAATTTTAGTACCAAATTATGCATGATTTATCTCATCGTATATTTTCTTCATATACAATTCCTTCTTTTCCAATTTATGTCTGATGTCTGATGTAATGATATATGAAATCTATATGCTTAGTCCTTCCATGAGGCACACGATCTTTGCATAGATACAAAGCAAACTGACTATATGTATGTAGAGTAACAATGTAAGGGACATCGTTCAATCTCTTTGAGAGTTCTTTGTAGCCACGCCGCTACTTTTGCAACTTTTATGGTTGTTATATACTCACCTCTTTGGAGGAGATTATTTATATTTATTAGGGTTTGGGATAAAAACTCCAAATCCAAGGCATGCTTGAGTTTTATGATGATAGGCTTGAGTTTCAATTTTAGCGTCCATTGTAGTAATGCTTAATTAGTTAGTCTAAAGCATGCTTGAATTATCGAGAACTAGAGCAGATTAAGACAAACCATGTAAAAATTTAAAATATCTATATACTTAACAAAATTAAAGTATTCGGACTTAACTACTGCAATTCATATGCAAATGAAAATTGTTAAATAGTTCTGGTTCGGTTCAAAACGGTTCCTTCTTGATTCGGTTCCAAACGGTTCCACTCACTTAAAATATAGGAACCGAACCGTATACCTAAAACGGTTTGATTCTTTATGTGGTTCGGTTCCAAATGATTTCACCTCTTAAATGTACAAGAACCGAACCGCATACCTAAAACGGTTCAGTTCGATTCTTGGTTCCTAAAAAATCATTGTTTAGGAACCGTTTAACGTCCCTAATATAACTTGTACATGCTAATATTTAGCCTATTTGATGGCTATCAAGTTATGGTAAAAAAAATTTTTAATTAAGATAATAATCTTTTTAATTGTTTATCATTATTACTAAATAAATTAAATTACAAACCCATGAATCCATGATACCCTTAATGTTGTTATCTGCCTTTGTATCAAAATATATATAAAACAAAAATAAATAATAAATAATAAATGGATTGTGCAATTTATTTATCAAAATATCATGCACACCGTGGAAAATTATTTTAAAGATGGTTGTCAAACATCAAAAACATAGACTACAAAACTTAGCACCATAAATAAAATCTCTTTTGATTGGAAAAAAGAAAGATGTTATATGGGACAAAGTTAGAAGTTTTATGGAAGTGATACGTGTGAGGAGTTGGTCCGTACAAGGAGGAAAAGGAAAGCCAATGAGGCTTCGAAAACGCATCACTGCATTAGTAATAGTAGTGCAACTCTGCAACCATGATGATATCACTTCACTGGACGTCCTCTTCAAATCAAGTGCCCCTTCAATTCCTTGCTTTTCCCGAATCACCGACGATAATTTTTTCCAAAATCACGTGCCATCCTTTTCAAAATCACGTGCCTCTCATTCATCTCCCTTCCTTGCTGCTACTCGGACTTTCAGTCATCTCTGATCTCTCTTCTTTTTTTTTTAATGGTAAATTTGGAGACCACCTAGTTCGATCGGCTTAGCCGTTCTACGTTCGAATCGAGTAGAAAGTCGTGGCCCATTATTGAAGAATACCCTCTCAATATCAATTTTTCCATACATGTCGCCAGAATGATTCATCTCTGATCTCTCGTTGGATCGATTGGATATGGAGCACTCAATTAGGGATCTTCATAGCTTTGTTGTTTGCTTCAGATTATTTCAGTTCATGTTTCTGCTACTTGTGATCATCACATGCAGAATATATATATATATATATATAAAACTCTAAAAAAAGCATTCAAACATTCAAACTCAAAGCAACACTGTAATTCACTTGAAAACGAAGGAGACTCATTTGCCATTAAATAATAAATGTCATAATCTTTAAGACTGTTAAAAAAAACAATACACAATTCTATATCAAAAACATACACAACAAACAAAACATCAATCGGAGTTTCAAAGAAACAAGAAGATTCATTATCTTGTGATGTGTTCCCCATAATAGCTACTTTTCTTCTTCGATATTACATTGAATTTGTACTGATGTAGATGCCATTTATGCAGCATCTAGTACTTGCTTCATATGAATTAAAACAGAGGATAATGTCAAGTTGATGCTCTCTGTTATTAGGCTGTTCCACCATAACAAATCCCTTTCTGCTCATCCTTCATATTGTTCCTCTCATGTTCATCGGAAAATTCAAAGTCGTTGGAATCAAATATAATTTCGTAAATAATTTTATCATAATAAGGTATAGGAGAATTTGAAAACAAAAAAATATTAAAAAGGAAAGCTTACCTGCTTAGTGATATTGATCCATTTTGACACCGTTCATTACCGCTAAGCATGGGAGGGGGCTCATAATAACTAGGCTCCTGTAAAACTGGACTTGATAGTTCATTGTTCTGAAACCCAAAAGAGTTGAACTCGTATGATCTGGAGCTTGAAGGCAGAAACCGGGAAGATTCGACATAATTCGTTGACATAGGAATCTGAGAGGTTGATAACTGATGTTGTGCTGAAAAATTACTATTGCTAACAAAGTTGTTAGCAAACATTCCATTTTGCATTGGTTGATGGCTCATAATCTCATAAGGGAGCTCTTGTATGTGCCCGTTCTGCATTGAAAATGTAGACGGATTGTGCCCAAATGGTTCACTCGAAAACTCAACAGAATGGAACCGACCATCTTGTGGTTGATTCTGACTCGAAGATATCAAATGATCGTAAAGTTGAGCAACAATAGATTTGTCCGATGGCCGTTGCTTTGCATTTGGTTGACCGGAGCTAAATGGTTCTGCCTTGAAAATGTAGACGGATTGTGACGAAATGGTTCCCTCGAAAACTCAGCAGAATGGAACCGACCATCTTGTGGTTGATTATGACTTGAAGATGTCAAATGATCGTAAAGTTGAACAACAATAGATTTGTGCGATGGGTACCCGTTGCTTGGCATTTGGTTACTCGGAGCTAAATGGGAGTACATTCCTGGATCGTATGATAGATCAGTTGGAGAAAGCAATCGATCATCAAGACTACAAGATGAGGCCCCAACTTGAAACTCTCCACTCTGCTGTACAAATTCTGGTGCAAAATTTGAAGAAGGAATTTGATGATGATTTTGTTCAGCAACAAATTCTGCTCAAAATAAGGATGATCTTCTGCTGAAAATTGTTGGTTGATTAAATTTCTAAAGAAACCATCAAAGCAATTTGTCTTCTTGTAAAATCTCTCAAATCCTCCGGGATAAAAATCTAGTGTATGCTTCCTGTAAGTACAATTCACCAACAAAAAAAAATGTCATTATCAATTCTATTTTTAATTACTGAATATTGATGATTAATTGAAATTATGTAAATAATAAAATACCTGCACAATGAAGCCTGTAGGTGAGCCATGGCAAAATTCTCACAATTATTACAATCCAGCCATTTCGAATGCTTTCCTAGTTCTGGACCCTTCTCCACATACATTTTTGGCTTAACGTTCAACTATATATACACCATGCATGCGTGTTAGTCTATTGAAATTTAAAAATTATTTTGTGATATAATTAAAGTAAAGTCTTGTTGAATAATTGATGTAATACGTACCAAAATTTCCAAAACTCCTCCTTGCAAAGGTCTCAAACCCCTATATCTTCAAATTTAGTTTTAAACTTGTGTTTGAGACCGTTTTCTTGTATCTCTAATGTCATAACTCTCTTCTTCATAAGAAACTTGATTATAATTTCACCATTATGTATTGCGTTTTTCTGCAAATATGAATCAAATTATCAAGGAACAAATATAATCAATAGATTTTATACAACACGCTAATCTCAAAAGACTTATATTATACATCCAATTAATACAAATTTCCAGTTAATTTAAAATTTCTAATTTTGAAATTCAACATAATAAAAACGAGGAGTTAAAAAATGAAGTCAAGGAAAAATAGATAATTTAGATATATTATTAATAATAGAAATTTTTTAACATAAGAAAAATAGTATTGAACGTGCTAAGGAGTAGAGAAATCAGATAAGGGTATATTCTTAATTAGTTGTTGAATAAAAAAACCTATAATAATAAACCTAATATTAGTTGAATAAAAACCTTATGCCCAAGAAATAAAATATGTCCAGCCCAACAGAAGTTAATCTTTAACTTGCTGATTAAATTTGCTTTTCCTGTATTCTAATTGTAAACTGTTAGTTTATCTTTTATTTATATATGTCGGGTCTAAGACGCCACAAGTGAACCTTTACACACAAGCCTTCAGGGTTCCATCATAAGATCAATTGGTAATAGGAGGAGTAACCCTTAGATTTATATGCTAGGTTCACATTACTCATTATAGTCGATGTTGGACACAATAATCCACAAATCTCAACAAAACAACGAGAAATTTAGCAACAAATATAATCAATATATTTTATACAACACGATAATCTCAAAAGACTTATAGTATTCAACCAATTAATACAAATTTCCAATAAATCTAAAAATTATAAATTTGAAATTCAATATAATAAAAACGAGCAATTACAAAATTAAGTCAAGAAAAAACAAATAATTAATTTAGATATATTATTAATAATAGAATTTTTAAACATGAGGGAAATAATATTGAACGTGCTAAGGAGTAGAGAAATCAGATAAGAGTATATTCTTAATTAGTTGTTGAATTAAAAAAAAGCTATATTAATAAACCTAATATTAGTTGAATAAAAACCTTAGGCCCAAGAAATAAAATATCCCCAGCCCAACAAAAGTTTATTTCTAACTTGCTGATTAAATTTTCTTTTCTTATATTTTAGTTGTAAACTATTAATTTATTATTTATTATATACGTCTGGTGGACCTTTATACACAAGTCTTCGGGGTTCCATCTTAAAATCAATTGGTAATAGGAAGAGTAACCCTCAGATTTAGACAAACTATTTGGTTTTAGATTTTTTTTTGGTAAGAAGGAGAGTCAGTGGTCTCCGACGCATCCTATTTGGTTTTAGATGAAACTCCAAAGGCTTGTGTGTATAAGTTTAGAAAAACTATTTGTATTAAACGTATAACACTTGAATAAAATATTTATTTAATGAGACTAGTACGTACCATCCAGGTTCTAATATACAAGGAATGTGCAGGAATGTTGAAGGTAGACATATCTATACTTTTGTTGTCATGAACCACCGAATATTTTGGCTTTCGTCCCACCAATTACACCGATCAACTCTACAAATTTTTAATTTAGAAAATTATACGTCGAAAACTCAGTTATGTAATACCTTATATATACAGAAAATATAAATCCACCGACCCATAATATTATAAAAGATAGATGAGATAAATTAGGCATTAATGTACTTTTTTTTATTAGAGTATGTAGTCTTTTTTTATTTATTATTTTATTAACTATGCACTACGTTCTGTTCTCTTCTCCCTCTTCTCCCTTCGGCCGCCATGGTTGGGACAAGGATCTTCATTCCTCTGAGCTCTCTCCTCTCAATATTTCTTCACCTCTCTAAAACCCTACAAAATCATTCGGTTGGTTTCTTTATCTTCCAGTTTATCCCGTTCTTCTCCTTCTCCATTCCCACTCTATACAAAAAAACCCGTCTCTTTTATGCATTTCCATTCTTCCAACAACACAAATCCAAACACAAAATCCTTCCGTTTCTTCGCTTTTTAATAGTAACTCGGGCTCGATTTGCGGATCGGCTAGGGCTATTGCATCTGCGCTTGTATCTGTTCCGTCTCCTCACGGTTCGAGCTTCCTGTTGTTGTCCTTGTCAGTTGTCGATGGCGTTTTGATCTCGCGACTGTGACCTAGTTCCAATGTAACTCATCAAACCCTCTTTTTTACGGTTTTTGTTTTGGAAAAGCGGTTGTGCTGTATTTCTGTTTTAGTTGGTGTTGGTGGTCATAGTTTCAACTTCAAGCTGTGTTGTGTTCTTGTAAGTGGATTTTGTTTTCTCTTGTGCTCTATTGCTTCTAGTTCGGTCTGATTTGTGATTTTGGTTGATGGGATCTGATTTGCTGAAAGTCATCTTTGTTCGTTCTCGTTTGTCAATTTTAGCAATCGAATATTTAGGAGATAAATAAATGTGAAGGAATCACTTGTATTATTCTATAGTATGTATTCCAGTGATGGGAGCTTTTTCAAGGATTTTAATATACTACTATTTGGAAATGTGACAAAAAAGAACTAAACTGCAGAAACCCATGGGTGACACTTTTTTGTGTTGGAGTTTGTAAATGTTAAATTGTTAGACAAGTTTCATTTACAAAGGATATTCTCCAGATTAGCATAAACCAAATCTCATATTCTCTGTAGAGTGCTTTGATATAATTAAGAATGTTGAACAGGTTCTGTCTAATGAAAGCACTGCCCATCGCGGCCATGATACCGGTGAATATCGTGATGGTAGGAGAAGGAGTTTTTAGCAAAGCAGCTATGACGAGTGGATTGAGCCAATACGTATATATTGCATACTATGACGCTCTTGTTACCATGATTTTCCTCCCTTGGTTTGTTCATCATTGTTTAAGGTCTATTTTCTATAATCCTCTTTATTCTCTTTATAACCATAATAACATAATAACTGATGCAAGAGACATTAATTGTGTATTCAGTGTGCATGTTTCAGATATGGAGTCATCTAAAGGTATCCTCGAAAAAGAGGTGATGATACAACATTAGTAGCTTTATGCTGGAAGTTTGTTGTACAAATCTTTGATTTCCAGTTCGACATGCCATACTGTGAAGTTGTCATTTGATAGTTTAGCACATTTTGTTCAGTGCAATTGGCTTGACATGCTATTGAGAAACCATAATGATGTTCTTCTGTTGATATTATGTGCTTATGTTTATAAAAATTGAATATTGTTCAATGAAAATACATCATGATCTGGTTTACAGAATTTTTCATGCCAGCTTGCTCAGTTACTTATCATACACTGCTTTTTCTTTACCTGCGTTTTTCCTGGACATAGCACAATTGTTCGTAATGCAAGAGACGATAGAATGTGGTGCTGTTAAGAATATTTCGATTTCTTGTGTGGGATTATGTTTTTATGTTCAGTTTTGAATGGAGATGCCCATCTTGGTGCTGTTTTTCGAAATTCAGTAGGAGCTCTTGTTGTGGCATTTGTTGTTTGTTTGTTGACTTCTTTGCCACATTTATCCAGTTACCGTTTTCCGGTCTCTCAATATGCTAGGCCTGTCTAGGGTATCGAATAACTTTCCTTTATAAATTGGAGGTCAAGATTAACATTTTACCTTTTCTATTTGGTGAATCTAACAGATGAATGAATTCAAAACTGGCACTGTCATCACTTGGTAGCATGAATGGTTCAAAGGGTGGTAATAGTATAGGTGGTTCCTGCAGAGATCCTACATGGGCCTCTCAAGGTAATTTTTATTTTACCTATTTCTTTTAACCTTATATTGATTCTTAAACTGAACATGAGACAAGCTTCTAAGTCATAGGAGGAAATCGCGGAGAAATTGCAACTTCTTACCTAGCTTCCTCCTTAATGAAATCTTGGATCTACTGTCATATATGCAACATTAATTCAAGTTGGCTAGATCCTTTGGCTTGTCCTTTTTAAGGATCATAACTTGGGATCTAGTTTTAATTATGTGATTAGTTAGTTATAATTGTAGATTTATAGTATAACAATAATATACAAAAGTGGTCTAGATTCTTTGCCTTTGATGGAGGAAAATCTTGGCCTATTTGTCATGGAGGGGGTCAAGTTTTTATATGTGATGTAAATGTGATATTTAGGGGTCCAAATTGCTTTATATAAAGGTTGTCCCCAATTCCAGGGTGTACTTTGTTTGGATTGAAAAGATAGTAAAGGTGGGGTAATTATTGTCCCTCTCGGTTCATAAATAGGACAATTAATACATGATGCCTCATCTGTCATATGAATTTCATAGTGCATTACAGTTCACTTTTTTCTGAAATCCTGTTCTTTTCATGGTGTTTGGTTCACCTAAAATAGAATCACTATTATGACTTTACATTAATCTTAAAAACAAAGCAAGGTTTGGTTATTCACAGTGAAAATCTTCACACTTATTGTTCAATATGATAAATGCTGATAATCTCAATAGATTTTGAAGGTTCGGTTGGCCGGCATCAAACGTCTGGTGGAATATACAACTTTCCACCGACAAACCTATCAGGTGCGTCCAAGAAAACAAAGCGCAAGAAGGGGAAATCCCCGTCTTCTTCAAAGAAGTCAGATTCGTCTCACGGGTCACATTCATCGAGATCTTCATTAACGTCGAGGAAGTCTACATTAGGCCAGGAGACTGGAAGTTCTAATACATAGAACCAAAGAAAGATTCAAGTTTGTATAATATTCAGCTGAGGCGCCACTCCTCTTAGATTGTGCTTTGGACTTGTGTTAAGAGATGAAGTCGCCTTGACAATGAATGGTGACGCGTTTGCTTGAAAGGGAGAGAGTTACGAAAATTTAGGGAATATTGTAATGTGGATATGATCATTTAGAAGAGGTGGATAATGCTTAAGCTTGCCGGGAACCGATTGTGATACTATGCATACGGGTTTGCTAGTTTTTCAACTATAATGATGCATATTGCACAACAGATTATGAAATTGTATTGGCAATATGATAGTTTGGCAGGATTTGTATGAAAATTCCCTTGGTTTTAATGAAATTTTGCAGTTTCTGTATATATGCTTCTGTCTTGTTTCTTGTTTCATTGCAAGCTTGCATAAACAACCCTTTTACTGTATATGAGAATGCATCCTTACTTATCCTTTGAAATATCAGAGCTTGTTTCTGATAACACTAAGGAGATTATTAGATGATATGAACATCAATGCCCAAGATTCTTATTCCAATTGTTAACAGAAAATGTTGGGCTTTATTTTTTCTTGAAATAAAATTTTGATGTCAGTTAAGTTATACAATTGTCAGCTGCTAGTGATGAATTTGGATATAGATCGTTGGGTATTATAATCGGGTTACAACGAAGTTGGGTAACCGAAGTAAATTTGGATATATAGAACATTGGGTATTAAAATCGGGTAACAACGAAGTTAGGTAATCGAAGTGAAGTTGGAAATAGAACGTTGGGTATTAAAATCGGGTAACAACGAAGTTGGGTAACCGAAGGGAAGTTGGATATAGACCGTTGGGTATTAAAATCGGGTAACAACGAAGTTGGGTAACCGAAGTGAAGTTGGATATAGAATGTTGAGTATTAAAATTGGGTAACAACGAAGTTGGATAACCGAAGTGAGGTTGGATATAGAACGTTGGGTATTAAAATTGGGTAACAACGAAGTTGGGTAACCGAAGTGAATTTGGATATAGAACGTTGGGTATTAAAATCGGGTAACAACAAAGTTGGGTAACATAAGTGAATTTGGATGTAGAACGTTGGGTATTAAAATCGGGTAACAACGAAGTTGAGCTACATAAGTGAATTTGGGTAATAGAGTATAAAGTTGGGTAACAAGGTTGCATAACAAGGTTGGGTAACAGAGTTAAGTAGCAGAGTATAACATTGAGCTCCTTCACAAATAGAAAATGCATAGTTAGTGTTTCTATAAAATTTTGCTTACCCACTCTATTTACTTGATAAAAAAACCTACACACTTAACAAATTTACCCAGATAGATTTTATTATCTGGTTACGTTTTGGGCTTTATTATTTGGGTTGAGTTTGGACTTTGGCCCACTTGGATAGGTTTTGTTTGGTATATGTTTACACGTGTGGGCCCACTCGAATAGAGAACTTGCTGATTATCTTCTTGTTCATGAGGTTCGATTTACAGTAGATTTGTCAAAAGGAGGGAGGCATTCAATGCAATTACGATCTATAAAGCCGTAATTATTTAATACTTTAACACACATCATCATTATTTATATATCGAGAAACTTATATTTAAGTGAAAATATGAGCATATGTATTAAACAACAATTAAGATTATGATCATACTTATAAAATATGTTTATGTATGTTGTAAATAAAATTGACGTGATCCATTCATTGTTTTGCTTAAATATTTAAATTTTACCATGTTACACATTTAATTCATTTAAATGAGACCAATTTCTAATAAAAAGATTATTATTGAGATTAACTTATAAAAATTTATATATTACAATGAGATCAACTTATAATAAAAGATTATTATGAATATCTGTTCATTTAAATGAGACCAAAGGCTAATAGAAGATTATTATTGAGACCAACTATATATATATATATATATATATATTAATAACATCAACTTATAATAAAGTATTATTATGGACATTTGTTCATTTAAAATAAAATCAACTTCTAATAAAAGATTATGAGACCATCTTATAAAACCTGTATTTTACAATGAGATCAACTTATAATTAAAAAAAAATATTTTGAACTTTTGTTCATGAAACTAACTTATAATCATATTTATAATATATATTTTAAAATGAGACCAACTTATAATTAAGATTATTATGAATATTTGTTCATTTAAATGAGACTAATTTCTAATAAAATAAAATTATTAAGTCCAACTTATATTCGTATTTAGAAAAATCAATATCGACCGACTTATAATAAAAAGATTGTTATGAACATTTTGTTACTTTAAATTAAACCAATTTCTTATAAAATATTATTATTGAGATCGACCGACTTATAATCATATTTATAAAAATATAAAAATATTATAATGAGATCAATTTATAATAAAAACTATTAAGAATATTTATTCCAAAAGTTATGAATATGTGGGTATGTACGATGTATATATGTTTATAAATATATGATCCGTTGTTTAAACAAAATTAGGCTTAATACATTACATTAAAATTGATTATGATCTCATTAACAAAAAATTAAATTAAAGTAAAATAAATTTAATATATTATATTAAAATTCATTATAATAATTAAAAAACCAGAAAAATAAATTTAAAATTAATTATGATCTCATTAAATTTTAAACTAATAAATTTATAATAAAACTATATTTTTAATTTTAAAAAATTAAATAAAGTAAAATTTTATTTTTTGAAATAAAATAAAAAATTAAATTGTTTATTTTCGATTTAAAATAAATTTTATATAAAAAATTTTTAAAAAAATTATAACAGTCTAGAAATTAAAAAAAAATAGTTTTCATAGTCTTAAATTTATTTTAATTCGAAAAAAATATTATTTAATATTTTGATTTAATTAATTATTTTATAATATACTTTTCCATTCTCTTAAATTTTAAAAAAACGTAATTTTAAGAAATTTTCGAATTAAAATAAATAGTATAAAATTAAATTAAAAAAAAGAAAATTTACTATATTTTAAAATTTCTAGTCTCATAAATTTTTTTTTTTTAAAATTTAGTTTTATATTTATTTTGTTTTAAATCAAAAATAGAAATTTTTTTATTTTAATTCAAAAAATAAAAGTTTTATACAAAAGCTATCTATTATAAATTTATTAGTTTTAAATTTAATAATGTCATAATTAGTTTTAAATTTATTTTTGTGATTTTTTTTAATTTTATAATAATTTTTTAATGTAATATATTATGAATGAGTATAAAGAGGAAACAAGTAAAACCTTGAGGGTACCAAAAGGAATTTTGAAACTTGGTGGATACCAAGAGAAAAAGTCCAACCCTCGAGGACACTAAGAAGAAAAACCCTAAAATAAAATTATTAAGACCAACTTATACTCGTATTTATAAAAATCAATATCTTAAAATGAGACCAACTTATAGTAAAAAGATTGTTATGAACATTTTGTTACTTTAAATTAAACCAATTTCTAATAAAATATTATTATTGAAATCGACGGACTTATAATCATATTTATAAAAATATATATATTACAATGAGATCAATTTATAATAAAAACTATTAAGAATATTTATTCCGAAAGTTATGAATATGTGAGTATGTACAAAGATGTATATATGTTTAATTAAATTACACGAGATCAACGTGAATATGTGAATACGTATAAAGTAATAAACAAATAATCATTATCAATTCACTACTTTGCCTAAGATATTTTACCATGTAATATTGTAATGTATGTGAAATATAAATATTAGTACAAAATTGCATGGTGATATATAATAACTAAGTATGCATAAATCGTAACAAGTTAATATTATAAATTCATTATTTTGTCTAACTCAAATATTTCCCATTTAATATATTTTTAAATATAAATATTAGTACATAATTATAATATATAATCTTTATTTATCCTTAAAAAACAAATATATTTAATATTATCATAAAATTTATTTTTAATAGCCGGAATATCTGCGAATATATATTGATCCGGGACTATCCGGCGATCCGGAGCTATCCGACAATCCGGAACGATCCGTGGATATCCGGCAATCCGTGAGTATCCGGATGTCCGCGGATATCCGTTTTTTTTTTTTAAAAATAAAATAAAATCCGGATGCCTAAAACCCGATTCGATGATCCGGAAAAATCAGACCGGATCAAAACGAATACTAAAATATCGTTTTTTTCGGATCGGGTCAACGGATTTTTCAGATCGGATTGGTTTTGCCCACCCTACTACGAGACACTGAGCATTAGAATCGGTTGTTAGGCATTAAGACCCCAAGCATAAGTGTTTTGTGAGCAGTCCAGTAGAACAAGATGATCTTATAAAATCCGATTTTTAATGTTGTTTCATAGGATCGAGTTTTAAAAGAAATCAAGTCACAAATAGTTGATTCCGAAAGAGTGGGTTTATTGCCTTCAATATAGCCCATATTAGATAGCACATGTTTATGGATTACACACACTTCGGCGGTATCATTCGTTGTTTAAACAAAATTAGGCTTGGTAAAGGGCCGGTGTAATCCTTGCGAACCGACCACAATTTGGTGTACAAATCTTATAGCACTGAAGATACAAATGAGAATTGTGTCGAGACACAAATGCCAGAGTTTCAATTAAGCTCAGAAAGGAGATGAAGACCACCGTGAATTAGGCTATATAAGGGAGAGTTAACTTAAGCATGTTTTGGCATGCTCGGACTGAGGCTCGTTTATAAACGAGCAAGCCCACCCCGAGCCTACATTTTAACCAAGCCTTTAAAATGGGTTCATATTCAAGTCGAGCTACTAATATAACAACCCTACAATTTTAACCAAGCTTTATTGTTACTGAAGTTCAAAGAAGAAGGAAAAAGGACAGACATGGATCCAGGATACCTATTAAAACTAGAAGATTGCATCAACTGCAAACATAGGGAGAGATCTCTTAGAGTCAATCAGAGCTAATATAATGTCAAAACAATGCTGTGTAACAGAGATACTAATCCTCCTCGAACATTCTAGTGCCATTTGCAAGCATTTTGTTTCCAAATAGCAGTCTATCAACAACATACATACATACTATCCCTGGACAGGTCTTACATTGTTGGATTCAAAGTAAGACTCCTGCAAAGTAGACAATATCAGTATCAATAAAACGGCAACCAGAGACGACAATTCTTAGATTCATCTGGAACAAAAAAATAAATAACACGAGATCACAACATTTGTTACGCAACATAGTAATCTAATAAGTGATCAAATATCAAACTCAAACTTATAAAGTAACATGATGTATTTTCAGAAGAAATGAAGATAGTCTTGCATCTGTGTCAACTGTTAGTTTTTGAATGGTTGATAAGTATTTATGCACTGTAACAATATAAGTTATTATAAGCAAATTAGACAGCAACTAGACATGACCTTGTATTTCAACTAGGAGAAGCTACAGGACTTGCTTTCTTCCTTGTGTTTCAAACTCTACAAGACTTGGTTTTCTTCCTTGCTTCAAGTTCATTCTCTAAAGCCCTGTTTATTACCATTTGTTGTTGATTATTGTGTTTATCTGCCTGCAGCTTTTTTCCTCCCTGTTTCTTCAACAGATACTTTTGTCAACTCCTCTATAAGGAGCTTAAAAGCATAATGCAGAAGAATCAGCCAGATAGTTTGGCTCTTTGTGTTATCCTGCTGCACTTGATTATGCAAACCAACCCTTGAATTCAAATCAGGCAGTACATTTCTTCCTCAACATAATCAAATATGAAGCAACAATCATACTAGAGGTTCCTTATTTTGTGTATGAAAAGAAATTCTCTGACTACTCACTTTACACAGCTGTTTTTTTATCAATTTACTTACCTTAATTTTCATCACAGATCAGCTCTAAAAACTCAGTATTCACAACTCAACTGAATTCAGTTTACTTACCTCAATGTTTTCATCATAAATCAACTCTCAAAACTCAGTTTTACAGCTAATAGGTACCATTCAGATTATGAGCTTATTGCAACACTCAGTTTATGATCTTAGCACAACTATTATCAAGTTCAAATTACTAATGTCATCAATGCCCAAAATTGAAAATCATTATCTTAATTTCTCCATATTTCACACTCGGTTGATTACTAATTTGCATCAATTGAAAAATAAAAGAATCTGAAAAAGCTTTCAAACTCAAAGCAACCCACTCCCACTGTAACTCACTTGAAAACGAAGGACATTTGCCATTAAATAATAAATGTCATATTCTTTAAGACTATTAAAAAAAAAATAAAACACAATTTTATATCAAAACATACACAGCAAACTAAACATCAATCAGAGTTTTAAAGAAACAAGAAGATTCATTATCTTGTGCTGTGTTCCCATGATAGCTACTTTTCTTCCTCGATATCAAGTTGAGTTTGTACTGATGTAGATGCCAGTGCCGCAGCCTCTAGTATTTGATTCACAGGAATTAAAACAGAGGATGTCAAGTTGCTGCTCTCTTTTATAAGGTTGTTCCACCAGAACAAACCCCTTTCTTGCTCATCGTTCATATTGTTCCTCTCATTTTCATCAGAAAACTTAAAGTCGTTGGAATCAAACATAACTTTGTAAATAGTTTTATCATAAGGTATAGCAGAACTTGACAACCAAAAATATTAAAAAGAAAAGGCTACCTGCTTAGTGATATTGATCCATTTTGACACCGGTCGTTACTGCTGAGCATGGGAGGAGGCTCACAAGGACTAGGCTCCTGTAAAACTAGACTTGATAGTTCATTGTTCTGAAACCCAAAAGAGTTGAACTCGTATGATGTGGAGCTTGAAGGCAGAAACCGGGAAGATTCGACATAATTTTGTTGACATAGGAATCTGAGAGGTTGATAACTGCTGTTGTGCTGAAAAGTTACTATTTCTAACAAAGTTGTTAGCAAACCGTCCATTTTGCATTGGCTGATGGCTTATAATCTCATAAGGGAGCTCTTGTATGTGCCCCTTCTGCATTGAAAATGGTTCCCTCGAAAACTCAGCAGAATGGAACGGGACATCTTGTGGTTGATTCTGACTTGAAGATGTCAAATGATCGTAAAGTTGAACAACAATAGATTTGTCCGATGGGTACCTGCTGCTTTGCATTTGGTTACTTGGAGCTAAATGGTTCTGCCTTGAAAATGTAGACGGATTGTGACCAAATGGTTCCCTTGAAAACTCAGCAGAATAGAACTGACCATCTTGTCGTTGATTCTGACTTGAAGATGTCAAATGATTGTAAAGTTGAGCAACAATAGATTTGTCCGATGGGTACCCGCTGCTTTGCATTTGGTTGACCGGAGCTAATTGGTCCTGCCTTGAAAATGTAGACAGATTGTGACCAAATGGTTCCCTCGAGAACTCAACAGAATGGAACTGAACATCTTGTGGTTGATTCTGACTTGTAGATGCCAAATGATTGTAAGGTTGAGAAACAATAGAATTGTTCAATGGGTATCCATTGCTTTGCATTTGGTTACTCGGAGCTAAATGGGAGTACATTCCTGGATCAGTTGGAGAAAGCAATCGATCATCAAGACTACGAGATGAGACCCCAAATTGAAACTCTCCATTGTGCTGTAATGCAGGTGTAAAATTTGAACGAGGAATTTGATGATGATTTTGTTCCGCATACAAATTCTGCTCAAAATAAGGATGATCTTCAGCTGGAAATTGTTGGTTGATTAAATTTCTAAAGAAACCATCAAAACAATTTGTCTTCTTGTAAAATCTCTCAAATTCTCAAGGATAAAATTCTAGTGTATGTTTCCTGTAAGTACAGTTCACCAACAAAAAAATGTAATCATCAATTTTATTTTTAATTACTGAATATTGATGATTAATTGATACTCCCTTTGACATGGGCCTTTAAATATCACCCTATGACCTATATATCGATGATTAATTAAAATTATGTAAATAATAAAATACCTGCACAATGAAGCCTGTAGGTGAGCCATGGAAAAATTGTCACAATTATCACAATCCAGCCATCTCGAATGCTTTCCTGGTTCTGGAACCTTCTCCACATACATTTTTGGCTTAACGTTCAACTATATGTATACACCATACATGTCTGTTAGTCTATTGAAGTTTAAACATTATTTTGGAATATAATTATAAGAAAGTCTTGTCGAATAATTATTGTTGTGATCTTTCAACGAGTTACTTCAAAATTAGAGAGAAGAAGACAAGACGTTTTGAAACCTTGCAGCTAGGGTTTTCAATATGCATTGGTGGATAATGAATACAACCCTACACCTATCTATTTATAACCATAAATAGATAGAATTCTCTATAAATAGATAGAGTCCTATAAATAATAGAATCCTACAAATAGATAGGATTCTATAAATAGATAGAATCCTCCGCGGGGAGCTCCGCCTCCCGCACCCCGCACCCCCTGTCGTCCCGGGCCCATTAATCCATGAGCCCAAAATATGTTTCCCCTGACCCATTGTATCAGTATACCTAGATTTATTGCCTTATTATAACAATCTCCAACTAGACAATATAATCTAATATAAAATTTGAAAACACATACACAACTCCAAGATCTTGTTACCAGATCCTCCTTGTTTCTCTTGACAGGGAGCTTTCTCATGTAATTCGTTCCAAAATTTTGACTCCTCCTTGTAAAGGTCTCAAAGCCCCTATATCTTCAAATTTAGTTTCAAATTTGTGCTTGAGACAATCTTCTTGTATCTCCAATGCCATAACTCTCTTCTTCATAAGAAACTTGATTATAATTTCACCATTATATATTGCGTTTTTCTGCAAATATAATTCAAATTATCAAGAAACAAATATAATCAATTGATTTTATACAACACGCTAACGGTCACTGCATCAGGATCTAAAACAACAAGACTAGATCTATAGGCTTAGGAGAAGCTCCCTCTCCGGCGCCACCGGAGAATGGTACGCATTCCCCATCTACGACGCCTGAGAAGAACTCAGTTCTGAATACATCTCCATGACCACCTCTGAAACGAGCTTCCGGAATAAAATCAAGACAATAACCAGCCAATCAATCAACAACTTCATCTCGGGGGACGAATTTCACAAGCGGGTCTAACTCGGTAACTCACGGACACGTCATAGATTAATCAAATGTGGAGAGGATGGATCAATATGTGAAGCTTGAGAAAAATATGTGTGGGATGAAGGATTCTGATGAGAAGACACTCCGGCTGGGAATAATGACTGTGAGTTCAAGATTTGTAGAGATTGTTACTTCGATTGTGATTGTGTTTTCAAGCTTTGAGCATCCTCCTGATTTCATTTCGATGAAAACAGTCGGAGAATTTTGACAAAGAAAACAGTATGGGAGCTTCTATAAATCTCTTTTTTAAACAAAGAATGAAACCAGTATTAAAATCTCACTTTTTGTAAATTTAACCTGCCACGTGGACCAATTGAATCGTTGGTACATGATTTGGGATAGAAAAGGGAACATCAACAATATGAAATACGAGGACTATTAGGAATACTCCTATTATTAATTGGTTTTAGGATGAAAATCAAAGGCTTGTGTGTAGATTCATTTTGACATATGAACCTTTCAAACCGAACCAAGGCAAACTACTTGTACTAAACGAATAATACTTAAATAAAATATGTGTTTAAGGAGAGTAGTACGTACAAACCAAGTTCCAATATACAAGGAAGAAACAGGAATGTTGAAGGTGGACATATGCCCGTCTTTGTTGTCATGAACCACCAAATGTTTTGGCTTTCGTCCCATCGATTACCACTGATCAGCTCTACAAATTCTTGATTTAGAAATTTAGATGTTAAAAACTCAATTACGCAATACCTATGTACATAAAATATACAATACCTTATATACCGACCCATAATATTATAAAAGATAGATTTTGTTATCTGGTTACGTTTTGGGCTTTATTATTTGGGCTGAGTTTTGGACTCACGTATTTTATGGCCCATTCGGATAGGTTTTGTTTGGTATATGTTTACACGTGTGGGCCCACTCGAATAGGTTTTGTTAGGCATGGTCTTTTCAGATAAGAACCCGCTGATTATCTTCTGTCCAAAACCGCCGATTTCACACCCGATGGCCTCCTATGGCGGAGATTTCGTTGTCTCGGAGTCCATTCCTCGGGTTCTTGTTCATGAGGTTCAGATTTACAGTAGATTTATCAAAAGGAGGGAGACATTCAATGCAATTACGATCTAAAGAAGGGGAATGCATTTTCTGTGCAATTAAATTAGGAATTGCTCATATTTTGTTTCTGTAGGTTAATTTCATCGTCCATGGGACCATGGTAGCAGCTTTATCAAGAAACCTGAAATCATTTGTATGAGCCAACTTGGTGTTGATAGAATCAGCAGAACGGTAGTTGAATAGAGAAACTGCGGGATCATCTACGGGTAGATTGAACCGCCTCCTGGACTATGCTAGTCAACATTGGTCCTACCGGAACTCCTAACCCGGTGCTCCAGCTGATGTTTGTTTGCAAGTATACAATGGTTGTTAAGGAAACCATCTGTGCAAATGTAAATGTGAAAAAGTACCTATATGAAAATAATTCCCACATCGATTAGATCTCTTCTTGTTCCATAGCCTTGTTTAACTCCTCATTTAGCTGCAACTCTTGTTGGATGAGTGCATCGGAAAAAAGTTGTGCCAACCGAACATGCACATCCGCTATTTGGGAAATGAGAGCTTCTTTGCGTCTACTAGCTAATATTGCCAAAGAATTCAACGTTCCATTTCCTGAGACTACACTCTAATTTAACAAGGGAGACCGGTAACTCTGAATCCTTGTTCCACTGCGAGTCAACAAGATGCTTAAGATCCGGGTGTGTGAGCCAAGCAGCTTGGAATCTAAAGGGACGTCGGTGAACATTCCCCATTAGAGTACGTGGGCTATGATCAAAAGAGAGACGCGGAAGGTGTTGACCCACCCCTCCTGATTCATACAGATATGATCAAGGCGTTTTTGCAATCTAGTATTCTCATTCCGGCCCCTATAGCACGTAAATGGAGTACCTTGAAAACCCAAGTCAATCAGACCCGAGTCATTTAGCCAACGGCAGAACTGGAGAGACTCACACGTTAAACTTCCCGAACCTCCCTTTCTCTCCTCGAGACTACGGATGACATTGAAGTCTCCTCCAATCACAACCGGTTCAGCAAGGTTCTGGATAGAGTTGCACAGCGTATCCCAGACATCACCTCTCTTGATCGGCTCCCGGCTAATGTAAACCTCCCTTTTGCCATTGAAGATCTATTCCTCTTTTTGTTCTTTTCGTTGATTCTCACTTCTCAACAACGTTGCACCCGAAGCAGTAGGTCCAGGACTTTTGAAGTTTGGGCTCTTTTGGGATGCTTGCATGGCTTGCAAGGAAATCCAACCTAATTATGTAAAGAATATCATCACCAAATTATGTTCGCATATTTGATAATGTCATCACTTGTACCTTCAAATACAAATATATACACACACACGTGATCAAAAGGCTTATATGTGAACCTAATTAGATGATAATAGGCCATAACAGTCCCTCGACCGGAGTATTGGTGTATATATAGGAAATCTTGCCTAATTAGTTAGACTTTTCAAGTTTACTTATGTTGATCGTCAAAATCAAATCTCATGATCATAGGTTTGAGTTCAAACGAAGTTTCAAACTCCGGCAGCTCGAAGGAGTTTCAAAGGCCTCCGATGAAGCTCAATTGTCCAAGGAGTTTCGCAGTGTCTCACTTGGCGGTGGCTGGAAAATCAAGGGCTCCAAACCCGCCAAAATTGCTAATAATATATTGTGTCAAAGTTCGATGCAGACGGACCGAGTAGAGCGGAGTCGTGTGAATACTATCGCACATGTCTCACGAGAGATCAATTAGAAGATGATTATAGAGTTTGAGTTCTTTCTTGATTATAGTTTTAAGCTAGCTTTATTCAACGTTTATAGAGAATAGCATCTTGAACCTACACTTTTTGTATTGTTTTGGGGTGTAATCTTAATATTGAGAAAGTGTATGGTGTGAGGTGTCCAGGCAAGTTGTTGATTGTATTATAAATTGTTTTCCAATGTCAATCTTTGTTATGATAGTGCCAATATGACGACATGAATGTATCTATCAGAGTTGCGAATAGACCCATTGAATGCCATTCATATGGTAACAACTTTACCCCATCCAACTTGTTCATTGTATTATCTACAAGTCATACAACCCGAGATGTCGCTAGGACGAACAAACAATAACATATCTCGTCATAGTACATACATCCTAAATACTTGACCAAGAGAATTAACATATACCACTCGGCTTTTCGGAAAGCATGTTTGATACGATCTTTTTCATTTTTTATATGATTGGACGAGGAACACAACGACAGTAAGCTCAATTCGAGGCGTATCAACAATATAGTTGGTCACATTTAGGCTAATCTTTCAAACCATCATTCCATGTTCGATCCTGACTATGCAGTCGATTGATTCTTGTAAATTATTTACGAGATCTGATGCTCACATATCGGTACTAAGTCTATAGCAAAATCAAACTACGAATTTTTTGTGATTCTAATAGTTTGTATACCTAAATAATTTAATTAGATAAATATAACAATTTAAAATGAGAGTCCTTTAAAATATACAAATATAAAAACTATGTTAATTTAAGTTATTCACGCCAAAGTAACCTTATGTCCACCTAAAGCCTATTATTGTTAATGGAAATAGTCTCGTGTTTATATGTTAGATTCACGAGTTTCGTATTATCAATGTGGGACACATTTCTCATCCTCAACAAACTATAACTTGTATAAACATAAATTATTAATAATAAATCCCACAAGACAATCATAGAAAGAGGTAGATGGCGATACGTAATTGTTAGGTAAATATAACAATTTAAAATGATAGTCATTTAAAATATACAAATATAAAACTATGTTAATTTAGGTTATGCTCACCAAAGTAAATTTACGCTCACCCTAAAATCAATTTACAATAAGGAGAATAGCCTCGTATTTATATCATAGGTTCACGGGTCTACAAACTATAACTTGTATAAACGTAAATTGTTATGAATATATCTCAAGACAATCACAGAAAGAGGTAGATGGCGATACGTAATTACAAGTCTTAAAGAGTCAATGGTGAATAAGATAGAAGTCAGCCATCTAAATACATACATCTGCACCTGGTGCCTCATGGTGGTCACAATCATTCAGTATTCACACCTACAATCAAGATAACTATTCCCCCAACTTCTCTCTCCCATCTTTACTCAAAATCTATCCACAAATACCCATCACCAAAATGCAAGATCCGCCGCCGTTTGGACAGCAACAACCAAGCCTGAGCTTTCCAGAACACGAGCAGCTAAAGTGCCCACGCTGTGACTCAACCAACACCAAATTCTGCTACTACAACAATTACAATTTGTCACAGCCCCGTCACTTTTGCAAGTCCTGCCGACGTTACTGGACCAAAGGCGGAACTCTCCGTAGTATCCCCGTCGGCGGCGGCACACGCAAACGCCACAAACGGTCTAACCCTGAACCCGATCCTAACCCGGATCTTAGACCTAAGGTTGATCATCACCCGGATCTAAATACTCCCGGTTCGGGCGGAACCAGGAATCAAGAGACGGAGCTCCGAGGAGATGCTGGGTCGGATTGCTTCTTCCGTCCGGGTTCGAGGTTTCAGTAAATTATATCGTATTTGTATGACCCGATTTTCGTTTTTATTTTACGGTTAGTATTATGGTGGAGAATTTTTGTTGGACTTCGATCCCTAAATTCAATGGTGGTGGTGGTTCGTCGGAGTAACCATTTCGATGTGATGTTACTATTAATAGCATTTGCTGTAGTACCTAACCACTCCCTTTGTAATCAACTAGATATCATATAATATAATGTATAAAAATAAAGTTTTGATGTATAGTGTAACGTGGGTTTGTATTTAATACTTTTTTTTTTTAATATACAAACTGGAATTAGGGTCGATTTAAGAACTAAGAGCATCTGTATTTTAGAACTTTTTAAGAAATTTCTTATCTGTTTTTTCTTTTTTCTTTTATTTACAAAATGATTGAAAGAATCTCTCCCATTCCAAAATTCATCAAAATTTCTTTAATGTATAATTATAACCAACAACCCATTACGTCCCTACATTAGAGTAAAACAAAACAAAACAAATTAAAATTTCTCTTGATTTGTGTGAAGTGGGCAGGAACTTGTCACCGATGAGTATCTCTGCAGAGAATTTCTCTCCATTAGTTGCATCGATTCTATCTCCTAATCTGACATTTTATTTTTGTTTTTAATCTTTTAATCGCTAAAGAAACCCAGAGTATTTGCGATGAAGACGCTCTAATGGATTATCCTAGAATATCTTGGATGAAAACACGAAATGTTGATGTGACAAGCCACAATGACACACATAAATGATTGTCAAACTCAACAAATTATCACCAATACAATCGATTTTTAAAAAGATGTGGTTTGCCTTGAAAAAAGAGTAAAATTGAGACCAAAAATTATTTTGGTTATTTATAATATTAATAACAATTACATTGTCACCAATACAATTGTTCAAGATATTCATGAATTTTACATACTTATACTATTTCACATAGCAAGAGATGAGGAATGCTCATTTAACTTTGAGTTCCATGTTGATATAATTGATATTCAACTTTTTAAAGCTTGGAATAGTACAAAATAAGCAACGGCTTAAATACATACTTCATCCGTTCACAAATACTTGTTGTTTCAGTTCTTTGCACACTTATTAAGGAACTTATGAAATATATTAATATATCCTAATCATTCATTTACTTTTTGCTTTATTGAAAATCACAACTAACACAATACAAATGATTAGAAGGATAAATGAGTAAAGTAAGGACCAAAATAGCTAAAATAACGATTATTTTTTGAACAAAAGTACAAGGCTAAAATGACAATTATTTGGGAACGGAGGGAAACAAGAACATCAAAGTTTAGTTTAAATTTTTTTGCGGGGTGGGGGGTTAGTTAATTTTGTTGTTAAGAATAACTATATTTCCATTCAATATTGATCCTAGGATGATATATCATTTGGATTTCTTAATATTGCCTAGGGTTTGTAAGTTGGTTTCTTGCATATCATAGGTACCATCATTTACATATGCTTGAAGATCTTACCCTCCTTTAATATATAACATTGAAATTAATGAGGCAATAGAGCCGTTTTCATTTTAATTGGAGAAACTAGGACCCTAATTTATAATTATTAGAAAAAAGAGATAATAATACGTTAATAAGGTTAACGAGAAGAGATAAGACATTTCTTACAATCTACAACCGTTCATTTGAAGCAGAGAAGAAACGAGAAAGGAAATTCCACGAAAACAATCAAAGATTGTTAAGCAGAGACTTAAACGCAGACGGAGATATTTCGGAGCAACGAAGAAATCAAAGATTGCTCATCTCCAATTGATGTGGAAACCAATTTGGAGGCAATTGTAAGAGCCTTAGCCTTTGGATCCATTTTGGCCTTAGCCGCCCCCGCGGGTTTAGGGAGCCACCCCTGCGGCTCGTGCTGTTTTTCGCCCCTACGGCTCAGGATTCCGCCCCTGCGGTTTCTTGCGCTGCAGCCGGCTTTGTTGACCCTTTGACCCGTGTTTTACCTTTTCTTTCTTACCTTCTTCTTACCTTAGGATCAAGGGTTTCCTTCACTTTCTCCAGCCATTTCACGTTCTTCTTCTCTCTTCTCCATCTCCTTGATCTTGTGCTTGGATTCTTCTTGGTTTGGAAGAGGTTTTGTGTGACTTTTGTGGAGGTTGATGTTGTGCATTGTTGTTGAGCTTGGGAGCCAGCTGAGAGGGTGTTTTCTGATCATTTCCTTGCTTAAGCCACAACAGTGGGTAAGCTCCTTGCTTCTTCTTCATTCTTTCTTTCTTGAATTCCTCTTCCCTAACTTAGGATTAGATGTGTTTGAATGTGTATTGATGTTAGAATGTGTATGTATATGTATGTGTTTGAATATGGAATGGAGAAGACGTGATTTGATCACGTGAAGAGTGAAAGAGAATTCGGGACTCTACGTTCTACAGAGTCGCCGCCCCTGCGCCAGTGAGACGCTGCCCCTGCGGGACCTTGTCACCGCACCTGCGCCCGGAAGCCGCCGCCCCTGCGGCCACAATCACAGCGCCCGCGCCAGCGTGCCTTCGCGCATGCGCTTGCTGCCTTTCTGCCCCTGCGTCTTTCCATTCCGCATGTGCGTCTTGTGCAGGATCTACCTAGAGTAGTATGATCCTTTCCTTTCCTAGTATGAGCGGGTTAGTAGCATGCTAGGTATGTGTATGAGGATAGAATGATGATGAGTATGATATCGTTATATGCCGGTTAGGGCTTTGTGGTTTATAAGTTGGATACGATCCTTATGGATCACTTGGGTCTAGGTGTGACCCCTTTGATGGATAAGAGTTTGATATCTTGTTATGCCTTGTTATTAGGCAGTGTTGTTCTCCAGAGTTGGAGTTGATCGGGTTTGAGGCTACTTCGAGGTTGAGGTATGTCCATAGGACTTACTTAGCTACCATCCTTATATTGGATGTATGCATGAGTGGTGTTTGTTATATGCTTTATAGCATGCGATATTGATTATTACCGACTTATGATTTAGTGACCGCCCATTGTAGTGGCTGTGACAACTTGCCTTTCATCCTGTAGTGGAGTCTGAGAGTTTCTCTGTAGTTAGGTCAGATTTGGTATACGGGAAGGGCATCTACCACTCCTTATGGTATACGGAATGGTGCGCTTATACCACTCCAGCTGGCTATAGCACTCAGAGGCGAGGATTATATATATTCCTCGTGTCACCTATATTCATATGCAGATATTTATACGATTTGAGTATTGGACTATATAAAGATAATTAACCGGGTAAATGTGTGATAGCATGATGATATGTTTATTAATTTCCTGAGGTGTGTTTGTGCTGATGTATTATCCTATATATGTGTATGGTTAGCTAACGGTTTTATACCGTGTTGTAGATCCTTTGCAGGTTAGGAGAGCTGCAGAGTGATCCAGAGGGGTGATCCGCTGAGGGCTCCGTACACTGGGTTTCATGCATGGGTTATGGGACTTTTCATATGTACAGTTATGTTTTGATTGTACTCAGCGGTACCTTGTATAAACCTTTTGATTTATATAAATCAGCTTTCTGTTTTGGTTTTAATCTATATGTGCCTTGTTGTAAGATCCAGTGAACTTGTTGTCAGGCTAGGGTCAGGATC
The DNA here is from genome assembly GCA_002319775.1 of Fagopyrum tataricum. NCBI lineage: Eukaryota > Viridiplantae > Streptophyta > Magnoliopsida > Caryophyllales > Polygonaceae > Fagopyrum > Fagopyrum tataricum. The sequence goes on from CM008285.1 coordinate 33,992,984, forward strand.
CATTGTGAGATCCTAGCCCAGTAGCGCCTCGAGTCCTACGGATTCGGGGTGTTACAAAGTTGTTATCAGAGCCTTAGGTTGACAACAATGGCACTTGCAATCTGCAATAAAGTTCGAATAGATAAATAAACAGAACCCGAAAGGGGTCTGACTTTTCAAAAGGTTTTGGTTTTGAAATGAGTACAAATGTTTTGGGATAGTGTGTACGAGAAGCCATCACCCCTTTGAAGATCTCGGCAATATAGATATATATAGATATTATGTTGTGATTGACTTGATATATATCTATACATTATGGCATATATATATAGCCTTCTAAGTTAGGTTTATATCCTCTGCAGATGGTTCGGACTAGAGCCTTACCTGCAGTTGGACGAGGTAGGGGTAGACCCCCTCTAGGTAGAGGACGGGGTAGGATTCCCGCTGGTGATACACGTGCAGCGGAAGAGATTCATGAGGACGTTGCTGAGAGTGTCGTTCCTGAGACTAGGAACGGGGCAACTGAGAGACAGGGATCACAATGAGTCTAGTCATATGACTCGGATCCTGTCTCCATGGGGGATCAGAGTTTCGTGCTTATATTAGACGAGGAGGCTGCCAGAGTAGGTAGATGTGCCCTTGATCTACGGCCACATGAGGAATCATCTGAGAGGTCCCACGGAGTTACTCAGGTGCCAGCTATACAGGCACATGTTGTTGAGACTGCTCGGGTTCAGGAGGAGTATAGAGGGCCCAGACCAGACACTTGGTTGAAGACATTTCACCAGATGGGTCCCTTTCTCTGGGAAAGTGGGGTTAGAGGTGGAGTTATGGATAGGACATGTAGACTCAGCTCTGGAGCTATTAGATGTCCAGCAGATAGGCAGATAGAGTTGGTGCAGACTCTTTTCAGAGACTTAACACAACACTGGTGGAGATCTGTATGGGGTCAGGTTAGTAGTTATGATCAGATGAGGACCATGATTAGAGAGCGTTTCTGCCCTGCCTCATTGAGGAGGGAGAAACTGCGGGACTTTATAGAGGCTGGCTTTGAGGATGTACCAGTCTCAGAGGCTATCAGGAGATTCCAAGAGGAGTTGGGTTTGCTGGGTCCAGCTACACCTCCTGCAGATCAACATTTTTATCTTTTCTCCCGACGACTGAGGGATGCTATCCGGACTTACATGGCGGGGTTTCACTGTGAGACCTTGATGGATTATCAGGACAAAGCTTCCGATTATGAGAGGGAGCGAGCTGGGCAGAGGAGAGCTTCTCAGACCGGAGGGTCTGAGAAGAGACAACGTACTGGGCAGACTAGTGGTACTGGTGGAGCTGCTAGTGTTGGGCGAGGCCAGAGACGCCAGAGTTATTCCTCGTCTGCACCGGTTGCAGATAAGGGACGGAAGTGTTATAACTGCGGTGGTTAAGGACACATACGACCAGAGTGTACGAGGCAGACAGTGCTTTGCTACACTTGTGGCCGACCGGGTCACAGAGCTGTCTTCTACAAACATGGTAGAGTTTCATCTCAATAGGGTTCTTCTCCTGCCAGTGTAGCGGGAGGTGGGCAGAGACCACCTCAGCAGCAGACACAGAGACAACAGAGGGTCCCAGATCTCCCTACGACTCAAGGATATGCTCCTGGGCCGAGTAGAGGCAGAGGTCGTGGTGGGAGCACCACTGATACCAGAGGAGCTCAGGGTCGAGTTTTTGAGCTGAGGAGTGCAGAGGAGCCAGTTGCACCGATTGCTACAGGTACCATTCTGATCCATGGTTTACCTGTTAGAGTTTTGTTTGATACGGGTGCTACGCATTCTTTATCTGATGCCTGTGTAGAGCGTTTGAGTCTAGATACGGTTGAGGGGATGCCCTTTATTATAGGGTTACCCGATGGTGGTAGGGTCAGAGGTACCCGTGAGATTCGTGATTGTCCCATTTCTGTAGGGACCCGTGTGTTACTAGTTGACTTCTTTGTCATGCCATTAGAGCATGAAGAAGTCATTTTAGGTATGGATTGGATGGATAGACACCAGGCAGTGTTAGATGTTGGTAGGAGGACTGTAACCCTCTCTACCGAGTTAGGACAGATAGAGGTTTTTCGAGGTTGGGACCTTGGAAAATCAGGCATGGTTATTAGTGCGATACGGGCAGCGAGACTGATTGCAAAGGGTTGTGAGGCCTTCTGGTGTTATGCCATGAAGGAGGGGGAGAGCCCAGCACTAGAGGATATCCCAGTTATCTGTGAGTTTGCAGATGTATTTGCTGAGCCGTCCAGTTTGCCGCCTCAGAGGAGTGTGGATTTTGGTATTGATTTAGAGCCTGGTACGAAACCGATCTCGAAGTCCCCATACCGGATGGCGCCTCTCGAGATGCTGGAGCTGAAGAAGCAACTCGAGGAGTTGGCTGAAAAGGGTTTTATTCGCCCTAGCATATCTCCATGGGAGCACCTGTCCTCTTCGTACGGAAGAAGGACGGATCGTTGAGACTGTGTATAGATTACAAAGAGCTGAACAAGGTGACCATCAAGAACAAGTATACGTTGCCTCGTATTGATGGTTTGTTAGATCATCTTCACGGAGCGACAGTGTTTTCCAGAATTGACCTGCGCTCAGGATATCACCAGTTGAGGGTGAGAGAGCAGGATGTGCACATGACAGCATTCCGGACCAGATATGGACACTACGAGTTTGTAGTGATGCCATTTGGGCTTACGAATGCTCCAGCCGTCTTCATGGAGTTGATGAACATCATATTCATCGACTTCCTGGATCAGTTTGTGGTGGTCTTCATAGATGATATTCTGGTATACTCTCGTAGCAGAGAGGAGCATGCAGGGCAGCTGAGGATTGTGTTGCAGGTTTTACGAGATAGAGAACTTTATGCTAAGTACTCTAAGTGCGAGTTTTGGAAGCCAGAGGTAGCATTCTTGGGTCATGTTGTTTCAGCTGAAGGAATCAAGGTGGATCCGGCAAAGATCGAGGCAGTAGCAGCTTGGACGACACCGACGTACTTCAAGGAAGTACGTAGCTTTCTTGGCCTAGCCGGGTATTATCGACGTTTTGTGGAGGAAATATCTGTGATTGCTAATCCACTAACGAGACTGCTGAGGAAGACTACCAGATTTGTATGGTCTGAGCAGTGTATGCAGAGTTTTGAGGAGCTGAAGAGACGTCTGACTTCTTCTCCTATTTTGGCACAACTAGAGGGTACAGAGGATTTTGTGGTTTATAGTGATGCATCCAAGCTAGGCTTGAGATGTGCATTGATGCAACGGGACCGAGTGATTGCATATGCGTCTAGACAACTGAAGACGTATGAGGAGAACTACCCGACTCATGATCTGGAGTTGGCAGCGGTAGTTCATGCACTGAAGATCTGGAGACATTACATGTATGGTGCTACATATTAGATCTTCACAGACCATAAGAGTCTGAAGTATATTTTCTCGCAGCGGAAATTGAATAACCGCCAGCGCAGATGGCTTGAGCTGATCAAGGATTTTGATTTGGAGATTCCGTACCATCCGGGGAAGGCGAACGTTGTCGCCGACGCCTTGAGTAGGAAGACGCCTCGAGAGCAGGCGATTGCGAGGTTGACAGTTCAGCATCAGTTGCAGAGAGACCTGGTTTGGATGGAGTTGGACGTCCAGTTTCTTGATGAGGACGCCCAATTGAGTACTTTAAAGGTTCTTCCTGATCTGTTGAGTGAGATCCAACAAAAGCAGGAGACCTGTCCGACACTGATGAGGATCCGAGAGATGATGTCTCGGGATGAGGCACCACAGTTCCTTATAGGAGTAGATGGAGTGATGAGACGCCGCGGTCGCGTCTGTGTACCAGCTGATGCGGAGTTGCGCCAGAGGATTTTACAGGAGGCTCACTGTACGCCTTACTCTGTACATCCATGTACGAGTAAGATGTATCAGGATGTGAGACGATCATATTGGTGGGAGGGCTGAAGCCCGATGTGGCAAGATTTGTGGCACAGTGTGCGATGTTAACATGATTTATCGACTTGTTACATTCATGCATTTAGTTAGATTTCCCCTTTCTGCATTCATGTTCTGGCCTTAGTTTGTGCCATTTATGCTTGTTTAGTTTTACTTTGCAAGAATAGACGTCTACACACGCTATTTATGGCTTTGTAGGTGATTTGGCACATTTTGGAGCTAAAACGACGTATTTGAGGATCAAGCTTCGAAGTGGATGCATTGGAGCGAGCATACGTGCACGGTAAAGGGCTAGGAATCAAGCTAAAGGCATGAAGGGAACGACAGAGGAGCATCTCGGCCGAGATCCAGCCCGTGATTTCTTTCCTAAGCGTTATATTTTATTTGCAGGGATTTTCCTTTTTGGAGCATTATATTTTATTTGTGAGCTTTTTCCCTTAGCGTTATATTTTATTTGCGGACTTTTTTTCCTTTTAGGCCCAATGTCTTTTTAGCTAGATTTTTATTATAAAAGGAAGTCTTGAAATTATTTCAAGGTGTGCTGGGAGTCGCCCAGAGTTTACCCTAGAGGGGGGAGCCGTCTCCTTCCCTTCCCCCTTCTTCTTCACCAAGTTTTTGGCGCCGTTGCCGGGGACTGAGAAAGTTTAGTTTGTTGTTTTTGATTTCTTATAGTTTAGATTTTTCATGTTACTTTTGATCTTGTTTTCTTTCTGTGTTTGCATTCTCCTGGTTTAACAAAATGGTTGTGAGAAACCTTCGAGCTGAGTTAGATCAAACCTTGGAGCGGATTAGCTATCTGGAGAGAGAACTAGAGTATGAGATTTTCTTGGTGAGCCGAGTGGGAGAAAGTGAGGAAAGATTAGAGCAGATTGATTATCTAGAGGATGAAATTATGTACCAGAGATATGAAGCAATACGACAACGGAAAGAACTTGAATCTCGGTACAAATACATTATGGAGAGAGCTGGCATGCTCTGTGAGAACATAACTCCCAAGGAAGGACCTCAAACGCTAAACCAATTGCAAAATTGGAGGGAGAAATACGAAAGCATCTTAACTCCCAGGGAAGAGGTTTGACCAGAGGAAGAGCGCAGAAAGGATGAAGAGCTGACCAAGGAGGACGAAGAATCGGGAAGTCTTGTCCCGATCTCGGCCGAGATCACTCCTATCTCGGCCGAGTTTTTACAACAGAGAGAATCTCGGCCCGAGATCCCACCTGTCTCGGCCGAGATATCCCAACAGAAGAAAAATCTCGGCCTCATCTGCACTCATCTCGGCCAAGATTTCATCCAATGCTGCTCGAGATCTGCTGAAAGTTGTCTTGAAATTCTCCATCCTACTCGTGCTGCACCCGAAAGCTGGAGGGCAGTGCCAAAGGAACCTCCCAAGGTCAGATTGAAGCTTCTTCCTCTGGTCGAACCTCTTCCCTGGGAGTTAAGATGCTTTTGGATTTCTCCCTCCATTTTTGCAATTGGTTTAGCGTTTGAGGTCCTTCCTTGGAGGTTAAGTTCTCACAGAGCATGCCAGCTCTCTCCATAATGTATTTGTACCGAGATTCAAGTTCTTTCCGTTGTCGTATTGCTTCATATCTCTGGTACATAATTTCATCCTCTAGATAATCAATCTGCTCTAATCTTTCCTCACTTTCTCCCACTCGGCTCACCAAGAAAATCTCATACTCTAGTTCTCTCTCCAGATTGCTAATCCGCTCCAAGGTTTGATCTAACTCAGCTCGAAGGTTTCTCACAACCATTTTGTTAAACCTAGAGAATGCAAAGACAGAAAGATAACAAGATCAAAAGTAACAAGAAAAATCTAAAGTATAAGAAATCAGAATTAGAAGCACTATTGAGGGTTTCTCACAACCATTTTGTAGTCTGGTTCGTTGCAATTTAGGGAATTATTACCAGTCGTTGTAGTATAGTGGTAAGTATTCCCGCCTATCACGCGGGTGACCCGGGTTCGATCCCCGGCAATGGCGCCAAAAACTTGTTCGTTGATTTTACACCCCTATAAACCTTTATCAATAATGAGAAAGACTCACAGGATAACAATACTAGGAAGAGATAGTGTTAAATTTATAAACCTGTAATAATTCCCTAAATTGCAATGAACCCACAGTGTATGGGTCAATCACAGTAAATGTAAGTATTCCAAGGTCGATCTTAGGGACTGAGGGGATTAATATGCAACAATGATTAAATATATGATAAATCTAGAATAAGAAGGAGGTTGTAAAAGATAAGGGAAAGAAATCAAAAAGGGTTTTAAAAGGATTTGATGGATTCGTAATCAATTGTTCTATTGATTGAAAATCAAATAAACAAAAAGGGAAAACAAAGATAATCAAGTTAAAAGAAAGAAAATGGATTCCAAGGGTTCAAGATCAATGTTTATACATATAGACTCAGGAAGACTCATAAAGATATATGCTAGAAAAGCCACAGGGATGAACGTTTCTAGGCTGACAATCTATTACCGGGTAAGTCTCAAGACTATCTAGTTCCAAACCAACTATCTATTATCGGGTAAGTCTCAAGGTAGAGAGGTAGGAAATTTTGAACAAACCAGACTACAAACTAAGGGAAAGGAAAACCATTACCGGGTAAGTCTCAGGTATTACCCTACTTAGGAAGGAATTTCAGCACATTCAACCAATAAAGGATAAATCTTTATTACCTATGATCAATCTCTCATGTATCTATGAAGGAATATCACCAGGTAAGTCTCAATTCCAACTTAGGTTACTAGCTAGAAGGATTCTAACTAGATTTAAGCCCAAGCTAGCCATTAGGATTTCTAGCAATTCAAAGCCAAACATAAAATCAAACTATTCCATCATAATCCAATGCATAAACAAATTCCTGTCAACCTTGGAACCACAAGGTTCTAGCCAATAACAATCATATCAAGAAAGACAAATAAATAAATAACAAAGGGAATAAAAAGAACTTAACTTGAATAAATGGAAATCGTCAATCTTGAATCCGACAAGGTCTTCCAAACAAAACTGAATATGAAAGTATGAATCTTGAAGCTAACCTATTAAGAACAATGGAGAAGAAGAGAAAGGGAGAGAGGCGGCTCCCCCCAATGGGGTAACCTAACCCTAAAATTCGGACTAAATCGGACCCTTAGAAATAACCTAGAGCTTCCCTTTTATAAGCAACAACCTTCCAAAGGACGGGCTGGGCCAAAACCAATCCATAAATAAGATAAAATCGCCGAACAGGAATTCTCGGGCAGAAATCTCGGCCGAGATCAGGACAGTCGGGACCGAGATTCAGCAACAAAAACTTCAACGCGTCAACACATCGGGAATCTCGGTTGAGATCGAGAAATCAAGGCCGAGCTCGAACCATCTCTGCCGAGCTAGGGCAATCTCGGCCGAGCCAAGGCCATCTCGGCGAACCAAGTGGAATCTCGGCCGAGCCAAGTGGAATCTCGGCCGAGCCATGAGAAATCTCGGCCGAGATTTGGACCATATCGGTCTGGTCTGACCGAGATCGGTCCATCTCGGTCCGAGACGCGGTCTTCTTCGTTCCTTCGCGCCTTTAACTCGATGCCTCGCGTCTTTAGCTCGATTCCTCGCCTTTCCCGTGCACGTATCTCGCTCCAATGCGTCCACTTCGAGGCTTGATCCTCAAATACATCGTTTTAGCTCCAAAATGTGCCAAATCACCTACAAAGCCACAAGTAGTGTGTGTAGACATCTATTCTTGCAAAGTAGAACTAAACAAGCATAAATGGCATAAACTAAGGCCAAAACATGAATGCGGAAAGGGGAAATCTAACTAAATGCATGAGTGTAACAGGTCGATAGATCATGTTATCATGCGACCTGCCAGCAGGTCAAGATAGAGCATTGCAGACCTGGAGGTGAGCTCCATCCACTTCCTGTTCCACAGAGGAAGTGGGAGGACGTCACCATGGACTTTGTGACTAGACTGAGACCGAGCAGGAGTTTTGATGCCATCTGGGTTATAGTCGACAGACTGACGAAGACGGCACGTTTTATCCCTATTCGGGAAACATGGCTAGTGAGCATATTAGTAGAGTACACTAGGCAGATAGTGAGACTCCATGGTGTACCGAGGACGATCGTCTCAGACAGAGATTGACGATTTGCCTCGAGGTTCTAGCAGCAGATTCAGACTGCCTTGGGGACGAGTTTGCACTTCACTACTACGTTCCATCCTCAGACAGATGGTCAATCAGAGATGACCATTCAGACACTAGAGGATATGTTGCGAGCTTGGGTGTTGGATTGGGGACAAGTGTGGACGGATCATCTCCCACTAGTTGAGTTCTCATACAACAACAGCTGACATGCATCGATTGGGATGGCCCCATATGAGGCACTGTATGGACAGAGATGTCGTACGCCGTTATGTTGGGATGAGTCTAGCAGTGTTAGTGGTTTGACACCTGATCAGGTTCAGGATGATGTGGCTCGTGTAGCACTGATTAGAGAGAGGATGCTGACTGCACAAAGCCGTCAGTAGTCTTATGCAGATAGGAGGCGTAGACCTCTAGAGTTCAGAGTGGGAGCCCATGTGTGGTTGAGGGTGTCTCCGACACGAGGTGTTAGACGCTTTGGCATTAAGGGGAAGTTGAGCCCCCGATTTGTCGGACCGTTCGAGATTCTGGATCGGGTTGGGAGCGCAGCATACAGGTTAGCTTTGCCTCCGAGATTAGAGGGTGTTCACCCTGTATTTCATGTGTCTCATCTGCGGGAGTATATACCAGATCCGAGACATATTGTGAGCTATGATGATTTGGTGGTTGAGCCGGACCACACCTTTGTTGAGCACCCGATTGCAGTCCTAGAACGAGGTATGAGACGCCTGCGTTCGAAGGACATTCCTATGTTGAGGATATAGTGGTCGAGACGAGGACCTGATGAGGCTACATGGGAGACTGAGGATAGTATCCAGAGGAACTATCCAGAGTCTTATGCCGAGATAGATGTACCAGTAGGATCGACGAGTAGATCTTAGTACTCTCTTGGTGAGTGTTATGTGCTTATATGCTTATATGCTATGATGTGTTTATTTTCGTACTAGCTATGATATGATGTGTGATCTTATTAGATCTTGTTTTGCTAGTACGATTAGCCGGAGATGGTTCTTTCCACAATGCTATTATGATGCGATTAGGTTTAACTGGAGATGTTTTTCCTCCATGCCCTTCTGTTATGAGTAGGTTTGGCTAGAGATGTTTTTCCTCTATGCCCTGGATAGTATAGTGATCTTATGGTTGGAGATGATGAGTTCCTCCATGCCCGTGCTTCAAGTTATAGAGTGATATAGGTTGATACCATATGTGCAGAGATGTGATTCCTCCAATAGAGAGAGTTATACCTTGGCATATGGGTCCGAGAGGGTAAGGTTTATGCAAGTTTTGGGACGAAACTTGTTTTTAGGGGGGGTGAGGTGTAAGAGCCTTAGTCTTTGGAGCCATTTTGGCCTTAGCCGCCCCCGCGGGTTTAGGGAGCCGCCCTTGCAGCTCGTGCTGTTTTCCGCCCCTGCGGCTCATGATTCTGCCCCTGCGGCTCAGAATTCTGCCCCTGCGGCTCAGGATTCCGCCCTTGCTGTTTCTTGCGGCTGCAGCCGGCTTTGTTGACCCTTTGACCCGTGCTTTACTTTTTCTTCCTTACCTTCTTCTTACCTTAGGATCAAGGGTTTCCTTCACTTTCTCCAGCCATTTCACGTTCTTCTTCTCTCTTCTCCATCTCCTTGATCTTGTGCTAGGATTCTTCTTGGTTTGGAAGAGGTTTTGTGTGACTTTTGTGGAGGTTGATGTTGTGCATTGTTGCTGAGCTTGGGAGCCAGCTGAGAGGGTGTTTTCTGATCATTTCCTTGCTTAAGCCACAACAGTGGGTAAGCTCCTTGCTTTTCTTCATTCTTTCTTTCTTGAATTCCTCTTCCTAGCTTAGGATTAGATGTGTTTGAATGTGTATTGATGTTAGAATGTGTATGTATATGTATGTGTTTGAATATGGAATGGAGAAGACGTGATTTGATCACGTGAAGAGTGAAAGAGAAGTCGGGACTCTACGTTCTGCAAAGTCGCCGCCCCTGCGCTAGTGAGACGCCGCCCCTGCGGGACCTTGTCACCGCACCCGCGCCCGGAAGCCGCCACCCCTGCGGCCACGGTCACAGCGCCCGCGCCAGCGTGCCTTCGCGCCTGCGCTTGCTGCCTTTCCGCCCCTGCGTCTTTCCATTCCACAGGTGGGTCTTGTGCAGGATCTACCTAGAGTAGTATGATCATTTCCTTTCCTAATATGAGCGGGTTAGTAGCATGCTAAGTATGTGTATGAGGATAGAATGATGAGTATGATATCGTTATATGCCGGTTAGGGCTTTGAGGTTTATAAGTTGGATACGATCCTTATGGATCCCTTGGGTCTAGGTGTAACCCCTTTGATGGATAGGAGTTTGATATCTTGTTATGCCTTGTGATTAGGCAGTGTTGTTCTCCAGAGTTGGAGCTGATCGGGTTTGAGACTACTTCAAGGTTGAGGTAAGTCCATAGGACTTACTTAGCTACCATCCTTATATTGGATGTATGCATGAGTGGTGTTTGTTATATGCTTTAGAGCATGCGATATTGATTATTACCGACTTATGATTTAGTGACCGCCCATTGTAGTGGCTATGACAACTTGCCTTTCATCCCGTAGTGGAGTCTGGGAGGTTCTCTGTAGTTAGGTCAAATCTGGTATACGGGAAGGGCATCTACCACTCCTTATGGTATACGGGATGATGCGCTTATACCACTCCAGCTGGCTATAGCACTCAGAGGCGAGAATTATATATATTCCTCGTGTCACCTATATTCATATGCAAATATTTATACGATTTGAGTGTTGGACTATATAAAGATAATTAACCGGGTAAATGTGTGATAGCATGATGATATGTTTATTAATTTCCTGATTTGTGTTTGTGTTGATGTATTATCCTATATATGTGTATGGTTAGCTAACGGTTTTATATCGTGTTGTAGATCCTTTGCAAGTTAGGAGAGCTGCAAAGTGATCCAGAGGGGTGATCCGCTGAGGGCTCCGTACACTGGGTTTCATGCGTGGGTTATGGGACTTTTCATATGTACAGTTATGTTTTGATTGTACTCAGCGGTACCTTGTATAAACCTTTTGATTTATATATAATATCAGCTTTATGTTTTGATTTTAATTTATCTGTGCCTTGTTGTAAGATCTAGTGAACTTGTTGTTAGGCTATGGTCATGATCCATTGTGAGATCCTAGCCCAGTAGGGCCTCGAGTCCTACGGATTCGGGGTGTTACAACAATAGTATAGATATCATTTTAAGGTCAGGTTTATACTCGATTTCACCTCTATCTTCGAAGCCCTAGTCGAGGTTTTACAAATTAGCTATTAAAGTAGAAGAGGGTCCGATTTTTGTATGTAATAAGTTGTTAGTTCTTCTCTTACTAAAGTAGAAGAGGGCCCTAGTCGAAGTTTGTTCTATGAAAACTTAATGGGCTCCATTAAGCTATTAATTTCTTTTAATTTTCAATTCTTCGGGTTCTAATTTCCAGGCTATGTTTTGAGTTGGTTTCAGCAGTTTACCTTCAAAATTAAACAATGGTGAAACCTTATAAGAGGTCATCCAAAACCAATTGAAGACTGAGATAACTGGACACTATAACTACACCCTGTGATGTGCATGCTGTAGAGGAAACCATTAAAGCACCATCCTCAAATCTTATAAGCTTGTCCTAACCGTTTTATTTAGTTTAATTTGTATAATGTTATACGTATTGAAGGTTTATCAACGGATTTAGTCTAACGTGTTGTTAAATGTTGAATTTGAAGGAGCTTGAATCACATGAGGAAGCTATCACGAATACAGGGTTTGAGGAAAGAAATTCTCATTGTCTTTTAGTTTAATATGTGTTTGGATTTGTTGGTTCTCCAATATGCGAAGCAAGTCTAGTTGAACTAGTTTAGGGCTCAAGTATGCGAGTTTGGATGTAGTGTCTCGTCAGAAAATATTAATTTAGTCGAGATGTTGTGGTTTGTCTATAACTTGCTTTTTCGCATTCCACGCGATTATAAGAAAGTCTCATATATAAAACAATTTGAGAACGAGGGAATTAGTAAGGGTGAGTTGGTTAAGTGTGTTCTTTTTGCCTATAAGAGTATCAAGTAGGTTCTTTTATTTTATAAGAAACAAATTATACCCCTTGTATTTATTTAAAAAAAAACTAATTGGCTAATCTCGATTTACCCAATTTACCATATTTCAAAATACTAGAATTTGGTTATCGTATCAAAAAACCTAATTGGTTAATTGACGGTTTTTCCGTCTGCCATTTCCTACCATCTACAACTGTTCATTTGAATCATGGAAGAAACGAGAATCCTACCATCTACAACTGTTCATTTGAATCATGGAAGAAACGAGAAAGGAAATTCCACAAAAGACAATCAAAGATTGTTAAGCAGAAACGTAAACACAGACGGAGATATATCCGAGCAACGAAGAAATGAAATATTTCTCATCTCCAATTGATGCGGAAACCAGTTTGAAAACAATAGTATAGATATCATTTTAAGGCCAGATTTATACTCGATTTCACCTCTATCTTTGAAGCCTTAGTTGAGGTTTTACAAATTAGATATTGAAGTAGAAGAGGGTCTGATTGCTGTATGTAATAAGTTGCTAGTTCTTCTCTTATGAGTTTTTAGTTTTTTAGTTCTCTCATTTTGACTTTTGCTAAAATTGGATAGTTCATTCTATAAAAACTAAATGGGATCCATTAATCTATTAATTTCTTCGAATTTTTAATTCTTCGGGTTTTCAGGCTATGTTTTGAGTTGGTTTTCAGAAGTTTACCTTCAAAAGAAATGGTGAAACCTTAAAAGAGAGGTCATCCAAAACCAATTGAAGTCTCATATAATTGGATACTATAACTACACCCCGTGATGTGCATGTTATAGAGGAAACCATTATAGCACCATCCTCAAATCCTATAAGCTTATCCTAGCCAATTTATTTAGTGTAATTTGCATAATGTTTTATGTATTGAAGGTTTATCAATATATTTAGTCTAATGAGTGGTTAAATGTTGAATTTAAAGGAGCTTGAATCACATGAGGAAGCTATCACGAATATGGAGTTCGAGGTAAGAAACTCTCATTGTCTTTTAGTGTAATATGTTTGGATTTCTTGGTTCTCTAATATGTGAAGCAGTCTAGTTGAACTAGTTTAGGGCTCAAATATACATGTGGTGTCTCGTCCTTTCCTAGAAAATATTAATTTAGTCGAAATTTGTGGGTTTGTTTACAACTTGTTTTTGCGCATTCCATGCGATTATAAGAAAGTCTCGTATATAAAACAATTTGAGAATGAGGGGGAACAAATGGGGTGAGTTGGGTAAGTGTGTTCTTCTTACCTATAAGAGTATGGAGTAGACTCTTTTGTTTTATAAGAAACAAACTATACCCCTTGTACTTATTTTTAAAAAAAAAACTAATTAGCTAATTTCGATTTACCCAATTTACCAAATTTTAAAATGCTAGAATTTGGTTATCATATAGAAAAATAATTGGTTAATTCCGATGGTTTATCCGTCTGCCATCTCATATTGTATTTCGGTTTGTTGGACATGTCTAACATACTGCTTTCCGTTATTTAAAAAAAAAAACTTGAATTTGGCTGTTTGTGGGTTTCGAACCTCCCACCCTATTTGGACTATTTGAATCTCACTATTTTGTTATTATTTTTATAAAGTTATAGTTTAATTCTAATTACCAAAACTATACTTAAGTAACCTTATTACCCGAACTAGTGTTATACAATTTTAGCACTTGTCCAATTTTAATAATACTCAATTTCTAAACACCCAATTTTAGTGGTGGGCCAAATTCATAATTTACACAAATTTGTAATTAATTAAACTAGTGTTACCCAAACTAATGTTACCCAATTTTATCACTACAAACTAGTGTTACCTAATTTTTAATTAGTCAAACTAGTGTTTTAATAATACCCAATTTTTAATTACCCAAACTGTATTTTTCTTATTTCTCGTCACCTCTTCATTTCTTTGTCGTAACATTCCCTTTCTTTTGTAAGTTACAATTCTAATTTGCAAACTCACGTACAATATCAAGTGTGACATTCAAATTGGTTATCATGTATTATGGACAAGTTGAATGATAAAAATATTGTATGAAACTGAGGTAGGAAACAATAGTTGAAACTGATGTATGAAAATATTCTCCTTCTTGAATGTTGCATGATGTTGTTGTAGTTAAGCCTATATGTAGGTTGCGTTTAAGAGTGAGGAAGGAAAGTCGGTTCCCTATAAGTACACGATTAAGATACCCAAAGTGCCAAAAATAGCTATCTTGGTCCCAACAACTAAATGGAAAAGTTTACTCAACTAGTAAAGAACAAGGATAACAAAGGTACAATTACGGGATACACTCATAATGTTTCAAGGAAGTGTCATTAGTCATTACTCAAGCGATCATGCTGGATTTGGACCAGGTTATAGTTTCTTACCCAATATGTGCAACTGACATATTGATAACGTACGTTATTGTTAGATGATGCATTATATTTTTATAACTTATGCAGCAATTGGATGAAATCATTATGCTTATTCGCAAGACTATGTTCGACTACGTACATGACCATTTTAAACATGTGGCTGTTTTGGGATGTAAATGAGAAATTGAGTACAACAGTAAGCGTTTTATTAAATTACGTGAGGTTGATGTGATATATTCACCTTATAATCTAATCGGCTCACATTGGGTTGCATTGCAAATAAAACTATTAGATTGATGCATATATGTATACGATTCGCAGTGTGGCTACCTCAAAGAAGACATGGTGATGCATTTGTTTGAACCTCTTCTTACCATGTTCCTCTATATATTGAGGCTACACAATTGACACACAAGGTTTGACGATAATTTGCACAAGTCGTTCAAAGTTGTAAGGAAGTCGGTTATTGTCTAAATATGTGGGCATGTATGTGTGTATACATACATAATCATTGGATATTTGTTTTTATCTAATAGTATGTATATTTATATATTTAAGCGGAAGTTGTAGTATTTACACTATCAACCAATATATGTTGTCCGGTCGTGAAGATTTGACAATGATTAACGATGATTACGTGACAACTTATATAAAACAACTAGGAAATGATATCTTCACCGAGGATTGGAATAGGTTGTTTGAGATGCAGTAGTTGAAAATGTCTTCTTTCTTCTTCTTTTTTTGTTGTACCACTTTCCATGTATTTTGTGTTCTATTACGGTTTGAAATATTTTGTTACAGGATATTCACAATTCTAGTGGTGTAATAGTTTGGGACAATATTTTTTTTTAGGTAAAGGTAAATTCATAGAAAAAGTAAAAAGAGTATACTAGGCTCGTTAAGACCCATTTACACTAAGTAACAAAGTATATGTATATGCATGTGACATGAGGTCTTTGGATGAATAACCCACATAGAGTATACCAGAAAGGCATGCAATCATCCTGAACATACCAACTACCCTGAAGCCGAAGGAAACGAGAGTACAACCAAGTTGGCGGAGGTTATGAGGTTCGTCCACCTTCGGCAAAGCTTTCAGCAGACAACAACACTCACAAGCCAAATAACCGCGCCAAATCCGGGGACAATGGCCAGTCCACCTTCGGCAATGCCATCAACGGAACTAAGCCAAGCCCAGTAAATATCAAAAACCAATACATCAAAGTATGGAGTTGTATACAACTCCGGTAAAGACTTCCTACTATGATGTAATCCTATCTCTAGCTCATGCAAGAAAAGCCTCATGTAACAAGGTATAGACGTGGGTCTTGATTAAGCGTACGAGGATATCAATCTGTATTCTGTTTTGATCAAATACCAAGGCATTCCTAGAATACCAAAGATAGTATACCGTGGCAGAAAACGTGTACATCCTAGATATGCTCGTCCAACCCCTACCATGTGCGGTGTGAGTCAGTCAATTCAAAACCTCTGATCTAGTGGTAATATTCCCTGGGATACCGAAGTCCGTACCAACCTATCTCCAAATCTCACGTGCATATGTGAAGCCAAATATCAAGTGGTCATGGGACTCACTCTCACTTGTGCACCAAACACATGTAGGATCAATACCAAGGAAATGTAATTTATCTTTGGTAGATAACCGGTCTATAACCGCCACCCATAGTATAAAAATTTTGGGACAAGATTTTGAGTTCACATGTTATATGTTGTTTGTGACAACAATTTCAAAACTTTAGTCAAAAGATTTGGGTAACAATATGCTATGGTTGGGTATAAAATATTGGGCAATATAATCATCCATTTCATCCAAATTTTGTAAATAATATTTAAAGATGATTTTAGCCTGCACAGATAATTATCTTTGAATATGATGAGTGATTTGAATGAATTTAGCTAGATCCGGATGATCTATTTGATTGAAAATGACAATAAATGGTTCTTGATATCTGACTACTCTATTTGATCTAGATTTTTGACTAATTTAAATAGATATTCGATTGTTCCGTTTGATCAAATTTCATAAAATGAAAAAAAAAAAATCAAAGTCACATAACCTAATTGAAATAAAAGTGAAGAACGTATAGATGATAAAAATTGCACATATATAAATCAAAATTTGTATTTATTTTATGTACTTTTTTTTCCGTTTGTCCTAGTTAAATACCTTTAAAACAATATTAACGAATTAAAACTTCTATATATACGATCCAATGTTCATTTATAAAAGAGAATTTTATTAGTTTGATATATCGTTTGTTATAAATCTCATATTAAACTATAAAATTGAGCCCATAACTCATATATTGTTTTTACAAATCTTCTTATGATTAGGTTAAGGTACGGAGTTGTATTTTAATCACGGAGTTACGAAGCATTTTTTTTACCGTTGATGCACATGATCCAACAATCCATATTAGTCTACGTCATTTAATGATTTTGGGCAGCACGCTGAATTTTTTGTAATTATACGAAGTTCATGCGGCAATTTGTCCATTTGAAAATTTGCTTTAAAAGGTTATGACGCTGTGACAGTTTTGTTATTTGTAAAAAGTGTAGTGGGAATCTGTTTTGTTCTATTAGTTTCAACTGTTTGTTTTAATGATTGAGATTTTTTTTGTTTAATTAGTTTAAATTGTTTGTTATAATAGTTGTTTTTTATAAATAATTTATCCGTTCAATTTTTTTTTTTGTACATTTCGTTCAAATATTTTTGAATTAATAGTATAAAAAGTTTAAGCTTTTTTTTATTCCAATTTATTTCCCTTTCTTCTTCTTTTTCTAACGGACACTTTTCTCGTTTAATTTCGTTCAAATTATTTGTTTTGTTATTCCAAATTATATTGTACTAATAGTTCATACATTTTAAATAAGTTTTGTTCATAAGCTCAAAATAATACATAAACTAATAATATAAAGTGTTTGAACTAATTAAACACTCCATTTGTACTAACAATATAAAAAAACGGGTTAAATGGGATAGTAAACTCTTTTTGTAAAAATGAACATTAAGTAGGCTCTTTTTCATTTAAAGGGACAAATTAGGTCCTTCTTACTCATATTTAAAGATTAATTAAAAGCGCAATTTGGTAATATGAAAATTATCCAAGTTCAAGTGTTTTAATGAAGGCCCAAGTGTTTTAATCAAAGCCCAAAGGCCCAAATGTTTTAATGAAGGACTAAGTGTTTTAATGAAGGCTCAAGGTTGTTTTAATAGAGACTCAAGTGTTTTAATAAAAGTCCAAGTGTTTTAACAAAAGCCCAAGTGTTTTTAAAAAAGCCCGCGCCCGGATCCAATGCACAAGCTCGTGCCCGGATCCAATACACAAGCCCGTGCTAGGAGCCAATACACAAGCCCGCGCCAGGGCCCAATACACAAGCCCGCGCCAGGACCCAATACACAAGTCTAGACCCGGACCGAATACACAAGCCTAGACCCGGGCCCATTACACAAGCCTAGACCCGGGCCCATTATACAAGCCTACGTCTGGGCCAGATACACAAGCATAGGACAGGGCCCGATACACAAGCATAGGAAAGGGCCCAATACACAAGCCTACGCTCGGGTCCAATACACAATCCTGCGCTCGGGTCCAATACATAAGCCTACGTCTGTAACACCCAAAATCCGTAGGAGTCGAGGTGCTACTGGGCTAGGATCTCACAATGGATCCTGACCCTAGCCTGACAACAAGTTCATTGGATCTTACAACAAGGCACAGGTAGATTAAAACAAAACATTAAACTGATATATATATATATATATATATATATATATATATATATATATATATATATATATATATATATATATATACATATCAAAAGGTAATACAGAGTAACCGCTGAGTACAAAATCAAAATATATATCCGTACATCATAAGTATCCCATATCCCACGATAACGCCCCAGTGCACGGAGCCCTCAACGGATCACCCATCTGGATCACTCTGCAGCTCTCCTAACCTTCAAAGGATCTACAACACGGTATAAAACCGTTAGCTAACCATACACATATATATAGAAGATGCTAGAGCACAAACACACTTCAGGAATGATAACATATAAACATGTTGTCACACATTTACCCGGTTAATTATCTTTAATAAGTCTAACACTCAAATAGTATATATATCTGCATATGAATATATGTGACACGAGGAATATATATAAAATCCTCGCCTCTGAGTGCTATAGCTAGCTGGAGTGGTATAAGCGCACCTTCTCGTATACCATAAGGAGTGGTCAGTGCCCTTCCCTATACCAGATCTAACCAGACTACAAAGAACTTCCCAGACTCCACTACCGGATGAAAGGCAAGTTGTCACAGCCACTACAATGGGCGGTCAATATATTATAGGTCGGTAATAAACCATATCGCATGCTATAAAGCATATAACAAACACCACTCATGCATACATCCAATATAAGGATGGTAGCTAAGTAAGTCCTATGGACTTACCTCAATCTCGAAGTAATCTCAACCACGATCTCAAACATGATCCACTCCAATCTGGAGGATAGCACTGCCTAATAACAAGGCATAACAAGATATCAAACTCCTATCACACAAAGGGTCACACCTAGACCCAAGGAATCCATAAGGATCATATCCAACTTATAAATCTCAAGGCCATAACCGGCATATAACTCTATCATACTCGTCATCATTCTATCCTCATAATATATACCTAGCATGCTACTAACCCGCTCATACTAGAAAAGGAAAGGATCTACCCTACTCTAAGTAGACCCGGGACAAGACGCATCTGCGTGACAAGAGAGACGCAGAGGCGGAGCAAGGCAACCCGCAAGTGCGACAAGGCTCAGCCGCAGGCGCGGTGACAGTGGTCGCAGGCAACGCAGGCACGGCGCAGGTGGTGTGACACGGCTCCCGCAGGGGCGGTGACTTCCTGGTGCGGGGGCGGATACAGTGCAGAAAGTGACCCCGCGATTCCTCTTCGGCTCTTCACGTGATCAAATCACGTCTTCTCCATTCCAAAGTCACACACATATATATACATACACATTCCAACATCAATCTACATTCAATTCATCTAATCCTAAGCTAAGGAATGGAATCAAAGAAGAAGAAGAAGAAGAAGAAGAAGAAGACTTACCACACTTGTGGTCCTAGGCTGCAAAGAAGATCAACAACCAACCACACTGGCTTCTAAACTCAACAACACATCACACAACATCCATCAACAACAAAGCCACATCAAAACTCTTCCAAACTCAAGGAAACCAAGAACAAGATCATGGAGCAAGAAGGGAGAAACAAGAAGGACGTGAGAAGACTGGAAAGGAAATGAAGGTGAAACCCTTGCTCAGCAAGGTAAGAAGAAGGTAAGGAAAAGAGGGTAAAGCACGGTCAAAAGGTCAACAAAACCGGCTGCAGCCGCAAGAAACCGCAAGGGAGGTTCCCTGAGCCGTAGGGGCGGAACAACAGACAAGCCGCAGGGGCGGCCTCACGGACCCGCGGGGGCGGCTAAGGCCAAAAACGGCTCCAAAGACTAAGGCTGTTACATCTCACCCCCCCTAAAAACAAGTTTCGTCCCGAAACTTGTAAAATTCTAAAACCACTCAGACTCACAAGCCGAGGTACAACTCTCTCTATAACCTTAAACATGAGCATGGAGGAAATCATCAACTCCAGCAACAAAATCACTATCCAAGGCATAGAGGAAAACCATCTCTAGCCAACTATAATCATATCACTAGGGCATAGAGGAAAAACACATCTAGCTATATCATAGTCATAACAGAAGGGCATGGAGGAAAAACATCTCCAGCAATACTATGTCCATCAAAATAGCATGGAGGAATAACCATCTCCAGCTGAATCCTAATCGTATCACAATAGCATGGAGGAAAGAGCCATCTCCAGCTATAAACAACAATCGTACTAGCACACAAGATCTCATAAGATCACATATCATATCATAGCTAGTACGAAAATAAACACATAATATCATATAAGCATATAAGCACATAATACTCACCAAGAAAGTACTAAGATCTACTCGTCGATCCTACTGGTACGTTTATCTCGGCATACAACTCTGGATACTATCCTCAGTCTCTCATGTAGCCTCATCAGGTCCTCGTCTCGACCACTGTATCCTCAGCATATGAATGTCCTTTGAACGCAGGCGTCTCATACCTCGTTCTAGGACTGCAATCGGGTGCTCAACAAAGGTGTGGTCCGGCTCGACCACCAAATCATCATAACTCACGATGTGTCTCGGATCTGGTATGTACTCCCTCAGCTGAGACACGTGAAATACAGGTGAACACCCTCTAATCTAGGAGGCAAGGCTAACCTGTATGCTGCGCTCCCAACCCGATCCAAAATCTCGAACGGTCCGACATATCGGGGGCTCAACTTCCCCTTAATGCCAAAACGTCTAACACCTCGTGTCGGAGACATTCTCAGCCACACATGGGCTCCCACTCTGAACTCTAGAGGTCTACGCCTCCTATCTGCATATGACTTCTGACGGCTCTGAACAGTCAGCATCCACTCTCTAATCAGTATTACTCAAGCAACATCATCCTGAATCTGATCAGGTGTCAAACCACTAACACTGCTCTGCTCATCCCAACATAACGGAGTACGGCATCTATGTCCATACAATGCCTCATATGGGGTCATCCTAATAGATGCATGCCAACTGTTGTTGTATGAGAACTCAACAAGTGGGAGATGATCCGTCCACACTTGTCCCCAATCCAACACACAAGATCGCAACATATCCTCCAGGGTCTGCATGGTCCTCTTTGACTGACCATCTGTCTGAGGATGGAACGCAGTAGTGAAGTGCAAACTCGTCCCCAGGGCAGTCTGAATCTGCTGCCAGAACTTCGAGGTAAATCGTCCATCTTTGTCTGAGACGATCGTCCTCGGTACACCATGGTGTCTCACTATCTGCCTAGTGTACTCCTCTGCTAATCTGCTCACTTGCCACGTTTCCCAGATAGTGATAAAACGTTCCGTCTTCGTCAATCTGTCCACTATAACCCAGATAACATCAAAACTCCGGCTCAGTCTCAGTCCAGTCACAAAGTCCATGGTGACGTCCTCCCACTTCCTCTGTGGAACAGGAAGTGGATGGAGTTCACCTCCAGGTCTGCAATGCTCTATCTTGACTAGTTGACAGGTCTCACACTGTGCCACAAATCTGGCCACATCGGGCTTCATCCCTCCCCACCAATATAAACGTCTTAAATCCTAGTACATCTTACTCGTACCTGGGTGCACTGAATAAAGTGTACAATGAGCCTCCTGTAATATCCTCAGGCGTAGATCCGCATCAGCAGGTACACAGACGCGACCACGGCGCCTCAATACTCCATCTGCTCCTATCAGGAACTGTGGTGCCTCATCCCTAGACATCCTCTCTCGGATCCTCATTAGTGTCGGGCAGGTCTCCTGCTTCTGTTGGATCTCACCCAACAGATCAGGAAGAACCTCTAAAGTACGCAGTTGGGCATCCTCATCAGGAAACTGGATGTCCAACTCTAACAAGATCAGGTCTCTCTGCAACTTATGTTGAACTGTCAGCCTCGCAATCGCCTTCCCTGGATGGTACAGAATCTCCAGATCAAAATCCTTGATCAGCTCGAGCCATCTACGCTGGCGGTTATTCAATTTTCCGCTGCGTGAAAATGTACTTCATACTCTTATGGTCTGTGAAGATCTGACATGTAGCACCATACAGGTAATGTCTCCAGATCTTCAATGCATGAACTACTGCTGCCAACTCCAGATCATGAGTCGGGTAGTTCTCCTCATACGTCTTCAGATGTCTAGACGCATATGCAATCACTCTGCCCCGCTGCATAAATACACATCCCAAGCCTAGCTTGGATGCATCACTGTAAACCACAAAATCCTCTGTACCCTCTGGTTGTGCCAAAATAGGAGCAGAAGTCAGACGTCTCTTCAGCTCCTCAATACTCTGCATTACACTGAACAAACCATACAAATCTGGTAGTCTTCCTCAACAAACTCGTCAGTGGACGGGCAATCACAGAAAATCCCTCCACAAAACGTCTGTAATAACCGGCTAGGCAAAGAAAGCTACGTACTTCCTTGACGTTTGTCGGTGTCGTCCAAGCTATTACTGCCTCAATTCTTTGCCGGATCCATCTTGATCCCTTCAGCTGATACAACATGACCCAGGAATGCTACCTTTGGTATCCAAAACTCGCACTTAGAGAACTTAGCATAAAGTTTTCTATCTCGTAGAACCTGCAATACAGTCCTCAGCTGCCCTGCATGCTCCTCTCTGCTACGAGAGTATACTAGAATATCATCTATGAAGACCAGCACAAACTGATCCAGGAAGTCGATGAATATATTGTTCATCAACTCGATAAACACTGTTGGGGCGTTCGTAAGCCCAAATGGCATCACTACAAATTCGTAGCGTCCATATCTGGTCCGGAAGGTTGTCCTGTGCACATCCTGCTCTCTCACCCTCAGCTGGTGATATCCTGAGCGCAGGTCAATCCTGGAGAATACTGTCGCTCCCTGAAGCTGATCTAACAAGTCATCAATACGCGACAATGGATACTTGTTCTTTATAGTCACCTTGTTCAGCTCTCTGTAATCAATACACAATCTCAGTGATCCGTCCTTCTTCCGTACGAAGAGGACAGGTGCTCCCCATGGGGACACGCAAGGGCGAATAAAACCCTTCTCAGCCAACTCCTCCAGTTGCTTCTTCAGCTCTAACATCTCAACAGGCGACATCCGGTATGGGGCCTTCGAGATCAATCTCGTACCATGCTATAAATCTATGCCAAAATCCACACTCCTCTGAGGCGGCAAACTGGACGGCTCAACAAATACATCTGCAAAATCACAAACAATTGGGATATCCTCTAAAGTTGGACTCTCCCCCTCCTTCATGGCATAACACCAGAAGACCTCACAACCCTGTGCAATCAGGCTCGCTGCCCGTATCGCACTGATAACCATACCTAATTTTCCAAGGTCCCAACCTCGGAAAACCTCTATCTGGCCTAACTCGGTAGAGAGGGTAACAGTCCTCCTACCTACATCTAACACTGCTTGGTATCTATTCATCCAATCCATACCTAAAATGACTTCTTCATGCACTAATGGCATGACAAAGAAGTCCACAAGCAATACACGGGTCCCTATAGAAATAGGACAGTCACGAATCTCACGGGTACCACTGACCCTACTACCATCGGGTAACCCTATACTAAAGGGTATCCCCTCAGTCGTATCTAGACTCAGACGATCCACACATGCATCAGAAATAAAAGAATGCGTAGCTCTAGTATCAAATAAGACTCTAACAGGTAAACCATGAATCAGAATGGTACATGTAGCAGTCGGTACAATTGGCTCCTCTGCACTCCTCAGCTCAAAAACATGACCCTGTGGTTCTCTGGTATCACACCACGACCTCTGCCTCTACTCGGCCCAAGAGCAGATCCCTGAGTCGTAGGGCGATCTGGGACTCTCTGCTGTCCTTGTATCTCCTGCTGCTGAGGTGGTCTCTGTCCACCTCCCGCTACACTAGAAGGGGAAGAACCCTGCTGAGATGAAGCTCCGCCCTGTCGGTAGTAAACAGCTTTGTGACCCTGTCTACCACAGGTGTAACAAGTCACTAGTGGCCTCGTGCACTCTGGCCTCATATGTCCTGGATCACCACAGTTATAACACTAACGTCCCTTATCTGCAACCGGTGCAGATGAGGGATGACTCTGGCGTCTCTAACCTCGCCAAACACTAGCAGCACCACTAGTACCACTGGTCTGCCCAGTACAATATCTCTTCTCAGACCCTCCGGTCTGAGAAGCTCTCCTCTGTCCAGCTCTCACTCTCTCATAATCAGAAGCCCGGTCCTGATAATCCACCAAGGTCTCACAGTGAAACCCTTCCATGTAAGTCCGGGTAGTATCCCTCAATCGTCGGGAGAACATATATACATGCTGATCTGCAAAGGGTGCAACTGGACCCAACAATGCCAGCTCCTCCTGAAATCTCCTAATGGCCTCGGAGACTGGTACATCCTCAAACCCAGCCTCAACAAAATCCCGCAGTTTATCCCTCCTCAATGAGGCAGGGCAGAAACGCTCTCTGATCATAGTCCTCATATGCTCATAGCTGGTAATCTGACTTCGTACTGATCTCCACCAGTGTTGTGCCAAGTCCCTGAATAAAGTCTGCACCAACTCGATCTGTCTGTCTGTTGGACATCTAATAGACTCCAGAGTTGAGTCTACATGTCCTATCCACAATTCAACCTCTAGCCCCACCTTCCCAGTGAAAGGGGGTACACCCATCTGGTGGAATGCCTTCAACCAGGTATCTGGTCGAGGCCCTCGATGCTCCTTCTGAACCCGAGCAGTCTCAGCAGCATGTGTCTGTATAGCTGACACCTGAGTCACTCCGTGGGATCTCTAAGATGGTCCCTCCTGTGCCCGTAGATCTGGGGCACGTCTACCGGCTCTGGCAGCCTCCTCTACTCGTCTGATATAAGCACGGAACTCTGATCCCCCATGGAGACACGATCAGAATCACCAGACTGGGCTCTCTGTGATCCCTGTCTCTCAGCTGCACCGTTCCCAGTCTCAGGAACGGCACTCTCAGCAACCTCCTCGTGAATCTCTCCCGCTGCCTGTGAACCACCAGCAGGAGTCCTACCCCGTCCTCTACCTAAATGGGGTCTACCCCTACCTCGTCTAGCTACAGGTAAGGCTCTAGTCTGAACCATCTGCAGAGGATATAAACCTAACTTAGAAGGCTATATATATGCCATATGTATAGATATATATCAAATCAATCACATCATAATATCTATATATATCTATACTGTCGAGATCTTTAGAGGGGCGATGGCTCACGTACACACTATCCCAAAACATTTGTACTCATTTCAAAACCAAAACCTTTTGAAAAGTCAGACCCCTTTCGAGTTCTGTTTATTTATCTATTCGACCTTTATCGCAGATTGCAAGTGCCATTGTTGTCAACCTAAGGCTCTGATACCAACTTTGTAACACCCCAAATCCGTAGGACTCGAGGTGCTACTGGGCTAGGATCTCACAATGGATCCTGACCCTAGCCTGACAACAAGTTCATTGGATCTTACAACAAGGCACAGATAGATTAAAACAAAACATAAAACTGATATATATATATATATATCAAAAGGTAATACAGAGTAACCGCTGAGTACAAAATCAAAATATATATCCGTACATCATAAATATCCCATATCCCACGATAACTCCCCAGTGTACGGAGCCCTCAGCGGATCACCCCTCTGGATCACTCTGCAGCTCTCCTAACCTGCAAAGGATCTACAACACGGTATAAAACCGTTAGCTAACCATACACATATATATAGAAGATGCTAGAGTACAAACACACTTCAGGAATGATAACATATAAACATGTTGTCACACATTTATCCGGTTAATTATCTTTAATAAGTCCAACACTCAAATAGTATATATATATATATATATATCTACATATGAATATATGTGACACGAGGAATATATAAAAAATTCTCGCCTCTGAGTGCTATAGCTAGCTGGAGTGGTATAGGCGCACCTTCCCGTATACCATAAGGAGTGGTCAGTGCCCTTCCCTATACCAGATCCAACCAGACTACAGAGAACTTCGCAAACTCCACTATGGGATGAAAGGCAAGTTGTCACAACCACTACAATGGACGGTCAATATATCATAGGTCGGTAATAAACCATATCGCATGCTATAAAGCATATAACAAACACCACTCATGCATACATCCAATATAAGGATGGTAGCTAAGTAAGTCCTATGGACTTACCTCAACCTCGAAGTAATCTCAACCACGATCTCAAACACGATCCACTCCAATCTGGAGGATAGCACTGCCTAATAACAAGGCATAACAAGATATCAAACTCCTATCACACAAAGGGGTCACACCTAGACCCAAGGGATACATAAGGATCATATCCAACTTATAAACCTCAAGGCCATAACCGGCATATAACTCTATCATACTCGTCATCATTCTATCCTCATTACATATACCTAGCATGCTACTAACCCGCTCATAATAGGAAAGGAAAGGATCTACCCTACTCAAAGTAGACCCGGGACAAGATGCACCTGCGTGACAAGAGAGACGCAGGGGCGGAGCAAGGCAACCCGCAGGCGCGGCAAGGCTCAGCCGCAGGCGCGGTGACAGTGGCCGCAGGCAACGCAGGTACGGCGCAGGCGCTGTGACACGGCTCCCGCAGGGGCGGCGGCTTCCAGGGGCGGCGACAGTGCAAAAGTGACCCCGCGATTCCTCTTTGGCTCTTCACGTGATCAAATCACATCTTGTACATTCCAAATTCACACACATACATATACATACACATTCCAACATCAATCTACATTCAATTCATCTACTCCTAAGCTAAGGAATGGAATCAAGGAAGAAGAGAAGAAGAAGAAGAAGAAGAAGACTTACCACACTTGTTGTCCTAGGCTGCAAAGAAGATCAACAACCAACCTCACTTGCTTCCAAGCTCAACAACACATCACACAACATACAGCAACAACAAAGCCACATCAAAACTCTTCCAAACTCAAGGAAACCAAGAACAAGATCAAGGAGCAAGAAGGGAGAAGCAAGAAGGACGTGAGAAGATTGGAAAGGAAATGAAGGTGAAACCCTTGCTCAACAAGATAAGAAGAAGGTAAGGAAAAGAGGGTAAAGCACGGTCAAAAGGTCAACAAAACTGGCCGCAGCCGCAAGAAACCGCAGGGGCGGTTCCCTGAGCCGCAGGGGCGGAACAACAGACAAGCCGCAGGGGCGGCCTCATGGACCCGCGGGGGCGACTAAGGCCAAAAACGGCTCCAAAGACTAAGGCTCTTACAACGTCAGGGCTTAATACACAAGCCTACGTCAGGGCCCAATACAAAATATTAATAAAACTTATAGTTATTGGGTTTCGAACTCTAGATGAGAGACCATCCCTCCTACTACCCATTATTCTCATGTTTTAATAAAGCCCATGCCCGGTTCAGTTATACAAGCCTACTTCCGGACCCAATACACAAGCATAGGACAAAGCCCAATACACAAGCCCACGACCGGGTCCAATACACAAGCCCGGGTCCAATACACAAGCCTACACTCGGGCCCAATACACAAGCCTATGCTTGGACCCGATAAACAAGCCTACTCTCGCACCCAATACACAAGCATAGGACGGGGCCCAATACACAAATTAGTCCCCTCTTATTTATATATAAAGATTAGTTGAAAGGGTAAATTGTTAATATCAATTTACTCAAGCCCAACCTCAAATGTTTTAATAAAGCCTAAATGCTTTAATAAAGCCCGGTCTAGTTAGACAAGCCTAGGACAGGGCCCAATACACAAGCCTATGCCTAGACCCGATATACAAGCCTAGGACAAGGCCCAATACACAAGCCTAGGCCGGGCCCAAAACACAAGCCCAGGATCGGGCCCAATACAAAATATTAATAAATTTTGTAGTTATTGGGTTTCGAACCTTAAATGAGAGGTCCTCCCTTCCATCCTTATATCAATTAGACTAATTGAACTGTTTATTCTATTATTGTTTATTGTAATTTTACACTTGAAACAGATTATTAATACACAAGGTCGAGTTACACAAGTTTTATCTCAATCGAGTGACACAGGTCCAAGGCCCGTCTAGTTACACAAGTCCAATTTTTGTCGAGTTACCTAAGTCCAAGGTCCGTCGAGTTAAACAAGTCAAAGGTCCATTGAGTTGTGTAATGGGAAACCAATTTTCTTGTTTGATTAATAATTGCTATGTAATGTTGTACATACTAAAGAATCAGGATCAAGATATCCAGAAGTGCCCTTGAAAGCCGTGGTAACACGGATAGTATTAGTTTTGGCTAGTTGCTTACAAAGGCAATTAAGAACTATGTTGCTAGCTTCACTTCATTCACATAGTTTTGGAATTTAAGTGTGCTTGAAGGCACCTTTGGGATTTTGTGTAGAACTTTTTAAATGTTGTTTAGGGTTTTCGATCATTCTAGCCTTGAGTAGGTATGACCTAGGGTGTTTTTTTTTTCTTTGGAATTTTTGAAGTTTAGTAAGAGGGACTTTTGATAGGCCAAAGTAGAGTACTTTGTGTAGTTTGGGAAAGTGAATTTGGACATAGAATGTAAGTTTGAGCAAACCCTCAAACGTGTTTTAGATTTTTGAGGTTTAGTAAGAGTTGTCGGGTTATAGAGGAGACTTGGAACCAGTTTGGGCACTTTTCGGAATTTTTCGAAAAGTGAGGGGCGTTTTGGTAATTTCCACTAAAGTTAGGTTTTCTCGTTATTTTGGATCCGGGAGCTTACTCACTAGTATAGCAGCCTTCTAGAAATCTTGTAAGACTTAGAATAATGATTCTAAGTCGATCTTTCTTGATCAGGTAGTTGATAGTGTTAACCGAGCTGACGATAATGGTGATGACTAGTAGACGTGTTGTTCAGGTAAGTCTTATGGACTTGCTTAGCTAATGATGTTATGCTATGTGGTGGTGTGTGTTTATCGTTTTAATGAAAATTGATTAGAACGACGATATAATTTAATTAGACCCAAGTGTATGATAACGGGTCGTGGCATCGCTGCCCAACATTGTAAGATGTTGGGAGGTTCTCTGCGACCAGTCCATACGGTATACGCTAGATATGCATTGGAACTATTCCGGTTGGTTTACGAGAAAAGAGGCGAGGGTCGATGGGATCCTCGTGCCACAAATGAAGTTGAATTAATAAAAGTAAATTACTTAATGAAAAGATAAGAATTGGATTGTGTGTGATTTATGATGTGTGCTATTATGTGTGTGTGCTATGTAGATATTCTTATATAGTGATTGTTAGCTAACGGTGAAAACCGATGTTGTAGACTTTGCAGGTTAGCCACCGTTGAGGGAGCCGGAGAGTGTGGTCAGCCGGGGTTTCTATATTTCTTATTTCGTTATTTTGAGTTCATTTGGGTTTTTTTTGAGGATCTCTCCTTCCTCTTTCTGTTAGTTATTTGTCCCTTTTGACGGCTGATGTCTTTCACCTTTCTGAGTCATGCATTATTAAAATATCTTTTCAGTTTTATTGGTTTCTTATTTTGTGCCTTGTTGTAAGATTCTAGTTAAGTTGTTGTTCAACTAAGGTCAGGACCTATTGTGAGGTTCTAACCAATAGCATTCCGGGTTCCTAGAATTCGGTGTGTTACACATAGGACAAAGCCCAATACAAAAGCCTACGCCCGGGTCCAATACACAAGTCTACACTCGGGCCCAACACACAAGCCTACGCTCGGACCCAATAAACAAGCTTACTCTCGCACCCAATACACAAGCATAGGACAGGGCCCAATACACAAATTAGTCCCCTCTTATTTATATATAAAGATTAGTTGAAAGGGTAAATTGTTAATATCAATTTACTCAAGCCTAAGCTCAAATGTTTTAATTAAGCCCAAATGTTTTAATAAAGCCCGGTCTACTTACACAAGCCTAGGACATGGCTCAATACACAAGCCTATGCCTAGACCCGATATACAAGCCTAGGACAAGGCCCAATACACAAGCCTAGACCGGGCCCAATACACAAGCCTAAAAAATCTTATAGTTAGTGGGTTTCGAACTCTGGATGACAAGCGGTCCGGGCCCAACACACAAGCCTAGGATCGGGCCCAATACAAAATATTAATAAATTTTGTAGTTATTGGGTTTCGAACCTTGAATGAGAGGTCCTCCCTTCCACCCTTATATCAATTAGACTAATTGAACTGTTTATTCTATTATTGTTTTTTGTAATTTTACACTTGAAACCGATTATTAATACACAAGTTCGAGTTACACAAGTTTTATCTCAATCGAGTTACACAAGTCCAAGGCCCGTCTAGTTACACAAGTCCAATTTTTGTCGAGTTACTTAAGTCCAAGGTCCGTCGAGTTAAACAAGTCAAAGGTCCATTGAGTTGTGTAATGGGAAACCAATTTTCTTGTTTGATTAATAATTGCTATGTAATGTTGTACATACTAAAGAATCAGGATCAAGATATTCAGAAGTGCCCTTGAAAGCCGTGGTAACACGGATAGTATTAGCTTTGGCTAGTTCCTTACAAAGGCAATTAAGAAGTATGTTGCTAGCTTCACTTCATTCACATAGTTTTGGAGTTTAAGTGTGCTTGAAGGCACCTTTGGGATTTTGTGTAGAACTTTTTAAATGTTGTTTAGGATTTTCGATCATTCTAGCCTTGAGTAGGTATGACCTAGGGTGGGTTTTTTTTCTTTGGAATTTTTGAAGTTTAGTAAGAGGGACTTTTGATAGGCCAAAGTAGAGTACTTTGTGTAGTTTGGGAAAGTGAATTTGGACATAGAATGTAAGTTTGAGCAAACCCTCAAACGTGTTTTAGATTTTTGAGGTTTATTAAGAGTTGTCGGGTTATAGAGGAGACTTGGAACCAGTTTGGGCACTTTTCGGAATTTTTCGAAAAGTGAGGGGCGTTTTGGTAATTTCCACTAAAGTTAGGTTTTCTCGTTATTTTGGATCTGGGAGCTTACTCACTAGTATAGCAGCCTTCTAGAAATCTTGTAAGACTTAGAATAATGATTCTAAGTCGATCTTTCTTGATCAGGTAGTTGATAGTGTTAACCGAGCTGACGATAATGGTGATGACTAGTAGACGTGTTGTTCAGGTAAGTCTTATGGACTTGCTTAGCTAATGATGTTATGTTATGTGGTGGTGTGTGTTTATCGTTTTAATGAAAATTGATTAGAACGACGATATAATTTAATTAGACCCAAGTGTATGATAACGGGTCGTGGCATCGCTGCCCAACATTGTAAGATGTTGGGAGGTTCTCTGCGACCAGTCCATACGGTATACGGTAGATATGCATTGGAACCATTCCGGTTGGTTTACGGGAACAGAGGCGACGGTCGATGAGATCCTCGTGCCACAAATGAAGTTGAATTAATAAAAGTAAATTACTTAATGAAAAGATAAGAATTGGATTGTGTGTGATTTATGATGTGTGCTATTATGTGTGTGTGCTATGTAGATATTCTTATATAGTGATTGTTAGCTAACGGTGAAAACCGATGTTGTAGACTTTGCAGGTTAGCCACCGTTGAGGGAGCCGGAGAGTGTGGTCAGCCGGGGTTTCTATATTTCTTATTTCGTTATTTTGAGTTCATTTGGGTTTTTTTTGAGGATCTCTCCTTCCTCTTTCTGTTAGTTATTTGTCCCTTTTGACGGCTGATGTCTTTCACCTTTCTGAGTCATGCATTATTAAAATATCTTTTCAGTTTTATTGGTTTCTTATTTTGTGCCTTGTTGTAAGATTCTAGTTAAGTTGTTGGTCAGCTAAGGTCATGACCCATTGTGAAGTTCTAACCAGTAGCATTCCGGGTTCCTAGAATTCGGTGTGTTACACATAGGACAAAGCCCAATACACAAGCCTACGCCCGGGTCCAATACACAAGCCTACACTCGGGCCCAATACACAAGCCTACGCTCGGACCCAATAAACAAGCTTACTCTCGCACCCAATACACAAGCATAGGACAGGGCCCAATACACAAATAAGTCCCCTCTTATTAATATATAAAGATTAGTTGAAAGGGTAAATTGTTAATATCAATTTACTCAAGCCTAAGCTCAAATGTTTTAATAAAGCCCAAATGTTTTAATAAAGCCCGGTCTACTTACACAAGCCTAGGACATGGCTCAATACACAAGCCTATGCCTAGACCCGATATACAAGCCTAGGACAAGGCCCAATACACAAGCCTAGACCGGGCCCAATACACAAGCCTAAAAAATCTTATAGTTAGTGGGTTTCGAACTCTGGATGACAAGCGGTCCGGACCCAATACACAAGCCTAGGATCGGGCCCAATACAAAATATTAATAAATTTTGTAGTTATTGGGTTTCGAACCTTGAATGAGAGGTCCTCCCTTCCACCCTTATATCAATTAGACCCGATATACAAGCCTAGGACAAGGCCCAATACAAGCCTAGACCGGGCCCAATACACAAGCCTAAAAAATCTTATAGTTAGTGGGTTTCGAACTCTGGATGACAAGCGGTCCGGACCCAATACACAAGCCTAGGATCGGGCCCAATACAAAATATTAATAAATTTTGTAGTTATTGGGTTTCGAACCTTGAATGAGAGGTCCTCCCTTCCACCCTTATATCAATTAGACTAATTGAATTGTTTATTCTACTATTGTTTTTTGTAATTTTACACTTGAAACCGATTATTAATACACAAGTTCGAGTTACACAAGTTTTATCTCAATCGAGTTACACAAGTTCAAGGCCCGTCTA
This sequence comes from Fagopyrum tataricum, assembly GCA_002319775.1. NCBI lineage: Eukaryota > Viridiplantae > Streptophyta > Magnoliopsida > Caryophyllales > Polygonaceae > Fagopyrum > Fagopyrum tataricum. The sequence continues at coordinate 34,025,830 of CM008285.1, forward strand.
GTTACACAAGTCCAATTTTTGTCGAGTTACCTAAGTCTAAGGTCCGTCGAGTTAAACAAGTCAAAGGTCCATTGAATTGTGTAATGGGAAACCAATTTTCTTGTTTGATTAATAATTGCTATGTAATGTTGTACATACTAAAGAATCAGGATCAAGATATTCAGAAGTGCCCTTGAAAGCCGTGGTAACACGGATAGTATTAGCTTTGGCTAGTTGCTTACAAACACAATTAAGAAGTATGTTGTTAGCTTCACTTCATTCACGTTAAAAACAGAGGTGTATGTTGCTTGCTACACTTCATTCACATTAAAAACAGATTTCAAAATATTGCCAAACACATCATCATCCTAGGATAGTAGCTTACAAGTTAGCTATTAATTGCAATTTTAAGTATCAACAATAAAAAAAAATATCATTATCAATAGAAAACTAGCTTAAAGTCGACATTATTAGTTGAGAAACTGCATTGCTACATAAGCTTCAGGCAAGAACACATCAGTAGTAGTAAATTTAACTTACCCTTTACAGGTTAATAACAACATCTTATTGTTTGTACATGAAAAATTACGTAGAAACATAAGATAAACATACAGAAAACCTAATTCACAATGATTATAAGATATTGAAGAAAGATTATGAATCTTTTACGACATATGTTGTCAGCAAGTTATCCTCCAGGTATATACTAAACGACTAATAGACCAATATTTGCTGATTTATTTCTTGACAAAAATTGTAGAGGTTCATTTGCAAGTGATCAACATTTTACTACTTTGTTTCTTGGCAAAAAAAAATTATGTAGTCAGGAAGTAATCAAAATTTTGCACATATGTCGGCAAGTTATCAACATTTTAATAATTTAAGGTATAAAATAAAATAACTAAAGTGTACTTCTATTGTTCATAATCTTTTAAGGATGACAGGCTTGCAAGAATGAGGCCCTCCAATTAGAGAAGAAGCTAATCCTAATCTCATATCAATTTGCAAGAATGCATAAGTAGGCATAACATATCAACAACTGTCATTTCCCGTTCATAACTACACGAGAGCAATGTACTATAACAGTTGAAAGAGATGCTAAAATTTCCATTTTTTCCAAAGTTCAGAAATGCAAGGCATGTCTATGTTTTTGAAGCTATATTCATAGATCGCCAAAACAAACATCTGACCTTCAAGTGAGCTTTTAGATTTGACGATTAGGATTAAATTTGTAAAATGGCAAGTGTTTTATGGTCAATGATGTACATATGGAGTTATAAAATCCATAAAACATCATAAATACATGACCTTTTGCAGGGTTAACTTACCCTTTACAACATTAGCCGCAATTTTTAACCTCCGAACCCTACTTAATATCAACTTTTAACCTCTAAACAAATTGCAGGAATATTTTATGAATGAAGTTAAAAAAAAACAATTAGAGATGAATTGATCGGTAATGAAAAGTCTTTGACTTGGTCTATTATAAAATTGCAAGAAATCAATGAATTGTAATCGTGATTCAAGTCCACAATTAAGACAGAGATAGTTAGAGGATTAGATGTTACCTTAACCGTGAGGACAAGTGTTCAACAAATAAGTTCAATCATATGACACTTTCTGAATATTCAATGTTTATATGGAGAAGAGAAGATAGAGACGACAGACAGAGTTCGAGAAAGCGTAGATCTGGGACTTCGAGCAGGGAAGCGACATAGGCCGCAGTCGGTTGGAGACGAGAAGGTCCCGGCAAGCTCGTGCAGTCAACAACTGTGGTAGTTCGTCTGCTTGATAGCAGTAACCGTCCGGACTCCGGCGGATCTCATTTGAGCGAGGAGATGGAGAAGAGAAGATGGAGACGGTGGTGGTTGGAGGTTGAAGATGAGAGAAGAAAAAAGAGGCGATAGTGGTGTGCCGGGAGGGAGAAGAATGTAGAGAGTGGTGGGAGAGACGGAGGGAGATGGAGGGAGGAAATGAGGAGTGTAAGGTGAGAGAGGAGTGGCTGAATTTTAGGATTTTTAAACGATTTTCCCTTATACCCCTTAGATGGCTTGTTTTTAGATTTAAAAATTTAATACAAAAATAGATGAGCATAGTTGGTATTGAAAGACCCAAAAAGGTCTTACATGCTCATTTTTCTCATAAAAAAATTGAACTAATAAATATTATAATAAAATATTCTAATAACTACAAATAGTTGAACTTTTATAAAATTTGGGTATTATTATTTCGAACTTTGTGTTTTTGTTAGTTCAAATGTGTAAAAGTAAGAAAATCGATAAAAACATAACTAATAATTTAATAAAATAATACATGAACTAACTACAAAATATTAGAACTAATTGTATAAAATATTTTGAACGAATTGAACTAAAATATGAATCTGAGATAATAACGTTACAGTTTTCTCATGAACTGAGATAATAACTTTTACCGTTTTTAAAAGATCTAAATTATCCCATAGCTTCTAAAAATTGCAAAAATGTCACCATACCTCTTCTAAATCATTAAATAACGTGGATGGATGTAGTACTTTAAATCAAGTGAATCAACAACCCATATTACTCCGTCATACCGCACAATAGCAACCCTTATTCCTGAACCAACCCCATCTTCTTAAACAATATTCATTTAATTGGTAATACTTTATTAATCGTTGACTTATTTGCAAACTCTAAATAAATAACATATTTATAGATTAACGTTTTGTCTCTACTTTTTCGACCTATTAATATTATCTAATGCTTGTCCAATTTTTCATCGTAACTAATAAATAACTATTTGTCGATACATTTATATATTAAGAAAAACAATACCAAAAAAATAATACATAGAATTCAGTATTATTCAATGTATAAGTTGGGGTATTACACTAATCTAAAGTAAATATTTTTATCTTGATAAATTTAAGATTTGAGTTTTAAAAATATTTATAAATATCAAATGGTAGTATTAAGATTTTTAAGTTGAACTAAATTTTGAGTCTTAAACTTATCGATGTGTTGACTTTAAAAATATACTTACGCGTTATTTTTATGAATTTAAAATTTAACATTTTCGTTTAGTTAAAATTTTCAAAGCTTTCTGCATGGTTATTGATCATTTGCATAAATTTGGAGCCTAAAATTTAATATCCTAATATAGTTTAAGTCATATCAGATCAGATAATCACATGTAGATATCTTAAAATATGTTTACACATTATTTTTATGAATGTAAATGTTAAAAAATAGTTAAAAATTTCAATACTTTATGCATATTTGTTAATTATTCGCGAATATTTGGATAATTTGTTGATCCGGATCATAAAACTTACTCTAATATAACTGAAGTCATATCACATCAAATAATTTTCCGTCGATATTTGGATCATATGTTTGATCCGGACATTGAAACTAAAATTTTGAATATGATTTTCCTCCTTTGTTTATTAGAAGTATTCCTATAAAAAAAACAAATTTAAGTCAAAATAACATAATTCAAGTGTATGACTATTTTTTTAATCAATTAAAATAAATGTCTTTAGACATATGGATATTTATTCTTATAAAATGTTATATGTATTCGATCTTAATAACCAAAAAATTATTTTGGATCGGATCGCATTAAAATGAATAACAATATTTACGTATCTCATGGAGTCATACCAAGTCGAATAATTATTAGTGACACTAAAACATAATGACCTATGATTTTCCTCCTTTGTGTATTAGAAGTTTTCTTTTATATATATATATAAAGCAATCTAGAGTCAAAATAACATAATTCAAATAAAAGATGTATGTCTATTTCTTAATTAATTAAAATAAATGTCGTTAGACATATGAATTATGACCCAACAAAAAAAACTTAGTCTTTATTTGTAGGTAAGAAAGAAGTAGTATAGTGTCAAAGTCACATAATTCAAATAAAAGGTGTAAGGCTATTTTTTAATTAGTTAAAATAAATGTCTTTAGACATGAATAACAAATTAATGGAGACAACATTGATGACAAAAAAAAACTTTTTTTTTTTTTTTTTGAGTTAATATTCTTAACATTAAATTAAATCAGCAAATGCAAGTTCCAAAACAGATGGTGGAACGTTTCCACAAAAAATTTGTTCATCTCCCACTTCAGGTACTATCCTAGCAAGAGCATGTGCAGGTTTATTAGCTCCCCTGTGTACAAAGCATATAGAACAGTCGCTGAAAAAGTTGCAGATCTCCCTCAGCTCATCAATTATGAGTCCCCCATGTGACCGAATAACCACCACATTGTTTAAGCACTCCGCAACGAACTTAGAGTCCGTCTCAATGCATACCCTTCTAGTACCACATCGTCTCGCTTCCTCCGCACCCATTCTCATGGCTGCAGCTTCAGCCCACCAAACCGGCCACCGACCCCGTAAACGTTGGACCTTGGCCCTCTTGATTTCTCCATTGCTTCCCCTCATTACCATAGAAATACCCATCATTCCTTCTGGCAACATTGCGGCGGCGAAGTTAACCTTCAAGATGTCATCAGCTGGGGGTTCCCATTTCATCACGCCAATAGTACGAGTTAACGTATCGTTCCCGTTCCTCTTCCTATAGTCCCGAATTAAGCCAAGGAAGCCTTCTTTCATAATATCAACATTAGGAGGTTCATCATCAAACAACATCTTATTTCTGTGACACCACCCGATCCATGATCGCACAACCACCTCCTCCAAAGCTTCAACACCAAAACACTTATAAACATTGGTAAATACCTCATTTACTGGACAAGGAAGCACCTGCAACACATGGTCAAGAGCCCTAGAACCTTCCTAGATCTCCCTACTTTTCTCACATAGAATAACAGCATGTATAGTAGATTCAGCGAAATTCCCACACCTCTCGCATCTAGGATCTTGCACGACCCTTTTGTTCAACAAAGCTTGCCGCGTCGCAAGCGTATCAGTGAAAAAACGCCACGCAAACGTGAGAACTTTTGGCGGGAGCTTTAGTTTCCAAATCAAACTTGGTCCATCCATAGTCTCACCCCCCAGTCTGCCCCACCAATTCTCTAAGTGACTGCACCTTCCAAGCCAATAAGCACTCCTAACCGTGAAAATCCCGTCGTTATTTGGCCACCATACCATACTGTCATCACAACATCCCAAAAGATTCCGGGGCATGTTCTTGATTAGTGCAGCATCTTCAGGAGTGAAGATATCGTCAATAAGTTGCGTATTCCACTGCAAGCTGTTTGGAATTAGCAATTCCTTTAGTTTCCAGTCCATATTAGCTGCACCCGTAATTGAAGGCTTTTTCATTCCTTTTCCACCATCCTTGACAATCCAAGCGTCAAGCCAAACCGATATTGTTTCTCCATTTACTATCCTCCATCCCACACCTTCAATTAAAAGGGCTTTCGCTCCCCAAACACTTCTCCAAGAATAGCTTGGCATATACCCTAGAGTTGAGTCCAGAAAATGAGTGTGCTTGTAGTATTTTGCTTTCAGAACCTCAGTGGCGAGTGAGTCACCATGTGTAATCAGTCTCCAACATTGTTTAGCAAGCATCGCGTCATTGAACACTTTAAGATCTTTAAATCCCATGCCACCCAAACTCTTCGGAAGGCAAAGCGAGCTCCAACTTTTCCAGTGAATCCTCCGTTTCTGCTCCGTTGTACCCCACCAAAACCTAGCCATTATTGCATGGATCTCGTCAATTAGTGTGTTTGGCATTCGAAAAACTGACATCATGTAGGTCGGAATGCTTTGGATGATGGCCTTTAACAACACCTCCTTTCCGGCTTGTGATAGCAACCATTCTTTCCACCCTTCTAGTTTCTTTGAAATCCGATCTTTAATTAACTCAAATGTGGCCTTTTTTGAACGTCCCATCTCCGAAGGGAAACCCAGGTACTTTCCATGTTTCAAAACTCTTCTCATTCCCATAATACCTGCAAGTTGAGCTCCTGCAATGACCGAAACACACTAAAAGATACCTCCGTTTTATTTCGATTAATCATCTGTCCTGAGGCTCGTTCATACTTGCTGATTAAATCAGTAATCACCGAGCACTCTTGGAGGTTTGCACGTGCAAAGAGAAGGCTACCATCTGCACAAAAAAAAAAACAGATGAGACACAATGGGCGCCCCTCTACATACACGAATACCATAAATTCTCCCACTCGTGGTTTCCTTTCGTATCATACGAGAGAAAACATCCGCACAAAGAATGAATAGCAGGGGGAAATTGGGTCGCCTTGTCTAAGGCCCTGTTCCGGTTTGAATTCCTTTGTAAGAGAGCCGTTAATTTTGAAACAGAGAGAGGTAGACGACACACACTCCATTACTCTGTTGATCCAAACCTCTCCGAAGCCAAAATTAGACATTACTTTTCTTAAAAAGTTCCATTCGATCCTATCGTATGCTTTACTCATGTCGACTTTATTGATTTTTAAAACATGATTAGAGTTAACTATCGAATAAATTGTTATTACATTGATGTTAAATGTTATTTAAGTTAAGTTTGTTTAAGGCTAATAAATATCGCAACCCACCAAAAATAAAAGTCGTATCCTATAAAGATGAATAATTACGTTACGGTCCCACTTAAATTGCAAAAAAGTTCTACAAAAGGTTGTCAATGTAAGAAATGGATTCTCACGTTGAGAACCAACGTGAAATTATAAATCCCACGGGAGTTTTTTCTTCCAATTTTTATAACATTTTAACCCGGTTGTGAAAAATAACTAGGTTACGTTATAAAGTATAGGTATATATCACGGTTTGTTTCAGAATCGGGATAAAAGGTCAAAAAACGCAGGGGAAGGGGGTACGTTTTGTATACACTAGCACCCAACGTGAAAATACAGTTTTCACGCTAGGTCTCGGCGTGGAAATACAATTCTCACAAAAGGTCCTACGTACACTCGAAATTTCACGGGGTCTAACAATGCGAAATTTGCATTTTCACGTTGTATCCCAAACGCATGCGTTGGAGCGTATGAAGGTTCAGTTGCCTTTAAACCCACTTTTTGATCGTTTTTGCCCTTTTTTTTTGTCAAATAACAATGGTTCATGCATTTCCAACATGTTTCGACTATTCATTTAAAAAAATACTAAAATGTGAATTTTAAATCTAAACCCTAACCCTAAACAACGAAAATGTAATCAGTGAAAACATAGAAATTTTTAAAAAATTTAACTTAAAACACGTAGATCGTTCGGAGTGGATGCATTTTGAGTCCTTGAACGCTAAATTCTAGCAAGATTTGAAGTCTAAATTTTAATTTTAAGATTGGAAGAAGGTTTGGAGAAAAGTATAAATGAAATTAAAAAAAAAACCTATTATGTAACTAAGATAAAGGTTAAGTTGTGAGTTTCATTTTTTTACGGTTTTCGACTTTTACTTTGGGCTGAGCAAAAGTAGGTCGGTTCAAGTGAACTGAACCTAAACCGCATTTTCGGTTGGAACTTAATCGAAAGCTGTAATAATAGGTTCAGTTGGTTGTTCATTATTATTTGGGTTTCGGTTTTCGGTTCGGGTTAGGTTTCCAACCGAAAATTGCAGTTCGAACCTACCTTTAAAAAAAACGGGTCTTGGGTCTGAATGTTTGATACTCGGTATTATGGTTAGTTTTATCGGGTTTCAATGTCAATTCCATTTCCAGTTTTCCTCAAGAGAAGAGAGCAATAAACGACATCGAGTGCAAGAGGATGGTTACTTCTCTTGACTTCCCGCTCACTCCTAGCAACTCCGGCGAGGCGGCGGTATGACATCGACGCTAGTATCCCAATTCTGCGTTCCTAGTTCAGTCCTTCCTCCGTTCACTGTTTTAATTTGATATGATATCGCGATAGGCGACGACCATAGGTGAGACGATGAAACTGGATATGGATCTTGGAGGTGATGTCGTTGGAAGAGTCGCGATTGGACTAAATATTGACGACTCTTCAATGTTAGTACTTCCTCGCTTATTTCTCAAGTTCTTCAATCTAAATCTGGATTTTTAAATGTTGAAAAATTCTTTATGAATTTGGATCTATCATAGTGTCATCTACCCATCTTACTTGAATTTGTGGTTTTCGGTTGGAATGTTGTTTCAATTATTAATTGTTGTTTTGAATATGTGATTTTTCGTATCAAATTTGCATTGTTTAGAATTTGCGAGCGACCAACTACTTTTTGGTTTCTATTGACGATGTTGTAATGTTCTTCATTTTCGGTTTACACAAACTGAACCGAAAATTTTCGGTTTAAACCTAAACCGAACCAAGGTTTTCGGTTACGGTTTGCGGTTTAAATTTTATTGTTTTTCGTTTTTTGTTCGATTCGGTTTCGGTCGGTTCGTGTCGGTTGATGCTCAACCCTGCTTTTAGTTACGATATTGAATAGTTGTATGCATTAAAATAGTCGTTGTATGAGTATGACTACTTTATTTATTAAATGATCCTTTTTGTAGGTAAAATTTACCAAATTTTTCCCTTGATGAATCATATAAACATTATCAATTTAACTCAAAGCTCCATATCCTAATTTTATTAAAAAAAAATCATTTTCTTATAAAAAAATAAAAGATAAAAATTCAACTTAACATTTTCTTTATATATTGGGTGCGCTTTGTAAGGTAGATTATACGAGATTATTTTCAAGATTAGTATAGAAATTAAATCTAGGTATTATTTAACCTATTTTTCACCCACTTTAACATGAATTATCAAATTATTGGAAATTATTTTAAAATTTTAATCTCTCAAATAATCTAACTATAACTACCGACCGGAGTCATTATGAACTTATGATACATGTAAAAAGATAATTGATTTAATCATTTTAGGTTTGAGCTATTACAGTTTTATAATCATTATGTGTTACGTACATGGTTTTTTGATCCAATTATTTCAAATTAACAGGTCATTTCAGTTCGGTTTACTTCGGATTATCACATCAATTTAATTCATATTATCTCATATATTTTTGAGAAGATTGGTCTAAGAAGGTCGCTAATACAAACTAGACCCTATTAATTTTAGAATAAATTTTAATTATAAAACACTTAATTAAAGCGATAAAAAGGGAATTTGAGAGATAAAAACCTATAAATTGTGCATTCCCGACTCATTCTCGTATCTCCATAATCCACGTCCTAAACTTCAATTAGCGGCCAAAACCCTAAAATCCAACCTCCATTCTCGAATCTAGGAGGAGCACAATGTCACGACCGTTATTGCCAAGACAACAATGACCTATATGCTACTCGAAGAGCCACTGCCAGCGACAACAGTGGGCTCCTATAGACAACAATGGGCTCTCTTGCGAGTAAGATCTACAATGGCGTGCCATTTCCAAGCCCAAATCTCGCCCCCCAAGATGCAGCCGCCATCGGAGAGTCACCATCACCGACTACCACCTATTGTTCTCGTCATTTAGCTAATGGTCGCCGGAGAAGAACGAAACCACCGAGAACTCTCCAAGTTTCCGCCGAGAACTCTACAAGATACCGCCGAGAAGAACAATAGGAGAACTTTATAGTCGATGGTTTGGCTGATTGTTTAGGCATCGGGATGCGTTGGAAACTGAAGGAGCGACACACCATTGTTGCCGGTGGAAATTCGTGAATCGGTTGACTGTTCTCTTGCAATGGACTTGTCTACGCCGACTACAAATGAAGGAAGACAAACTAGGGTTTTCTACATTTTGGTTTGATTATAAAAAAAAGCTCTCATATCTTTATTTATAATAATGACCTAAACTTTTAAAATTACAAATATTGGGTAATTATGACTGAAATTGAGTGACTGTATCCCATAGTAATTACACAAGTAATATTGTTTATCAATATTGTGTATCAATATTGTTGTGTATTAATATGTGTATTACCTTGTGCATTAACATTAAGTAGCAAATATAAATTGAGAAAAACAAATAACAAATTAGCAAATTTTAATAAGTCCAGCTAGTAAAAGAGCGGGTTTGTCTGTCACACTCCGAATTCGTAGGACTCGAGGTGCTATTGGGCTAGGATCTCACAATTGATCCTGACCTTAGCCTTACAACAAGTTCACTGAATCTTACAACAAGACACAAATAGATTAAAACAAAACATAAAACTGATATATATATATATATATATCAAAAGGTAATACTAAGTAACCGTTGAGTACAAAATCAAAGTATAAATCCGTAAATCATAAATATCCCATGCTCCACGGTAACGCCCAGTGTACGGAGCCCTCAGCGGATCACCCCTCTAGATCACTCTACAGCTCACCTAACCTGCAAAAGATCTACAACACGGTATAAAATCGTTAGCTAATACACATATATATAGAAGATGATAGAGCACAAACACACTTCAGGAATGATAACATATAAACACGTTGTCACACATTTACCCGATTAATTATCTTTAATAAGTCCAACACTCAAATAGTATAAATATATGTATATGAAAATATGTTACACGAGGAATATATATAAAATCCTCGTCTCTGAGTGCAATAGCTAGCTGGAGTGGTATAAGCGCACCTTCCCGTATGCCATAAGGAGTGGTCAATGCCCTTCCCGTATACCAGATCTAACTAGACTACAGAGAACTTCTCAGACTCCTCTACGGGATGAAAGGTAAGTTGTCATAACCACTACAATGGGCGGTCACTATAACATAGGTCGGTAATAAACCAGATCGCATGCTATAAAGCATATAACAAACACCACTCATGCATACATCCAATATAAGGTGGGTAGCTAAGTAAGTCCTATGGACTTACCTCAACCTCAGAAGTAGTTCCAACCACGATCAACTCTCAAACCCGGTCCACTCCAAATCTGGAGGACAACACTGCCTAATAACAAGACATAAACGATATCGTACTCATCATCATTCTAACCTCATACATATACCTAGCATGCTACTAACCCGCTCATACTAGGAAAGGAAAGGATCTACCTTACTTTAGGTAGACCCGGGACAAGACGCACTTGCGTGATAAGAGAGACGCAGGGGCGGAGTAAGGCAACCCGCAGGCGCGGTGAAAATGGCCGCAGGCAACGCAGGCGCTGTGACACAGCTTCCGCAGGGGCGGCGACTTCCAGGCGCGGGGGCGGCGACGGTGCAGAAAGTGATCCCGCGATCCCTCTTCAGCTCTTCACGTGATCAAATCACGTCTTCTCTCATCCAAAACCAAGCACATACATATACATACACATTCCAACATCAATCTATATCCAATTCATCTAGTCCTACTACGCTAAGGGAGATGGAATCAAAGAAGAAGAGAAGGAGCAGAAGAAGAAGACTTACCACACTTGTGGTCCTAGGCTGTACAGAAGGTCAACAACCAACACAGCTAGCTCTCAAGGTCATCACATCATCCAACATCATCAACATCATCATCCTCACAATCAAAACACTTCCAAACTCAAGAACACTCAGACACAAGATCAAGGAGAAGGAAGAAGGACGTAAGGGTTGGGAAAAGGAATGAAGAACAATTGTTCAGCAAGCCAAAGCCAGGGGAAAAGGTTAAGGAAGTGAAAGAGTAAAGCACGGGTCAAAGGTCAACAAAGCCGGCTGCAGCCGCAGGAAACCGCGGGGGTGGTTCCCTGGGCCGCGGGAGCGAAAACCCGCTGGGGCGGCACACAAGCCCGCGGGGGCGGCTTAGGTCAAAACTCGGTCCAAAAGACTAAGACTCTTACATCTCACCCCCCCTAAAAATAAGTTTCGTCCCGAAACTTGTAAAACCCTCAAATCACTCGGACTCATAAGCCGAGGTATAACTCTCTCTATAACCTTAAATCCAAGCATGGAGGAAATCATCAACTCCGGCAACTAAAACACTATCCAAAGCATAGAGGAAAATCATCTCTAGCCAGTTATAACCATCCCAAAGGCATAGAGGAAAACCATCTCTAGCCAAACCATACTCATAACAGAAGGGCATGGAGGAAAAAACATCTCCAGCAACACTATGTCCATCAAAACTAGCATGGAGGATTAACCATCTCCAGCTGAATCCTAATCGTATCACAATAGCATGGAGGAAAGAGTCATCTCCAACTATAAACAATAATCATACTAGCACAACAAGATCTAATAAGATCATATATCACATCAAAGCTAGTATGAAAATAAACACATCATAGCATATAAGCATATAAGCACATAATACTCACCAAGATAGTACTAAGATCTACTCAGTGATCCTACTGGTGCATCTATCTCGGCATAGAACCCTGGATAGTTCCTCTGGATACTATCCTCAGTCTCCCATGTAGCCTCATCAGGTCCTCGTCTCGACCACTGTATCCTCAGCATAGGAATGTCCTTTGAACGCAGGCGTCTCACACCTCGTTCTAGGACTGCAATCAGGTGCTCAACAAAGGTGTGGTCCGGCTCAACCACCAAATCATCATAACTCACAATATGTATCGGATCTGGTATATACTCCCTCAGCTGAGACACGTGAAATACAGGGTGAACACCCTCTAATCTCGGAGGCAAGGCGAATATGTATGTTGCGCTCCCAACCCGATCCATAATCTCGAACGGTCCGACATATCGGGGGCTCAACTTCCCCTTAATGCCAAAACGCCTAACACCTCGTGTCGGAGACACTATCAGCCACACATGGGCTCCCACTCTGAACTCTAGAGGTCTACGCCTCCTATCTGCATATGACTTCTGACGGCTGTGAGCAGTCAACATCCGCTCTCTAATCAGTGCTACTCGAGCAACATCATCCTGAATTTGATCAGGTGTCAAACCACTAACATTGCTCTGCTCATCCCAACATAACGGAGTACGACATCTATGTCCATACAGTGCCTTATATGGGGCCATCCCAATAGATGCATGCTAGCTGTTGTTGTATGAGAACTCAACTAGTGGGAGATGATCCGTCCACACTTGTCCCCAATCCAACACACAAGCTAGCAGCATATCCTCTAGGTCTGAATAGTCCTCTCTAACTGACCATCTGTCCGAGGATGGAACGCAGTCGTGAAGTGCAAACTCGTCCCCAAAGCAGTCTGAATCTGCTGCCAGAATCTCGAGGTAAATCGTCCATCTTTGTCTGAGACGTTCGTCCTCGGTACACCATGGAGTCTCACTATTTGCCTAGTGTACTCCTCTATTAATCTGCTCACTGGCCACGTTTTTCCCTTATAGCAATAAAATGTGCCGTCTTCGTCAGTCGGTCCACTATAACCCAGATAGCATCAAAACTCCGGCTCAGTCTCAGCCCAGTCGCAAAATTCATGGTGACCTCCTCTCACTTCCTCTGTGGAACAGGAAGTGGATGGAGTTCACCTCCAGGTCTGCAATGCTCTATCTTGACCTGCTGGCAGGTCGCACACTGTGCCACAAATCTGGCCACATCGGGCTTCAACCCTCCCCACCAATTTGAACGTCTCAAGTCCTAGTACATCTTACTCGTACCTGGGTGCACTGAATAAGGCATACAGTGAGCCTCCTGTAAAATCCTATGTCTCAACTTTGTATCAGCAGGTACACAGACGCGACCGCGGCGCCTCAATACTCCATCTGCTCCTAGCAGGAACTGTGGTGCCTCATCTCTAGACATCCTCTCTCAGATCCACATCGGTGTCGGGCAGGTTTCCTGCTTCTGCTGGATCTCACCCAACATATCAGGAAGAACCTCTAAAGCACGCAGCTGGGCATCCTCATCAAGAAACTGGATGTCCAACTTCAACCAGATCAGGTCTCTCTACAACTGATGTTGAACTGTTAATCTCGCAATAGCCTGCTCTCGAGGCGTCTTCCTGCTCACGGCATCGGCGACAACGTTCGCCTTCCCTGGATGGTACAGAATCTCCAGATCAAAATCCTTGATCACCTCGAGCCACCTACGCTGGCGGTTATTCAATTCCCCCTACGTGAAAATGTACTTCAGAATCTTATGGTCTGTGAAGATCTGACATGTAGCACCATACACGTAATGTCTCCAGATCTTTAGTGCATGAACTACCGCTGTCAACTCTAGATCATGAGTCGGGTAGTTCTCCTCATACGTCTTCAGATGTCTAGACGCATATGCTATCACTTTGCCTCGCTGCATCAATACACATCCCAAGCCTAGCTTAGATGCATCACTGTATACCACAAAATCCTCTGTACCCTCTGGCTGTGCCAAAATAGGAGCAGAAGTCAGACGTATCTTCAGCTCCTCAAAACTCTACATACACTGATCAGACCATACAAATCTGGTAGTCTTCCTTAGTAGACTCGTCAGTGGACGGGCAATCACAGAAAATCCCTCCACAAAGCGTCTGTAATAACCGGCTAGGCCAAGGAAGCTACGTACTTCCTTGACGTTCGTCGGTGTAGTCCAAGTTGCTACTGCCTCAATATTGGCCGGATCCACCTTAATCCCTTCAGCTGATACAACATGACCCATGAATGCTACCTCTGGCATCCAGAACTTACACTTAGAGAACTTAGCATAAAGTTCTCTATCTCGTAAAACTTGTAGCACAGTCCTCAGCTGCCCTGCATGCTCCTCTCGGCTGCGAGAGTATACCAGAATGTCATCTATAAAGACCACCACAAACTGATCCAGGAAGTCGATGAAGATATTGTTCATCAACTCCATAAAAACTGTTGGGGCATTCGTAAGTCCAAATGGCATCACTACAAACTCGTAGTGTCCATATCTGGTCCAGAATGTTGTCCTGTGCACATCCTGCTCTCTCACCCTCAGCTGGTGATACCCTGAACACATATCAATCCTGGAAAACACAGTCGCTCCTTGAAGATGATCTAACAAATCATCAATACGAGGCAGTGGATACTTGTTCTTGATGGTCACCTTGTTCAGCTCTCTGTAATCTATACACAATCTCAACGATCCGTCCTTCTTCCGTACGAAGAGGACAGGTGCTCCCCATGGAGATACGCTAGGGCGGATGAAACCCTTCTCAGCCAACTCTTCAAGTTGCTTCTTCAGCTCCAGCATCTCGACAGGCGCCATCCGGTATGGGGCCTTCGAGATAGGTCTCGTACCAGGCTCTAACTCAATATTGAAATCCACACTCCTCTGAGGCGGAAAACTGGACGGCTCAGCAAATACATCTGCAAAATCACAGACAACTGGGATATCCTCTAATGCTGGAATCACCCCCTCCTTCATGGCATAACACCCGAAGGCATCACAACCCTGTGCAATTAGTCTCGCTGCCCGTATCGCACTGATAACCATGCCAGATTTTCCAAGGTCCCAACCTCGGAAAACCTATATATGTCCTAACTCGGTAGAGAGGGTAACAGTCCTCCTACCTACATTTAAGACTGCAGAATGTCTATCCATCCAATCCATACCTAGAATGACTTCTTCATGCACTAATGGCATGACAAAGAAGTCCACAAGCAATACACGGGTCCCTACAGTAATGGGACAATCACGAATCTCACGGGTACCTCTGACCCTACTACCATCAGGTAACCCTATACTAAAGGGTATCCCCTCAGTCGTATCTAGACTCAAACGATCCACATAGGCATCAGAAATAAAAGAATGTGTAGCTTCAGTATCAAATAAGACTCTAACAGGTAAACCATGAATCAGAATGGTACCTGTAGCAGTCGGTGCAGCTGGCTCCTCTGCACTCCTCAGCTCAAAAACTCGACCTTGTGGTCCTCTTGTATCTGTGGTGCTCCCACCACGACCTCTGCCTCTACTCGGCCCAGGAGCAGATTCCTGAGTCGTAGGGCGATCTGGGACTCTCTGTTGTCCCTGTATCTGTTGCTGCTGAGGTGGCCTCTGCCCACCTCCCGCTACACTGGCAGTGGAAGAACCCTGCTGAGATGAAGCTCCGCCCTGTCGGCAGTAAACAACTCTATGACCCTGTCTACCACAGGTGTAACAAGTCACTAGTGGTCTCGTGCACTCTGGCCTCATATGTCCTGGATCACCACAGTTATAACACTGACGTCCCTTATCTGTAACTGGTGCAGATGAGGGATGACTCTGACGTCTCTGACCCCGCCAACCACTAGCAGTACCACCAGTACCACTGGTCTGCCTAGTGCGTTGTCTCTTCTCAGACCCTCTGGTTTGAGAAGCTCTCCTCTGTCCAACTCTCTCTCTCTCATAATCAGAAGCCCGGTCCTGATAATCCACCAAGGTCTCACAGTATAACCCTGCCATGTAAGTCCGGGTAGTATCCCTCAGTCGTTGGGAAAACAAATATACATGATGATCTGCAGGAGGTGCAGCTGAACCCAACAATGCCAGCTCCTCCTGAAATCTCCTAATGGCCTCGGAGACTGGTACATCCTCAAACCCAGCTTCAACAAAATCCCACAATTTATCCCTCCTCAATGAGGCAGGGCAGAAACGCTCTCTGATCATAGTCCTCATATGTTCATAGCTGGTAACCTGACTCCGTATTGATCTCCACCAGTGTTGTGCCAAGTCCCTGAATAAAGTCTACACCAACTCGATCTGTCTGTCTGCTGGACATCTAATAGACTCCAGAGCTGAGTTCACACGTCCTATCCACATCTCAACCTCTAGCCCCACCTTCCCAGTGAAAGGGGGTACACCCATCTGGTGGAATGCCTTCAACCAGGTATCTGGTCGAGGCCCTCGATGCTCCTCATGAACCCGAGCAGTCTCAGCAGCATGTGCCTGTACAGTTGGCACCTGAGTCACTCCGTGGGATCTCTAAGATGGTCCCTCCTGTGCCCGTAGATCTAGGGCACGTCTACCGGCTCTGGCAGCCTCCTCTACTCGTCTGATATAAGCACGGAACTCTAATCCCCCATGGAGACACGATCAGAATCACCAAACTAGGCTCTTTGTGATCCCTGTCTCTCAGCTGCACCGTTCCCAGTCTCAGGAACGGCACTCTCAGCAACCTCCTCGTGAATCTCTCCCGCTGCCTGTGAACCACCAGCAGGAGTCCTACCCCGTCCACTACCTACCCCTACCTTGTCTAGCTGCAGGTAAGGCTCTAGTCTGAACCATCTGCAGAAGACGTAAACCTAACTTAGAAGGCTATATATATGCCATATGTATAGATATATATTAAATCAATCACAACAGAATATCTATATATATCTATATTGTCGAGATCTTCAGAGGGGCGATGGCTCACGTACACGATATCCCAAAACATTTGTACTCATTTCAAAACCAAAACCTTTTGAAAAGTCGGACTCCTTTCGGGTTCTGTTTATTTATCTATTCAACCTTTATCGCAGATTACAAGTGCCTTTGTTGTCAACCTAGGCTCTGATACCAACTTTGTAACACCCCGAATCCGTAGGACTCGAGGTGCTACTGGGCTAGGATCTCACAATGGATCATGACCCCAACCTGACAACAAGTTCACTGATTCTTACAACAAGGCACAAATAGATTAAAATAAAACATAAAACATATATATATATATATATATATATATATATATATATATATATGTATATATATACATATCAAAAGGTAATACAAAGTAACCGCTGAGTACAAAATCAAAGTATAAATCCGTACATCATAAATATCTCATATCCCACGATAACGCCTAGTGTACGGAGCCCTCAGCGGATCACCCCTCTAGATCACTCTGCAGCTCTTTCCTAACCTGCAAAGGATCTACAACACGGTATAAAACCGTTATCTAACCATACACATATATATATAGAAGATGCTAGAGCACAAACACACTTCAGGAATGATAACATATAAACATGTTGTCACACATATATTTACCCAGTTAATTATCTTTAATAAGTCCAACACTCAAATAGTATAAATATCTGTATATGAAAATATGTCACACGAGGAATATATATAAAATCCTCGCTTCTGAGTGCAATAGCTAGCTGGAGTGGTATAAGCGCACCTTCCCATATACCATAAGAAGTGGTCAGTGCCCTTCCTGTATACCAGATCTAACTAGACTACAGAGAACCTCCCAAACTTCTCTACGGGATGAAAGGTAAGTTGTCATAACCACTACAATGGGCGGTCACTATAACATAGGTCGGTAATAAACTAGATCGCATGCTATAAAGCATATAACAAACACCACTCATGCATACATCCAATATAAGGAGGGTAACTAAGTAAGTCCTATGGACTTACCTCAACCTCAGAAGTAGTCCCAACCACGATCAACTCTCAAACCCGGTCCACTCCAAATCTGGAGGACAACACTGCCTAATAACAAGGCATAAACGATATCATACTCATCATCATTCTAACCTCATACATATACCTAGCATGCTACTAACCCGCTCATACTAGGAAAGGAAAGGATCTACCTTACTTTAGGTAGACCCGGGACAAGACGCACTTGCGTGATAAGAGAGACGCAGGGGCGGAGTAAGGCAACCCGCAGGCGTGGCAAGGCTCAGCCGCAGGCGCGGTGAAAATGGCCGCAGGCAACGCAGGCACGGCGCAGGCGCAGGGGCGGCGACGGTGCAGAAAGTGATCATGTGATCCCTCTTCAGCTCCTCACGTGATCAAATCACGTCTTCTCTCATCCAAAACCAAGCACATACATATACATACACATTCCAACATCAATCTATATCCAATTCATCTAGTCCTATGCTAAGGGAGATGGAATCAAAGAAGAAGAAGACTTACCACACTTGTGGTCCTAGGCTGCACAGAAGGTCAACAACCAACACAACTAGCTCTCAAGCTCATCACATCATCCAACATCATCAACATCATCACCCTCACAATCAAAACACTTCCAAACTCAAGAACACTCACACACAAGATCAAGGAGAAAGAAGAAGGAAGCAAGAAGGACGTAAGGGCTGGGAAAAGGAATGAAGAACACTTGTTCAGCAAGCCAAAGCCAGGGGAAAAGGTTAAGGAAGTGAAAGAGTAAAGCACGGGTCAAAGGTCAACAAAGCCGGCTGCAGCCGTAGGAAACCGCGGGGGCGGTTCCCTGGGCCGCGGGAGCGAAAACCCGCTAGGGCGGCACACAAGCCCGCGGGGGAGGCTAAGGTCAAAACTCGGTCCAAAAGACTAAGACTCTTACATTGTCACCCTCAGACTATCGGGTCATTTGCGGTTCTCAGATCGTTGTTGGCTATTCTAATCAGATTTAATCGAACCCGGAATATTTTTGAATTAGGATTATGGGTCCGTTTGACAAGGTAAAATTACGTGGATTAATCTGAAAATGAAGAGAATTATTTAGACGGAGAATTAAGGAGATGAACTTTTTTAAGGAGATGAGTATAAAAATAAGTGAAATGAGTGTCTGGTAAAATAAAATATGATTGTGGGTAAATTTACGAAAAAAGTATATGTTCAATTTTTTTTTGTAGATGAAAGAGATGAGAAAAAAAAGGGTAAAAAAAAGAAGAGATTTTAGACTCCATAATCCTTATAATTCAAGTTCAACACGATTACACAGTTCCCATATTCTCCATCATTCAGTTTTCTTCATCTTCTTCGTTCCGTTACCGAACAAGATTAACGTAATTATTTCACCCCTCGTAATCTCCATAATCTTCGTCCCTTAATTTTACTACTAATCAAACGGAGCCTATGCCTGTGTTTGGCTAGCAATAAAAAATACTAGTGTTAGTGTTTGAAAGTGTGTTTTGTAGTGTTTTACGGAAATACTAGTGTTTAGTGTTTTTTAACCTAACGTGTGTTTGGTTGGATTTATGATTTACACTAGTATTAGTGTTTTTTTTAAAAAAATTAATTACTTTTAGTTCCTCTTGAAAATTTATTTCTAGTAGAAACTTGATCAATATTATCCTTTTTACAAGATAGATAATTTCTTTCCATGTTTGTAAACACTCTTCTATTAACTTGCAAATATAACTGAAGTTCATTAGCATATGTAGCAAAAATTTGCTAAATATCTTTCTCAATGTTTACAAAGAGCCAAATATCACATTTGTTTGGTTAGTGATGAGAAAGCAACTAGAAAGAGCAAAAATCATATCATACAATCACCACTTAAATATACTTTTAAAAAAGAATGAAGCAAAATCAAGTATTGCTAACTTTTTTTTTTTGATTTGTTGAACGAAGCTTCATTTTATCATTCAGAGTTTTCTTCACTTTACTTGTAAACACAATACATAAAGGGTTAAATTGGGAAGTAGGCCCTTTTTGTATAAATGAGCACTAAGTAGGCTCCTTTTTATATCAATAGACAAATTAGGCTCCATTTACTTATCTTTAAAGATTAAATGAAATGACAAATTAGGAATATGAAATTACTTAAGTCAATGCTCAATTGGTTTAATGAAAGCTCATACCCAATTGTTTTAATGAAGGCCCAAATGTTTTAATAAAAGACAAGCTCAATAGGTTTAATGAAAAGCCCAAACCCAATTGTTTTAATGAAGGCCCAAATGTTTTAATAAAAGCTCAAGTCCAATTGGTTTAATGAAGGACCAAATGTTTTAATAAAGGTTACGCCCAATACACAAGCTTCTGACAGGGCCCGATACACAAGCTTCGGACAGAGCCCGGTACACAAGCTTCGGACAGGGCCCGGTACACAAGCATCGGACAGGGCCCGGTACACAAGCATCGGAAAGGGCCCGGTACACAAGCATCGGACAGGGCTCGGTACACAAGCACCGGACAGGGCCCGACCCACAAGCATCGAACAGGGCCCAATACACAAGCTTCGGACAGGGCCCAATACACAAGCTTCGGACAGGGCCCAATACACAAGCTTCGGACAGGGCCCAATACACAAGCTTCGGACAAGGCCCAATACACAAGCCTAGGTCCGGGTCCAATACACAAGCCTAGGCTTGGGTCCAATACACAAGCCTAGGATCGGGCGCAATACACAAGCCTAGGACCGGGCGCAATACACAAGCCTAGGACTGGGCCCATTACACAAGCCTAGGACCGGACCCAATACACAAGTATAGGACCGGCTCCAATACACAAGCCTAGGTTCGGGCCCAATACACAAGTATTGGACCGGATCCAATACACAAGTATTGGACCGGATCCAATACACAAGTATTGGACCGGATCCAATACACAAGCCTAGGTTCGGGCCCAATACACAATCCTAGGCCCTCCCTCCAATTGGAAACTCGAGTTACACAAGCCCAGGCCCAAATCGAGGTACACAAGGTCCATCGAAAATACAAACTCATTCGGTTTCATAAAGTTATACTAAATGTCTACTTACAAACTATTGTTATACTTAATGTCTATTTACAAACTATTGTTACACAAACATAACGTTCAAGTTTACAAAAAATTGTAATTACCCAAGCCCTCTTTCGATTTACACAAGCTGTCTCAATTTTTTACACAAGCCGTCTCAAATTTTACACAAGACTTGTCCATTTACACAAACCCTGTCAAGCTACACACAAAAAACTGAATGCTTGTCTCAAATTTTACACAAGACTTGTCCATTTACACAAACCCTGTCAAGCTACACACAAAAAAACTGAATATATATATATTGGTAAATATATATGGTAATAAAAACTTATTATTACATAAGCTGTTAATATGCCTTGTAAATCCTCAAATTTTCCCCGTCTCAGAAAAACTTATTATTACATAAGTTGTTAGTATGCCTTGTAAATCCTCACTCTCTAATTACTTGTGCGTTGGTTATAAAGTGTCAAAACTGAATATATATATATATATATATATATATATATATATATATATATATATATATATATATATATATATATTGGTAAATATGTATATGAACATAAAAGGCTAAAATGTGACATCCAAGACTAGACAGAGGGATGAACATGTTCTGAAGAGAATTCAATATATTAACCTGAAAAGCTGTTGATATTTTTTTACAACAAATTCCAAACAAAAGCCATAGTTCAACACAATTAGACGAAAACTATAAAAATAAATTGAACATTCTAAAATGAAGTGCATACAAGCACAAAAAGGACGAGCAAAGATGAAACATGTCCAATTTGTGCTCGTCAATAAGCAAATTTGAAATTTAAAATTCAAATAAAAACTGCTTAGTGGAAAGCAACAACTTCTTCCTTGAAATGATCTAACAGCTTTTCAATGCTCATTACTTGAAGATCCTTCTGATCCTGCTTATCCCTCTGTCTCACATTCACCTAAACAAGAAACACCCACAATCATAATAATTCACCATCGCGAAATTACATTGTAAATAAATCATACTTGTACATGCGATGATCAAAGGGTAACCCCTGTATCAATCATAATTCACCCTTTCACCCTATGGGATATAATGCACCATAAGGATGAGGGATTGGAAAGGAGATATCATTTCTCATAAGCATTACGCAAATTATTGGCAGTCTCATTAATTATGACAACACAAGCTACTAACATAAATACACAAACAGCTTATGAAGACCACCTCAACCAAAATATTATACAAAATCATCGATCTTAAAAATGATTTTTGATATTTACAACTGAGTTTATGAGGTGCATAATCCTTGAAAATGCAAAGAAATAAGATTATCTATCTGATAACAAAAATCAGATTTCCTATCACCTTTGGCTTTTTAAAAATCTTTCTTAGCCTGTTAAACTTGCTGCTAATTCTCTATTCTAGCATTGAAATATTATCCATCAACCTGATAACTTTGCCTATTAGCCATCAGTGCACTAATTGCTTGTCCAACAAAAAACTAACATTGATGATTCTTTGCCTTTCAGGCTGCTGAACTAGGTAATAGGTCTTGTCAAAAAAAGGCAAAGGCCAAAATGGCTCCAGTGAGAACCTCTGGTTTCACACTCCTACAAAACCCTCATTTAGGCCCAGAAACTGCATCAACTTGTTCCTAGTTTCTATTCAAGCTTCTTCACCTAAACAAGAGCACACATACCGTTGTGTTTAATGCATCGGTTTCTCCCACAACTACTTTGTAAATAATATATGTAAGTTTATTACCATATGGGCTAGAATATTGCTTGTTATTGTTCATATTTAGAACCATAGGCACCTTGAGGGCAACCTGAAGAAAATAAAAGAAAAATAGCTAAAGGAAAACCATATGGAAATGGGAGACTGTACAGAAAGTTATTTTCAATCAAGACAGGAAAAGAAGACAGTATTTTCAATCCAAAGAAGACAGTACATAAAGTCATTGAGATGTATAAATAAATATGCATGAATGAGGCTTGACTAACCATGAACTTGTGAGCAAGACAAGAATCAATCATATAAACTATCAAACAATTATATTGATGCTAAAATAAGAACGCTTCATTTGTTGAACATACCTTCTCCTTGATCATTTTCACTAAGAGCAATTCCAATATACTTAACCACACTAATAAGAGTAAGTTAAGTTGAAATATTAGAGTAATACCATGTAATGCACTAACTTTCATGTATAAAAAATAAAAATGAAGGCTAAAATAATTCCAATACGGTAGCATCCATGCATCTCCTGAGTAGAATTCCGGTGTAGAAAGTGATTGTTCCAATTAAAATGAAGAAAATCAAGCTTAGCCATCCTCCACACGCGACAACCTATGGAATTGTGAAAAGACCAATTCTTGCAGTAAAAAAAATCAATTATTATTGACATAAAATATTTAAGAAGAGCCTTGATTTTCATTTTCAAAAAAAAAAAAAGACTTAAGAAAAGTGTTTTTTGCTTCTTACCAAGGAAAGCATAGGTTCCATTGAAGCAAGCTTTGATGAAAGAGGGTCCAATACTTCTCTGGAGCAACGGTGTTCTTGACCCATCTTCCACTTTGATGGAAATGGAGTTATGAATTGAATATGAAGAAGAGTTTGAGTGTTTCAGTATAGTTGTGGTACCATAAGGACTGAAAAGTGTGGTGAAAATTGAGGAGGATGCTCGGACATTGGATCAAGATTGTATCTCACGGATCCTCCAAAGAGTATTGCTTCTTGAGGAATGACACCTAATTGGGATCTGAGATCATGCAACCCAATGGTGGAGATATCTACGTTATCGATGACAATTTTGCCTTGCGTTGGCTCAATCAATCGAAACAATGTGTTGATAAGTGTTGTCTTGCCACTGTCTGTCCTGCCAACTATTCCAATTTTGCCTTGCGTTGGCTCAATCAGTCGAATCAGACAAGGAAACATTAATGAGCCAAGTAGACTGTCTAAAAACAGAGGTGAAGGTAAGGAGGTTACTTTGAAAGCATAATAATTAACATGACAAGCGAAGGTAGGGAGGTTACTTTGATTCCACAGGAAGCGAATTCTGAAGGAAATTTCATCGAACAGTTGGTGGGCAACGTATATACACAACAAGAGAAAGAGACACCGAATGGGGTGGTTTGAGTCCTTGGCGGCATAGGGTGTGCAGCGAGAGACAAAAGACGAAGAAGAGATGGAGGGAGGGTAGAGTTGGGCTCCTCTGGCGTTGGCCTCACGGTGGTGACGGCTTCCCGACGACAGGGAAGAGATGAGAGATGAGGAGGCATAAAACAGGGAAGAAGAAGAGCGAGGTAGGATGAAGTGGTAGAAGCCGGTGAGCTTGAGGAGAGAGACGATGAGGTAGAGTGGTTAGTGTTCCTTCCGGCGGGCTCGGTGGTCGCCGGTGGTGTTACAGAAACGCAAGAGAGAGTGGTGGCGTGGGGGTTCTCCGTAGAGGCACGACATGAACAAGAGAAGAATGGGAGAGACGGGGGAGGAAGGATGCTAGGACTCTTGAATATCTAATTTACTATTATAACTTTTCCACAAATGAATTTTATAAATAAAATTTTAGGATAAAAATAAAAAGGCTTATTTTGTATCAGCAATATAAAAGAGATTCTATTACCTCATTCTTCTCATACATAAATGATTTTTTCACAAAACTCAAATATAAATGAGAAAACATATTGTTAACAACTTATTCTAGAAGCAACGACATGAATTTCCCCCGTTCAGTGAAGGGTATAGTGGTGATAGTGGAGGATACACACACCAACCTCCAATTTGGTGAATTTGGAAGCAAATTTCCAATCATCAACAATTTAAGTTTTGAAAGCAAATTTCCCTCCATCTCATATACCTAGAGACAATCGATCATCATTAGCAAGCCTCAAACCTAGCAATTGGGTGAATTTGGAGGGCGTGGTAAATCTTAGGGTGAAGGATAGATGTACCAGCCTCGAAAGTCCTTACGGCGAGGTTAACAGTGGTCATACGACCTCCGACAACTCCATCTTTCTCGAATATGTGGATTCTCCCGATTGGCGAAGGGGATGGTGACGAGGAGATTAAGTGTAGAGGAAGTGGGCGACGGAGAAGAAGAGAAGCATGAGTTCGGATTGTGACAAGTTAAACCATAGATAAACGGAGAATAGAGAGTTCTTCGACGAAGACGAAGAAGAGAGGGACGAGTTGAAGAAGAATAAAGGATGAGTTCGACATCGCAGATCTGTTTTGGAGGTGAGAGAAACATATTTTATACATGGTTTAATAGTGGAAAAACAAAATAAATATAGGGACAATATTGTACTTTTGTATCCGAAACACTAGTTAAAGATGAGAAACCTTGCTCTCGTCACGGTTTGAAAAACACTAATGATTCAAATTGTCGGGTCAAGTTTTTGCAAGCGACTAGATGAAGACCGCACGCGAAGCGTGCGGATGCAACGGAAAAGTGCAATGGAAACTGAAGGTGTGAGAATTTTCCTGTAATAATTATATATTGTTAATGTAGTGTACAAAGAGATTACTATTTACCATTACATTTTTCATGTATAAATGTAGATAGCTCAATGTACAAGAAAGCACCGTTAATACATGCTTATTTCATCCTATCCAGTCGTGCCCGTGATGTCTTCGGGAGCACCGATAATGCCTGATTATTTCATCTCTTCCGGTCGTGCAACAACAACCCGTGGGGTCTTCGTGCCCGTGATGTCTTTGGTTCTTATAGTTTTTTACTCCAATATGCACAACAAAGGCATCAATGCACCGTTTGACCATCACTAATCACAAACTATGAAGCGTATTTGCAAGACTTTCAAGTGAAACAATTCAAAAACGAGACAATAGAGAAAAATATCCTATCCAAATTCTATCAAAAAAGGAAGGAAACCATAGCCATGGAGCTATAGATATGCATTGAGTTCAACTGTATTTAACAGTAGAGTACATTTGATGATCTACACTGCCGATGATCTTGAAGAAAAGACTTTCAGATAATCAAGTTCAACTTTTGTGAATAAATTCCACAATGCAAGGTTCAGCTACAACAAATCTCAATTTAACGTAAGAAGTCAATTGTCAATCAAATTGAAGGTAAAATGACAGTAAATACTTTAAGCTTGTATACCTTCCATTTATAAATGCAGAAAAATAGGAAGGATAGCACATCAACAAGAAATCTAAAGGGTAGTTAGTCTATCTAAAATTGTTATAGGCAAGACAATAAGAAGTTTCTTCTAGTGGGTGATTATATCTTTGGAAGAATTGATGAAGAAATTACATCTCCCAGTGGACATGATAGTGAAATCATTGTTGGTTCTGCCTAATTATCTTCGCCACTACTTCTTCTTTCTTTGCAGTACTCCAACTGAGTGGAGGATGGACATCAGCCAAATAAATTGCATTGAAATGAGACATGACACAAATTTTATATATATTTTACATTGGATATCATAATCAACACAATAAAGAGACAGATAATTCAATAATTTCTGCAATATTGAACGTCTTTTTTAAATGAATCTTCAAAGGGATATCAAACATGATCTAGAGCCATAGGAATACAATTGTTTCAGAAGGCTTCTTAAATCCAGATAAATCAAGACGAAATATCTTGGCCCAATATCAAATAGGTTGCAGCTATATAATGGATGATGATGGTGATTTTGTAATATATATATCAGAAGTGCTAGCCTTAAACACTTCAGTGACCACCGCACCATCAGGAAATGGTTCACCATTCATAAACAATATAGCCTCAAAAGGTTTCCTGAACCCAAAGGTTGAAATATCAAATCATCAACTAATTGCCATGAATGCAGTCCAAAGCTGAGAACATATTTGAGGTATGAAAAAACTACTCCAGCAATTGGGTATATAATTTGGCTATTTACACATTTTGACATTCATATCATATACCAATGCCTTACACTTGAAAGTTGTATATATGAAAGCTAACAACTTCCAGTTCATCAAGGTCAGTGTTATAGAATATGCAATTGTGGATATGCATAGAATTTTATGGGATTTATCTTCTTCTCAAACAATCAACAATCATCAACGAAGTAAGCAAGCGAATGATGTCAACGACAAGAATCCGGCCACCGCAAATGTTGGATCATTGTTGCTATTCTATTTAAGCATTATAAATGTGTATGCTTTTCTGCATGTTGAAGCCTGCAGTGGCAAGTGGAGAGGGTGACACGCCCCTGAGCATGTGTATGACGAACATAAATCAGAGGATCTCATACCCTCACGGACGGGAAGAAGAAAGACGGTGGTAAAGGAAAATTAAGACACGTTTCGTAATACCTGTAAACTTAAGATGTCATTTAATGTGGGCATGAGAATGGGCCTGAGCAAGAGATTTTCAAGGCCCAAATTAAAACAGACAGTGTAAAAATGACCCATAAAAAATTACTATTCTTTTTATCATACTCAAACTTATAAAGTATAAAGGAAAGAGCCGACCATATGATTCAAATTATAACCTTGAAGACAATAAACCCTCGCCCTCTCGCATCCTCCTGTAAAGTCTTCATTTTGTTGCTCAGACGGCAAGACCGATAAGCGCGGGTTGAGCCAAATGCTCGAATTCAACTCGGGTGCAATCAATGGCAGCCTCAAAATCCAAAACCCTCAGCCTGATATTCCGCGCCGTCACCCGCAAACCCACCAGCATAGCCACAAAACCCACCAAATCCGTTGCTCGGTCCACCACTAAGTCCCCCAAGCTTGCTTCTTCATCGTCCAGTGCTTCTAATGCTGATGTTTCTCATTCTGAACCTTTCAATCATTCTTATGATAATGTTTACGGATCTGTTTTTGAGAAGGATCAGTCGTCCAACGGCAGGACGTCGCTAAGCAAATTGGTTTCCTACCACTTGACCGACTCGGGTCCAGAGCCTTCACAAGGCGTTCTTCAAGGTTCCGGTTTTATCCTTTGCTTCTCTTTTGTTTTACAATCATTGTGATTTCCATGCATTGTTTCTTCAATTTTTATCATCTGCTGTTTAGCTTTAGGAAGTTCATAGGACAGCACTTCACCTTAATCAATGTCTTAGAGCGATAGAGGAAGCTGTTGGAGATGAGAATTTTTTTGTCAATTATGAATGTCTTTTGGCATGACAGTATATATAAGCGTTTTGAATCGAATTTAAAAATGTACTGGAGGTTAGTGTATTGTTTGGGTGTTTGCAGCTGTAATTCCATTTGACTAGAAGCTTAGAGGAAATGGTTCATATCATCTGCCTAATCATGAGCTACTAGCATTCATTTCTTTTCTTGTTTCAGAGTCTTTTGTGGACAAGGTTGCACGACGAGAACTAGTGTTTACAATTACTCTTTTTAGTGTTAAAAATCTTCATAAAATTTTCATGAATTACTGGAAATCAGTGTTTAGGTTGATCACTCAAAGATTGAGAGGCAGTTGTGACGCGAAGAGTGAGAGAGGTGCAATGAAGACTTATGTTGGAGAGAGGAAATTGGGTTTAAGATAAACCATTAGTGAGACAGGTCTCCTCAACTATTTCTGGTATAAAATTCATCTTTTTATCTTTTAAAAACCTTTTAATGTTCAATTAGTTGCCTTGCAGGATTGTGTAGGTGTCCTTAATCTTAGCCTAGTATTCAATCACTGAAGTAGTTGAGATACAGCGAAATAATATATTTTAATCTCACTATTATATGGTTCATATTTTACCTTGTATGCTTGTTGGACATGCCATTTCCTTGTTTTAAGAGAGGTTTATTATTTTTGAAACGATAGCATGTCGAATGCTTACAAGTACCAAACAGAGTTGGCATAGGAATATGAAGGTATATAATGCTCTTATCAATTTGACAGCCCTCCAGTTTGTCATGAACTATAATCGATTGTGTATAGGAATCACGATTTCCTATCTGATTATGTAAAGACAGCCACATCTGTCCCTTTCACTCCCCAATTGTTCTATAGAGCCACATCTGTCAATTTGATTCCTTTTTTGAACTATAATTAATATCAGTTTTAGGGCCTTGTAAATAAGGTGAAGCACTATGCCCAGTGTCATTTTATCCCCATTGAGTGTGTGCTGAAGACACACATCAGACGTAACTCTCATTGAAGTAAGAGTCAAAACTAAAAAGGAATAATGATTCTCGGTATGTGGAGGAGAGTGACTTCTACTGAAGTTAGGGAAAGGATCCAGACTCCAGTACCTAGTTGACTACATCAGGAACTTGACTTTTAGCTATTCTGCCTGCCATGGTTATACTAGGATAATGTATTAGAATCTCTTGCATGAGAAGTAAAGTTTCCATGTTGAAAAACATATGTCAATTATATCAAGTAGTGCAGTTACTTCAACTACTGCTTCTTAACCATGTGAACTAAATTATCATTAACTTGGAAAAACAACTGCACTAGAATGATTATGTCTCTAAGTCTGTTCTAAATCCACATAATTCTACTCTATAAATTACTGATCATCTAAAGGAAGATATGATTATTGTACCTGTACAATTTATTTGTAATTTTATATAAACAAAATAGCAAAAAAGCTAAGAATTAAGAAATTTTCATATAGAGTTCACTTATATCTCAATAGAATAAATAATTTATTGGTTAAGATAAAGTGTTTAAACTAGGTAAAAATAATAAAAGATGGATCTATTTAAAATCTTGTGAGATCCCAATTTAAAGAATAAATGGGATAGCCCAAGGGGCATTAAATCCAGATGCTGGGCTTGATCCTTGGTCCGGCGTGGTCTGATGATCCAAGCCAAGGAAGGCCGAGCTGGAGCTCGGGCCGGCCCACAGGTTGGGCGCAGGCCTTTGTGGCCTGGTGTGCAGGGGAAGGCCCGCGGAGGGCAAGCTGCACCTGACAAGCAGATTGAGCTGTCTAGGCCGTTTGGGTGTCGGAGAAGCGCACTAGGCCATGGCTTTTTGGCCGTGGGAGCGAATATGCAACGACCACTGGCCGGCTGCCTAGTGGGCCTGCTATTGCGGCTGGGCTGCTGAGCTGTTTCCTTTAAATATAGCTTTGTTTATCTTGCAGTCCAGTTTTTACTTGATTGTTTCCAGGATTTGACGCTTCCATTAAATTGTTGAGTTCGTCTTTGCGGATCACTTCACTGCAAAGAAGAACTAGAATCTTGATTCTGATTTCGCTTCCTTGTGAAATGGTTCCTCAAAATAGAATGCAAACTTCAATGATTTCGTAGTTCCATGGCAAATTCATCATATAGAGAACTGTCCTAAAAGAGGAAAATGCACTTTTTTGGTGTATGTACTAGAAATTGTGCTCCATTTTCCATAAGGTGTTGATTGTCAGTTATACTGCCCTTGCTGAAGAAATGGTAAATTGTCAAATGAAGGGGTAGAACATCAAGTTTAAGATCTTAAAAATATTGCAAGACATCAAAGCAACCATCTTTCTGTAATATTTAGCTCTTCACTGAGAAATTGCTACAAGCTGTTGCCTGATTTTGCTGTATGTAGTCAGTTAGCATGTTTGAACTATATGTTTAAAACTTATTGTCCTGCTTTCTGCCATGTAGCTACCTCGGATTTTCTATGTCTGAAGAAATCTGATTCAGAAGAAGCTAGAACTTCGAATGCTGAAGGCATGCTTTCCACTATGCAAGCCTGTATAATAACATCACCTGATGTTTCAAAATCTGACTTAGAAGAAGCTAGAAGTTTGAACCCTGAAGGGGTGCTTTCTACTATGCAAATGTGTATAAGAATAACATCACCTGATGCTCAGAATTGTGTTCCAGAGCACCGCAAAGAAGTTTCTCGTGAACGAAAACAGAAGTGGATTTTTAAGAATACCCAGGCAGTAAAGTATCAAAACTTAGTTCAGACTTGTGCAGCAAGATTTGGAGCAAATGATACTATTAAGATTTTTGGTAGATTAGGCCGAGAGACTGGTTTAAAAGAGTACAAAATGCTTATTGGAATTTGTGTTAAGACTGCCAAGGAAAGTGACGAAGGAGCTTTGTTAGAGCAGGTTTACAGGGCATATACACTTTTCAAATCAATGAAGGAAGAGGGTTTTCAAATAGACGAGGAAACATATGGGCCATTTCTCATGTTTCTGATTGAGATGCATATGGTGGAAGAATTCTCTGTCTTCCTTGATATAATCAAAGATGAGAATCCTAGTTCATACTCACGGTTAGGTTATTATGAGATGCTGCTTGCTATTGAGGTCAGTGATGAAACCAAGATTCAAGATTTCTCTAATCAAGTTGCTCCTTGTGGTAGTGAACGGATATCCATATTACAAGGTACATGTTTATTTGACATTTGTGCTCTGAATAGGACAAGCTATATTCTTTATAATTACCTCCCCAGTAACAGGAGAGGTGAGAGAGAGTTTTGAAAATGCTGAACTACCGATTGGCAAACCCTACTTACACTTGTTGTCAAACTTCTCTAGGAAGTCTCTTTGCTGCGCATGAATATTACATGAGCTTCACTTAATACATATGCTTGCATCCCTTTCCTGCAAGTTCGTTGGCAAAAATGATTGCAAGTTTTGCAAAGTTCATTAAATTTAGTTTGGCTCAAAATTTACTCTAGAGGTCATAGTAGGTCAACCATCTGAATACATGCTCTTCTGACCTAGTAGCTTAGGAAATGTTTAAGTTACAGTAGATGTGGAACATACTTTGCAGGATAAATGGAGATTTATGGTAAGGTCTTGGTTTCTTTTTTTCCGATCTTATCATGTAATTAGGAAGGAAGAGAGGGAATACCAGAGTGAGAAAATTTTTAAAGGTCACAAATGGCTTCCCATGTGTGTCTTATGGCTAAAATTCCCTTAATCATCCATAAGAATACCGAAGTGCCTAGTGGCAGAATAACTTGCAGAATGATAGATTCTCATGCATTTACAATTTCATTTTGCGATTACGAGGCATTGAATAGTGAGATTATTGCTGCTACAAAGTATACATGCTGCAGTTAGCTTTGTGTCAATGCTCAGAGTTGCAAGATTAAAGCAGTTGTCTTTCTCTGCCACACCCTGACAGTTGTTCTGATTGAAATGAAATGAGGACACTGTTCTCTTGATCCTACTCTTATTTATTCATACATTCATTACAGGAAGGGTTTTGGCTTAGTTCTTGGTGTGAATAACAAAATGGGTATCACATTGCCACGTCTATATCTACGAAGTTGAATGATGTACATTATCTTTGTGCTTTTGGATGCTAATCCTGTTGTTTTGATTGTCAATCTTAGAAGAATGGACATAAGTGAAAACTTGGCAAATTTATTTCACATCTAGGGTATAAAAACTTCATATGGTGACATCCTCTTCTTATTTGACTAGCAAATTTCATTTATTTTTCCACTGTGTGCTGGATCATGGACTTGTATATCTGGCAGTTATCGCGGTGCCATATTTATACCTTTTTTTTGATACATAGAGTATAAAATCTTCATTTGGTGGCATCTTGTTCTTATTTTACCAGTAGCTTCCATTTATCTTTCCACTGTGTGTTTGATCACGGGCTTGTATATCTGGAAGTTATCATGGGTACTATTTTTATACCTTTTTTTAGGCCAGTATGAGTATTTGAAGCTGATATAACTTCATTTGAGGAGGATATCTGTGTTTCAGATTCTTTTTTGTCATTTCCCCTGTTTCCTTCTGTTTGTAACGTTCCTACTTCAATCATCTATATTAAGCGGGATATTTTGTATTGTGGAACTTCTGTATTGGTAGAATTCATCTTATTTTGAGAGGCAGGGAGTTGAATGAGCTTTTTGAGTTCTTGGTTAAGCGTTATCAAGTTACCACAAACATAGATAGAACTTGTATCATTTGAGTAATTTGTTCTTGTTCATTAATAAATCTGTCCCACCTTCTAGGTGGTTGTCAACATGTCCCACCTTCTAGGTGGTATTCAAGACAATTTGGAGCTTCTGTACATCATTGGTCTTGCTTGTAGCATCCAGATATCTTTGACTTCTATCCCTTGCTTATCCGATTGCTGTTGGGTGCTTATGGTTGCTACTTCAGTTAATAATGTTGATTTGTATAATCTTTCTTATTGTAGAAAATTACTTGATTGCACTTTGTGAAAGAGATAGGACGAAGGAGCTTTTGGAAGTCCTGGAAAGGATTGATGTAACTCAAGTTTCATCAGTGGAAAACCTGTCTTGTATCTTCAGTTCCTTAGGGAGGCTGTCATTGGAGTTTTTTGCATTAAGGTTCATTTCAGAGTTGAAAGAATGTGGTATGCCTTGTTTCATTTCCCATGCTTTACTATATGAATTCTGAATTTGAGCATAATAACTCTTCTCAGCATGGTGAATTGGTGATTTGTGTATAGCTCTAACAAGCACTATAGCTATACAAGGGTCCTATAGATGGGCTTATCATAGGTTCATTAGACTACTTGTATGTGGTAGTGGTAGATTGTAATAGTGTAATACCATCATTTCAATCCTTTCGAAATCAATATTTAAATTTACAATGACAAAAGCCAAAATAGGATTTTTGTTTGATGGATGTATCCCATGATATGTAATATCCTTTCTCCATTGTTTTTGGATGTTTCAAATTATAGACATTTGCTTTGACATATTGAACTTCCGGATGATCATTTTGTTAAGTTATACCATATTTTTATACATAAAGATGGGCTTGAGTTTGTCCAAAATGTAGTTACCCTGATCTTATTTAAGGACTTAAAACTTGTAACTCTTCATATTATCTTCTTTACCTCTTCTTTTGGAAAATATTATTTAGTTTTTTTTTCTTAAAAAGAAATTCTGTTGAACTAAGTTTACTCATAATTCATCTTATACTGTAATGTCAAAGATATTAAATGGGTTGTTGAATGTTGATGGTCATATGTACCCTATTTGTGACTTCTTCTTCCCCCCGGTCCACTACCTTTACATCACATGTCTTTTCCGGTCCAACCTTTACATCAAACATCTTGTTTTTGAACTTTTTGAGTAATTTAAATGTGGCATTTGTTGTGAAGATTTTACAACTTATGAGGAAGTCGTTAGACTTAACAGATGGTATAGCTCCAACCTGCTCATTGCAATTTACACTTATTTAAGTATTGTCTAATCTCTGTCTGCTCATTGCCAGTACTTTCCTGATCATAATGCTACTTATGTCTTAAGGTTTTAATATTAAATCTTCCATAGTTTTATCCTCACTCTGGTAACACCCAGCAAACACACTATCGTTTATACTTGAAATAAGCTAAAGTGCAGAACTTAAGCAAACTACTCTGTATATCTCTGACCTGGCTTAAAGTGTCCCTTGTCCTTGCTAGATTTGCATTGGTATGTTTTGATATATGTATATCTTTCGTGCTATTTTTTTTGTATTCATATCTTCTCCTCCTTGGTGGTGTGATCTTCACAGTGGGTGTACGACTCTTGTGACAGTTAGGTATTGTATTATTAGCGTTGTCATATACCGCCAATGTGTGTAATTTGTTTTTGCAGATGAGAGAGCTCAGAGTGTATCCATCCTCATATTAAATTATGCTACAAGCATCCCAAATTTAACAGTAAGGATCCTCTCATGAATGGTCATTAAAAATTCCTCGTGTTTTAAATTTGAATGACATGTAATTATTTTGATTGCATCTATTACCGGCTGATCTGCTTCTTTTTGCCGATTCTTGTAAGAAACTAGGTCCATAACACTTATTTCTTTTCTTTTTTTTTTCTTCTGATTATACGACATTTCATCTATACAGTGCACTTCATGAAGTGCTTGCTGTTATACGAGCATTGACATGCTCAAGCTAGACTCGTTTATCGGTTCGTTTATAAACGAGCCGAGCCTAGTTTTATATGAGCTTTAAAATGTGTTCATATTTGGCTTGTTTAGAAAATGAATGAGCTCGCCGAATTTGTTTGACCTGAGCCTGAGTAACTTGGCTAATATAACGCCCCTATAGTGTTATTTTAGCCGAACAAGCTTTAGTCGAACGACCCGAGCATTGACATGTCAGGTAACAATATATGTAGTGCAATTAATGGTATTGGAAAAGAATAAATCTGGAAAATTTTTGATTGGATCATGTTACTTTCCCTTGAAGATCTCTTTGCTTTCGGGGTTTGTTGATTTATTTTTGTGTGTTTCATTTTCTTTTGTTGTGATTTTTCATGACGGGTAGCCCGTTTGCCGATCTTTTTCGGCCTTTCGATCCACTAGACAGTGTGTTGTCTAGTGTTTCGAACCGCTTTTCATTATCAAAAAAAATCCATGGGCACCTTTTAACAAGAGCAATCTGTGTATCTTATTGTTAAGACTATGTTTGTAAGTGATTGCTTGGATATTGTTTTTATTGCCTTCTTACCCTGGAAATCTGTATTCTGAAGGTTGAGGAGGTTGTTTCAAAATTCAAAAGCATGCATGCAGAATCAGAGCTACTACCTTCAAGTTTATCATATGAGGAGCTTATCAAGCTTTGTTGCAACTCACTCGAGGTATATGTAGTATGGTACTTCAAGGCTGACATCTATTATGTCACTCCCTACTTCCCTTCCAAGTTCCAAGCTATCTTGTTTACACTTTGCTTTGTTTATTTGTTATCTCAAATTTGGCTGTATTAGCTTTGGTAACTTTTGTTACACTGGGGTATGTGTATAGTTGCATCTAGTTTGAAACATACACCAAAGTGATAACAAAATGCGGAAACATATTTTCAGGACAATATGGCCATAGCATGCTATGACCATAATTCGATACCATATTGACATGGGAAATGCCATAGAAAAGGAACTTTTGTGGTAGCTTTTGTGAGTCCCAATTGCTATGTTAGCTTTGCCTTTGTGACAGCTGTTTCCTCTGTCCTCACTCTTATCCTTTTCTCTTCTTCGTAGCAAATTGTATTCCCTTAGCGTTCTGTCTATTCTACAGTCTGAATACGATTACATCTCTCAGCATGCTTGCAGATGAAGTATAATAGTTGACATTGTTTTTTTTCTGAACCTAGGTGCATGAAGCTTTAAATGTTGCGAATCAGATGTTCGAAGCAGGACTGGCTTCATCGGTAGAAACAATCAATTATATCCTACATTCATGCGAGGAAAATGGTGAATATCATTTGGTATGTGTTTATCCCTGTCTTAGACACATTTCAGATTATGTTGGAGTATTTTCCTATATAGTCTTTGATATTGCAGCTGTCACAGTTGCATTGTGCATGGTCAAATTTGGCTAATTTGATCTGCTGAAGATGGATTATTTGTCAGTGTTAGCACATTATGGGAGAGGATGTAACTGGATTTCTGTTCGTTTTCTTCATTATGTTGTTTGTTCACTCTCTACTGATTACAGATTAGTTGTTTGGTTCTATAGTTGCAAGGTTGAAGAGGTATAGAAATTCAGACCCTTGAGTTGTATATTTTATCCACTTTGCTAGCTTAGTTCATTGCCTGTAGAATGAGAGCTCTGGTGAAGTTTGGTGGTGTTAGCCAGCATCTATTTGTTGAAGAGTATCAGATTGTGGATAGTTTGGGGCGTTTTGTGCAAATGTTCAAGAAAAGGAATGGCATTATGTAATAAGAAATTAAGATTTCAAGATCAAGCCATTCCTTCATTTTAAAATCTGTTTAGTTCATATAATCACATACAGAAAGGCATGATTTCTGAATTCATGGTAGTGCTTTTATAGCTTTGTTCAACTGTCAATGCTATCTGTACTTCGATGATTTATATTGGTCTTTGTTGCATTATATTTTCAATTTCTGTACGGCTTGTGCCTGGCTCATGCTTGCTTACTGTTATCCTCATTTCTTTCTTCCTTGTAATGTAGGTTCACTCAATCTATTCAATGCTCCGCCGCTTCAACTGGGTATCCAACAGTGAGACATACAGGAGCTTGATAAGCTTATTTGTTAGGATGAAAGATGTGTGTGCTTACACATAATATTGCTTGTTTTCTTTTCCAGTTTTTCATAGTCATGCTAGCTAGACTATGTCTATGACAATGAACAAATTGATTTGACATTTCTTTTCTGCCATATCACAGATCCATGGTGCTTATTCCATGTTAGGGGATTTAGAAGAGGCAAATGTCAGTCCCACATCCAGTATGTATACTTCCATAATGGCAGGCTTCTATCGAGAGGTAATAGTTTCGGCATATGTGTGCGTTTTTCATGAAATCCTCTCTTGATTTTAGTACTGCATGCTGTGGCATGGTAGCAAAATTGTTTTTGCGGTGCCATTTAGATGAAGTTCCAATGATATTGGGTATGCTGATACACCTAATAGATAGGCATGATCAGTGTTCTGAAGGGCGCCAGGTGCAAGGGGTCTTGCACCTTCATACACACAGGCGCATCCCTTTTTTTTTTTTTGTTTAAAATCAGTAAAAAAAATTTATTTTTTTAACAAAAATACTCTCCTATCTTCAAAAATATTTACATTATTGATTAGGGAAATACATATGTTTACAAATAGATATTAATGGAAGTCCTTAAATGATAAAATCATTCATATAATCACATATTGTCATAAATTTCTGAATCATGGCTTTTTTATTTATTAAAGTTTCTTTTATTCTTCTCCTTTACCTGAAATAATTTACCCTTGCACATCATCTCCCTTTCCATCCAACCCTCACATTTCCCCTCCCATCTTAAATGATAAACTCTTCGGCTGTACCCTTTGCGCAATCTGCATTTGCTAGAAGAACTACATATTTTTTACTTCCTAGTTCATATTTCTTGCTTTTTTTTTTTTTAACCTACCATGTTTTTTATTGCACATTGAACTTTGTTTTCGATTTAATATGAATTTAGACGCTTTACTAAAAAATCTTCAAAGAGGTGTGCCTAGGCTCCAGGACCACCTGGAGCCTAGGTGCACCTAGTGCCTTTTAGAACAATGGGCATGACAAGGATAGTGACTACAATATATTTTGTGGTGGTGCATTTTTGTCTGGATGAGAGTAGGGTACAATTCATTGAATTTGCAATTGTGTTTTCTCATATTAGTGACTTACTAGTTTATAGCCCGAAGGTGCGGGTTTGGTACTAAAAAACTTTATTGTGTTATGATTTTTTTACTATATTATATATGGAGTATTTTTTAAGTGATATGTCTTTAGCATGCACATAAGCGGACTCATGACATGTAAATATTCAAATGATTTTATTAGTGATGAATAAATTGATAGATATGTTAAAGACATTTAATTTTGTAATTTACCTTTAATTTAAAGTAATTAGTATCCTAGATAACATAGCCTAATACCTACTAAATCAGAGTTGAAAGTATTAAAAACCAAGGTTATGTAAAGCAAAATGTTAGTGAGCAAGAGAGTGAAAGATAAATAAAAAAATTAGCCTAGGTAACATAGCCTAATCTAAAGACATCAGAATAATAAAGCATAAAAGTAGGCTAGCACTGCCTATGAAACAAAATAATGATTCAGAATAGCTAATTCCAACACTCCCCCTCAAGCTGGATTTGTTAAGGATCTTGAAATCTACTGAGCATGGCTGAGCAGAGCACGGGAACAAGCAGAAAACTTTGTCAGCACTCTGAAGTAGTCAGAGGTCACCAAATGGAGTCTATGTGTGTAACAGAAGGGATTTGGCAGCAATGAAGGCCGGGAAATTGGAGAAAAGGTCTCAGCAATGGAGGCAGAAGAAACCATAATAAAATTTAAGCAATGAAGGCTGGAAAGGGAAAGATATTGCTCAACGGAAAACATTTGCAATGAGGGCTGAAAAAGCAGTAGACATTTTCCAGCAATGAAGGCTGGAAAAACAGTTCCTCCTGAGGCACCAATATCTTTCCTTAGCAGATCCTATCATCCTCTCCAATTCCTGTAGATGTTGCAGCTGCGCCAGAAGTTTCCTGACTAGAGACATGGTGAGAAGGGAATAACAACGTCGAGTTTTTGTAACAATAAAGACTAAGAAACAAGGAGAAAACCTGTAGTACTGAAGGCTGGATATTGGAGCAACAATGAAGCTTGCATGGAGGACATTTAGGCCAAGGACAAATAATAAAGAGCTTGCATGAAGGAAATTTAGGTCAAGGAGAAATAAGAAGAAAACCTGTAGCACTTAAGGCTGGATGTTGGAGCAACAATGAAGCTTGCATGAAGGAAATTTAGGTCAAGGAGAAACCCTGAAGCTCTGATACGATGTTAGAGCATCCATAAAGGAGAGATATACGATTTCTTTCTCTAATAATTAAAAAAAGGAAAAGAAAATAAAGAAGGATGTGTCAGAAAATTCAGAGCAAGGTATCCTGTTTTACAGGAAGAGTTCTTGCAATAGAGCCTTCTCTCTAAAAGTAGGAAATTTGTTATGACAAAATCTGACCTTTTCTGATTTATAGTTATCTTGCATCTATTTCCTTGTAGGAAACCCATGAGAAGAAACCTTTGTTTCTCTATTGTGGATGCTCTTAGTAAACAAGAGAGGGAAATATTAGACTTCTGGCTGTCTATTACAATGGCAAGAGCTGGATAATGAATCTACCAAACGACGGATTAATTAGAAAAAGTAGCCTAGCTAACATAACATAATGCCTACAGTATAATCTAAAAACATAGCAGAATAATAAAGCCTAAAAGTAGGTTAGCATAGCCTAAGAAACAAAATACAATGATTAATAATAGCTAATTCCAACACAAAATGAGTTGCTTGATGCTTGCAGTTGCAGATATTGTGACAAACACAATCCAGAAAGGGAAACTCATTGGGCTTTTTATATTGGACTGATTTATGTCGCATTGAAGTTGGGATATTATGGAAATGTGAACCTTTTCAGTCCCAAAAATTATACCAGCTATAGTGGAAATCCTTTAGTACCCACCAACAAAAATAATGAGTCCCTGAAGCTGCAAATTATGCCTATAAATCTATTATAGATCTTAAAACCTAAACTACTACCACATTCTTAGCCAAATATAATTTCTCCTGGAAAATTTGTGGGGTCCCCTTAAAACTACAGTCTACAGTCGTTCATCTGTACTTTTCATGTGTGAGCAGTTTTCACAGCAACAGAGTTCTGCAGATAATAGGGATTTAGCTTGAATTTGGCTTTAGTTATGGACTCCCTTTGCACCAATCTGAACATTTGGTCTCTACAGTTTTTTCTGTGACGCAAGCTTGGTTTGTAAAATTGAATCTTACAACTTCACTATGATTTGTTTCCTTACACGTCGAGCCATCTAGGTTATCGGTGACACTCTCTCTTATCTTGTTGCAGAAAAATGTCAAGGGGGCCTTGGAAGTGTTTAAACGAATGGAAGCAGCAAATGTAAAACCAGATTCAATAACGTTGAGCTATCTCATTGGAAATTCTGACAGTGAGGAATATATAACTAAGGTTACTTGATCTATATTTTATTTGAAGGCATAAATTCCTTTTTTTTATCACACGATGCTAGTGTAGATCATTTAACTTGATGCATAACTGCGTAGTTTGTTTATCTTCTCATGTTCTGTTGTTTCTTTATGATTTCATGTCTAGAATGTAACAGATCTAAATGCGAACTATTCTTCTTTTTTGGTTGGAGAAGTATGTCATTTTTAGGATTGATGGAGGAGAAGATAGATGGTGGAATTTGGTAAAAAAACATGAATAATGTAGACAAACCTACTGCTTATATCAGTTGCATGCTTGAATATTTCCTTTTCTTGCCAAGTACTGAAATAGTGGAATGCTATATTAACTTAAGTCTTATCTGAAACATCTTTCGATGAATACGGTTTTCTAGAAAAAAGTGTTAAATAATTTTGAAGAAATTACCAAGAATCATCGGATAAAAGGGGTCATTTTCAACGAAGCACCCGTTAATTACCGGAAACGTAAAAGTCTTTCCATTAGCAAAAGACTACTCACATCCATATTCCGTCTAAAATTTCGTTTAATGGGTCCCACTATCTGATTGTAGTTGGGTGATTGTAGTTTAGTAGTTGGGTGATTGTAGTTTCGTATTATCCGTGTGGATGTTCTCCGTTAAAGATCATGTCCTTGAAGAAAGAGGTTTCCTCACCGCCAAATCATCACCCAACTCATCGAAACAATTAATTCCTAATTCCAATATCTGATCATAGAGATTGAAGCTACAAAGCTTGCATCTACAGTTCATCTTTCGACAAACCCTAATTGTTGAATCTAGTCACTTACTGACCATTTTGTGCAATTTATCGAGGGGTTAATGCTCAAAAATATTAAGTGATCCCTCCCCTTGAACTTATGTGTGCGATAAATAGGAAGAGAGAAATGAAGTAATCTGCTAGTGCCTAGGTTTGCACGTTGATGGGTTTGGGCTCAGAGGTCGAAGAAAGTAAAATTGGAATGATTTAGGATCAGTTAGAAAAAGGCTGGTTTGGGGAAAAGAAAAAAATTACTGGATCTAATACAAATTCAAATGTAAAATTACTATTGTATTGGGAGTGGGACCTGTAAAACAGGTTTTTCTAATGGAATATGGATGTGGGTGGTCTTTTGCTTATGGAAGGCCTTTTACGGATGGTTTTCGGCTGTTAACGATAGAGCGGGTGTTTTTTTCGGCAGTTTCCTCTATACTGTATGCCTAACAAAATCTCTCAAAGTAGTCAGCTACTTAGCAGAATATCCAATAACATCAAAGCTGTGCGTGATTGCAGCATGTGAGAAAATGATTCTGAAATTTTTAGTTAAATTATATGAGAAAATGATTCTGAAGTTTTTAGTTAATTGTGCCAGGATGGGTGGATGTTGTTTATGAGGTAGTATCTTGTTGAGGAAGGCCTGTTGATTCTCATACATGGTTACTTTGAAGCTCAGGGATAGCATCTCCATTAATGTTTAGCCTATTCAATTTCGATTTCCCACCCTCATATAGTCATATAGAGCTCGTATCTTCTCGAGGAAGGGAGGTTTTCAATTTCAATTCATGGTGACATATTACGTTGAGGCTAGGAATAGCTTTCCATTTTTATATTTCATATATTTGATTGAGATTTGGCACACCCATTTAATCTGTTTTAAAAGTGTGGATAGCTTGAGCATTATTGATTTGTAGTTCAAAATTATTAACCTTGTTTCAAATGCATTATGTATGGTGCATTCAACATGTGTATTGTTTTTTTTTTTTTTAAAACATTACATCCTATCATTTACCTCACTAATCTGTTGACTTTTATTTTTATGATTTGACAGTACTATGAGAGATTGAAGTCGAGTGGAATACAAGCAACAAAACATATATTTATGGCACTAATAAATGCATATGTTAACTGTGGGAAGTTTAAGGAGGCCAAACAGGTATTCTTAACTTTGATTTGATTTAGGCTTATGATTTCTGATAAACCTGCTACAATTCCTCTTTATAATTGTGGGTGAGGATTGGCATCAGTTAGTCCTGGTACCTGGTATGAACTTGTAGGCTTTTAAAGTGAAGCGGCATTGCTTGTGGGGTGGATTTGAGAAATAATGGAACTCAACAGGTTAATGAACAACATCTAGGTTGCTATTTGTTAGAATAATAATTAGTATTTTAACAATATGATTTGGGCTAGTATTAAGGTGTAAAACGTAATAGATCACGGATTGCTTAATGAGCTCTTGGTGCACTAAGTCCATCCAAATTGGGCCGAAGGTGATTTGCCCAAATTTGAAGATTTAGTGCACGTAAAAAGAAGCTAAGAAGACTCCGGATTTTTGAGGAGCGCATGAATCAGAGAATCTTGCTAGAAGGATCTCAAAAAAATTAAGATTAAGTGGTGCTAATTAGTTCACACATCGTTCCGTAAAGTAAATATTCGTATTTGGGCTTGAAACGGTCGGCTATTTTTTGTGTAATTTTAACCGACCTCATGAACTGCATTTAAATTCTTAAAGATACAGCATTCAGAATAATACTTTGTTACTGAGGCTTCAGTCTCATAAAAAACTCTCTCAAATGCCTACTTTTATTGGTACGTCTGACCTGGCCTTATTCTTCAACAGAGAGTAATTTGTTTAGGCCGTGTGACGCTATATGATTGTAATTATAATGGATGTGTGGACTGATGGTCTATCAGGTTGTCTTCGACAATGGGATAGAAGTGAAAGAAATAAACGAAGTAAAAAGTGCCCTAGCCTCTGCGCTTGCATCACACGGACGCATATACGATGCTCTTGAAGTATATGAGGACATGAAGCTGTGTGGTTGCAGTCTGGAGCCAAAAGCTATTGTAGCGCTAATAGTAAGTATACTCTCTCCCTCTTTTCCTTTGTTTTTGGATGAATGCATTTTTCATTCTTGTTACTTCTGCTATGTTGCATATTTTGCTAAAACTTAATACGGTTAAATTTCGTGTCCATGTGCCATCCATTTTTGCAGGAACATCTTCAGTCTACAGATAAGTTGAGCACAATGATTCAGCTGGTCAGCCAATTAACTGATACAAACTATTGGATTGATGGTTCTTGCAGAGTCATTGGATACTGTGTGAGGAATAAGAACTTAAGGTTTGTTGGTATTAATGTTAACCCCTCAAACAAAAGCGTCCAATCCATTCAGTTTTATCTTAAGCTATCTCTTCCTATTTTCTGCTCCTAGGGCTGCTGTCGATTTGCTAGATGAAGTCATTAGTAAGTTTCACGATGAAATTATAGTCATCGAAAATGTCGTCAATGAGGTATGACTGTTGGTTTTCATACATGTAGCGACCTTATGTTTGTCATTCTTATTTGCCAAGCAATTAAATTTTCTGTATTCCTCGTGAGTGTGTAAAGTTCAATAGTTCATCTCATATGACAGGAAAATTAGTTTACCCTTAAGATTACAAATTTTTGTTTGGGTTGGAGTCTATAACATAGTAAAACCACCACAGAGGTGTGGGAGATGTTCATCTCATATGACATGAAGATTTAGTTTGTGCGGTAAATGAATCTGTATCTATTAGATGATATTTTCCATCCCATCCTTGGGGCAGTTTTCCCACCATTAGACAACATTATCATGTAGATCTTAAGTACCCTGATCTTAATTACAAACAAGTTTTAATGGACTCAATCATATGTGTACATTTTCTGTTAAAGTAGACCATAGAAGGCAAAACTCCTAATTCCTTCAAATTTGAGGGTATGGTCTTCAAAATTTTCGTTTCTTACAAAAAGGCCTCCAGTACAAGTATACCATGTAGAATTTCCCTGAATTAATAAAATCATATTGAGCTGATAAGAGACGGTTGATCCTCTTTTCTACATAGGTATTTTCACTTGTCGCGAGTATAGAGCCTTCAGATGTACAGTTCGGCTTAGACTTGCTTCAAGCCTTAA
The DNA here is from genome assembly GCA_002319775.1 of Fagopyrum tataricum. Taxonomy (NCBI): domain Eukaryota; kingdom Viridiplantae; phylum Streptophyta; class Magnoliopsida; order Caryophyllales; family Polygonaceae; genus Fagopyrum; species Fagopyrum tataricum. The sequence continues at coordinate 34,070,158 of CM008285.1, forward strand.
AAGATGAACTTATGCTTCATCCTACTCGGAGAAGCTTGGATTTTCTACTAAGTACCTGTGTTACTGCAAAGGACTCAAAAAGTGCTGCTCTGATTTGGGAGGAATACGGTACAGCTGGACTTCCTCACAACATTTTAGGCTTCTTGAGGCAAGTTTTTTTTGAATGTTACTTGCAGAAAACCTTCTTATCCTGCTAATGCCATGTCCATCGATTATTTACCTAGAATGTGAATTCATCTGCTCAAATTTATTGCAAATGAATAAATTCTATATCAAGTGATTTCAAATTATTTGAGCTTCACTGTATTATAATACAAATCCAAATTAATTAATCTTAATGGTTTTGGTTTTTGTGTTCAAATTTCCTATAGTTATTCCTTTGATTATTTGATCTTCCAGATTCCCATTTCCTAGTTTTTTGCACTTCTTATGCAGTCTACTCTCCATGTTCACTATTTATTATTAGTCGTTTGATTAGTATTGAAAGTTATCTTCCTTTTCTATATTAAAGGAGAAACACCAACAGCTTGTAAGATCAGACATGAATAATTTTCAAATACAAAACCGGGGATTCCTTCTTGTGTTAGAGATTCTGGTGTTAGAGATTCCTCAAATTTCTTGCATTAAAAGTTATCATCTTCTTTTTCTATTTCCCGGGATCCTTCTTACAGTCCTAGGGGTGAGATCCTTGCTTCTAGCAGGGTTCGAACATTTTAGCTGGAAAACCAGATTTTATACAATTATTGCTTCCCTGCCTTTTATGGCCTGAAATACTAAAATGGTGCAAGTTTTACTGATATTGGCATGTTTATCCATATGACTTCAATATAGAAATTTTGAAACGTATTTTTATATATAAACTTGTCATTGTAAAACGTATAGTGCTCACATATATGACACATGAACCAAATTACTGATGATTAAGAGAGAGCACATCTGATAGAAACTTAGAAAGACATTTTCACTGACATGTGATTTAATCCAGTGGGTCTTTGTTTAGACTTTTTTCTTCTTTGCCTACATTAGTAAAACATTTGGAATTCACATAAAAAGCGTCCGACTTATAAAGGCACCAACTCATAGTATATTTTCATTGTGAGTCACTTACATGTTTAATCCGAGTAATTGACATATCTCTGTTTTTAAAATACCTGTGCAGGATGTACCAGGTGTATCTGGCTTCAGGAGACAAAAAATCTGCTGAAGATATTATAAATAAAATGCAATCTGATGATCCCCATGTCCGCGCCGTCATCAGGGCATGTCGTGCAGCCTATGCTACACCCAGCAAGAAGAAAAAAAAAAGCAAAGAAAAAGAAGAAAGAATTACAACGGATCAAGTAGAAATTCCATGATTGGTAAAAGGTGAAGAATCATTTCACCAGTCTCATTGTTGTTGAAACAGATTTACACATCTGTTCTGATCTATGCCACAACTACCTGTGTTCCGATTTTGCAGGTCTTGTAAGTATAATCGACGCCTTTCACTCCTAGCCCTATTCCAATTCTCAAAACTTCTCACCTCTTAGGATGATATTTATTACCAAGAGAACCTCGACTCATTCTTGCTTGTACCATCCAAAAAACCCTTTAGTTTTCTCTTCTAGATAAAAACATAGCTTTTTGAGAAGCAACTCTTGAGCATTATGTAGTTTTCCTTCTTCCATTGTTATAGACCTGTTGTCTTTCACCATTGACCCATATTCTATAGGCTTAGATACTGAAAAGTCTGTGTAGGCAGTGCTGACATGCTCACCTGACTGGTGCTATATTAGAGCTAGATAAATTATTGGGTAAACACCTGGAAGTTCATTACTGTATTCCTTAGGAGAAAAGAGATACACCATGAATGGCTGATTATAGTCTGGAGGACTGAAGCCCTGAAATTGATGAAATTGTGTAAAGCATGTAACTTGATCAATAATATTTTGGCTGTAAGAGCTTAGATTATAGTGAAAGCTTATTGCTTTATGTGTTTTGCTAGTTTTATTGGATTAGCTTACTATTAAAGAAGAAAAATATCAAACAGTAAGTTTCGTTGAATGATTGTAAAATCTGCTACTTTTTTTTCCCGCATGTAGAATGTGAACGCCTTCAAAGATCAACATCAACACAAATTCTGCAAAGCTTTGTAGATACATTGTATTAAGAGGGAGGACTGGAGAGCATAGAAGAACCAGTGTGCACTAACCGTCATGATAAAGTAGAGCAATGGAACACGCAAAAGTATAGTAGATTGTCCTGGAAGTAAACAGGTCTTCAAGGGAAAGGGGAAAGAGTTAGTCACTTTCAAGTGGAGAGTAATGTCCATTGTCGAAGGAAATGCACAAGAAGTAAGTTTGGAGAACAACTGGACACACCTCAGATTTGGAGTCGAATAAAAGTCATCATGAGTCAATTACAGATCTATGACCTTCCTAGACGAACAACTCGATCCGCCCTAAAACTAAAACCAAATCAAAAGGCACCACAACAACACTCGGAAAATACTGACGTACAAATGTATATCTTTGGACAAAGAAAATTGATCGGAGAAATAAATGGGTTTCACAAAAAAAGGATTTGGACAATTGAGTTTTAATAAAAGAAGGAATTTATCAAATAGTTTCCTTGTTTGTTCGATTATTTTGTGTAACAAATTAAAAATAAAGAAAGAACTTACAAAATAGTTTCCTCGTACCGGGAGGGGGGGGGGGCGCTCTCGAGAACTTTGTTGGGACAGAGTTGGAAGAACTCATACTTGGGACGGAGTTGAAAGAAACAACCATAGATAAAGCATCCGATCTTCAAATTTGGATTTTTTTTTTCCCCCAATATTTAAACTTAACCGAGCGGTTGGTAGCCTCAAGAATTTGGCTAAAATTTGTAGTAGAAAGACAACGATCACCATTTAAACTATAAAAAAACTCTTGGACAAAATCTTGAAAACTCTAAACAATCGAGAATTCTCCCTCCCTTGTTTACATTGTGTATCTCTAACAAACACAACATAGATTTCCTACAAGGATGAAACCAAACAGGGGGCGCTCTCGAGATCTTTGTTGGGACAGAGTTGGAAGAACTCATACTTGGGACGGAGTTGAAAGAAACAACCATAGAAAAAGCATCCGATCTTCAAATTTGGATTATTTTTTTCCCCCCAATATTTAAACTTAACCGAGCGGTTGGTAGCCTCAAGAATTTGGCTAAAATTTGTAGTAGAAAGACTACGATCACCATTTAAACTATAAAAAAACTCTTGGACAAAATCTTGAAAACTCTAAACAACCGAGAATTCTCCCTCCCTTGTTTACATTGTGTATCTCTAACAAACACAACATAGATTTCCTGCAAGGATGAAACCAAACGGGGGGCGCTCTCAAGATCTTTGTTGGGACAGAGTTGGAAGAACTCATACTTGGGACGGAGTTGAAAGAAACAACCATAGAAAAAGCATCCGATCTTCAAATTTGGATTATTTTTTTCCCCCAATATTTAAACTTAACCGAGCGGTTGGTAGCCTCAAGAATTTGGCTAAAATTTGTAGTAGAAAGACTACGATCACCATTTAAACTATAAAAAAACTCTTGGACAAAATCTTAAAAACCCTAAACAACCGAGAATTCTCCCTCCCTTGTTTACATTGTGTATCTCTAACAAACACAACATAGATTTCCTGCAAGGATGAAACCAAACGGGGGGCGCTCTCGAGATCTTTGTTGGGACAGAGTTGGAAGAACTCATACTTGGGACGGAGTTGAAAGAAACAACCATAGAAAAAGCATCCGATCTTCAAATTTGGATTATTTTTTTTCCCCCAATATTTAAACTTAACCGAGCGGTTGGTAGCCTCAAGAATTTGGCTAAAATTTGTAGTAGAAAGACTACGATCACCATTTAAACTATAAAAAAACTCTTGGACAAAATCTTGAAAACTCTAAACAACCGAGAATTCTCCCTCCCTTGTTTACATTGTGTATCTCTAACAAACACAACATAGATTTCCTACAAGGATGAAACCAAACGGGGGGCGCTCTCGAGATCTTTGTTGGGACAGAGTTGGAAGAACTCATACTTGGGACGGAGTTGAAAGAAACAACCATAGAAAAAGCATCCGATCTTCAAATTTGGATTTTTTTTTCTCCCCAATATTTAAACTTAACCGAGCGGTTGGTAGCCTCAAGAATTTGGCTAAAATTTGTAGTAGAAAGACTACGATCACCATTTAAACTATAAAAAAACTCTTGGACAAAATCTTGAAAACTCTAAACAACCGAGAATTCTCCCTCCCTTGTTTACATTGTGTATCTCTAACAAACACAACATAGATTTCCTGCAAGGATGAAACCAAACGGGGGGCGCTCTCGAGATCTTTGTTGGGACAGAGTTGGAAGAACTCATACTTGGGACGGAGTTGAAAGAAACAACCATAGAAAAAGCATCCGATCTTCAAATTTGGATTTTTTTTTCCCCCTATATTTAAACTTAACCGAGCGGTTGGTAGCCTCAAGAATTTGGCTAAAATTTGTAGTAGAAAGACTATGATCACCATTTAAACTATAAAAAAACTCTTGGACAAAATCTTGAAAATTCTAAACAACCGAGAATTCTCCCTCCCTTGTTTACATTGTGTATCTCTAACAAACACAACATAGATTTCCTGCAAGGATGAAACCAAACGGGGGGCGCTCTCGAGATCTTTGTTGGGACAGAGTTGGAAGAACTCATACTTGGGACGGAGTTGAAAGAAACAACCATAGAAAAAGCATCCGATCTTCAAATTTGGATTATTTTTTTCCCCCAATATTTAAACTTAACCGAGCGGTTGGTAGCCTCAAGAATTTGGCTAAAATTTGTAGTAGAAAGACTACGATCGCCATTTAAACTATAAAAAAACTCTTGGACAAAATCTTGAAAACTCTAAACAACCGAGAATTCTCCCTCCCTTGTTTACATTGTGTATCTCTAACAAACACAACATAGATTTCCTGCAAGGATGAAACCAAACGGGGGACGCTCTCGAGATCTTTGTTGCGACAGAGTTGGAAGAACTCATACTTGGGACGGAGTTGAAAGAAACAACCATAGAAAAAGCATCCGATCTTCAAATTTGGATTTTTTTTTTTCCCCCAATATTTAAACTTAACCGAGCGGTTGGTAGCCTCAAGAATTTTGCTAAAATTTGTAGTAGAAAGACTACGATCGCCATTTAAACTATAAAAAAACTCTTGGACAAAATCTTGAAAACTCTAAACAACCGAGAATTCTCCCTCCCTTGTTTACATTGTGTATCTCTAACAAACACAACATAGATTTCCTACAAGGATGAAACCAAACGGGGGGCGCTCTCGAGATCTTTGTTGGGACAGAGTTGGAAGAACTCATACTTGGGACGGAGTTGAAAGAAACAACCATAGAAAAAGCATCCGATCTTCAAATTTGGATTATTTTTTTTCCCCTATATTTAAACTTAACCGAGCGGTTGGTAGCCTCAAGAATTTGGCTAAAATTTGTAGTAGAAAGACTACGATCACCATTTAAACTATAAAAAAACTCTTGGACAAAATCTTAAAAACTCTAAACAACCGAGAATTCTCCCTCCCTTGTTTACATTGTGTATCTCTAACAAACACAACATAGATTTCCTACAAGGATGAAACCAAACGGACTCCACAACATAGATTTCCTGTAAGGGTAAAAGATTAAATTTGAAGACGGATTGAAAAAAGTTATACTCTGCAACTAGAATTAAAATATTTGTATATTAGTCAACTTATTTTTCATGACAATTTTTATTTGGTGATTTTGCAGGAAAAAAATTCAAGATTGGCACAATTTTTGTTGAAAAAGAATTTGGATGATAAAATGCATAATCAACGGAAGCGGATACAGGCAATTGGAAAAATAAAGATTGTGCTCGCCACACCATATGCGAGTTGCACAAATCTATCATTATCTCCTGTAAGCCCATATTGTTTAGCCCAGACACAATCAAGGAAATCAACACATGCGTAAGAGGGTACGCGCAACACCCGAAAGGAATAGAGGCAGACACAACTTGATAGGAAATCAAAAAACACAGTATTATTTGCGGTATTCTACCAATATCAAACTGACAAATACTAGCATAGACACCAAAGGCAATCCGCTTTATGATATTGCCTTAAAAACCATGAATCTTGATGTGTTCCTTCTTCACAACCCCAGCCTGTTCCACGTAAAAGCAATGAAACCCATTAAGCATATGTTGGCTGATGATGTTTCTCATGGAGAAAAATTAACCTAGTCTCAGTAAGAAGCTTCAATTCAAGACAACAATCTAAGACCAGATCTGAGGTACAACATATGAGCATTCACTCATGCATCATAACAACAAAAAATGGTACCCAATGCCAGCAAGCAGCAATGCATAAGAGCATACACAGCAGTAGTAGAATTAAATATATTGATTTTGTAAGAGAAAGTGATTTTTTGGCTAAAAAATCATGTTTTGGATGTGTGCTAAGCACAAAGAGTGAATGTAGAACAATTGATCAATGATAAATAAAAATTCCACCAATCTTAATTGTTCAGATTCTATTTTATCTTTTTAACTTTAAAAAGAAGTCGAGAATTGGGTTGTTAAGATGATGTGAAAAATAAAGTTAAGAAATTGGGTTAAAAAATTGCTAGTGTGTACATGCTCTTATTACCTGAACAAGGAAGCTCGACACATTCTTTCTCTGATCACCTTGAAGCTGAATAACCTAAAAGACAATCAAAAAACACAATCACAATTCCCAAAGGGATCGGAAAAAGTGGAAATAAGGACGCTGGTTGGGGCTGAAGCAAACCTGGCCTAGTTCAGGGTCCTGAACAACAGTACCATTGCAGCAAAATTCCTTCTTGAGATCTTTGAGAATTTTATTGTAGCTAAACTCTTTTTTAAGTCCTTGAACAGTTGTCAGGCTTTTTCTACCATTCCGCTGCTGTATACGGATGTGAACGTACTCCTTTGATGATCCAGCACCAGCGTCCTCAGCATTTGCCTCAGCAAATGGATCTAGGGAAAAAACAGATATCAACAATCCATGTCCAAGAGAAAGTGAACTTCACTAAGATAATAGCCAGAAATATTTGAACCCTCTTGCAAAACCATGTTAAAGAGGCAATTTAACCCATTAATACTTTTTTGGCTCAAAAGTAACATTCCAATTCAAATTTATTGATCATTTGGTATTACAACAGTTACAGATTATAGACTACGATATATATAGAACAAGTCAACAGTGAATAGAATTAAAGGAACATTTTTGTTATAAGCAACAATATACAACTAACATTAGTTGGAACGAACGCTTACCAAAAGTAGTAGGAATTTGGTCGTCAAGATCAGACATGAAACTTAGCTGATGGAAAGTGGAGAACTAGTAACCAATAAAAATTGTTATTTGTATATGATCCTTCAGGCTGCAATTGTGAGCTGCAAATAGTGATCAGAAGATGTATCAAATCTAGATTGAAAGAAGTAGTCTTAACTAATTGGGAATCGTATGTAATTTATAAAAAATTGCATCATTCTCTGTTTTAACAAAAGAATACACCATGGATACAATATATAGAAGATAAATCTACAACCATTTTTTCTTTTTTCTGTTTTCTTGAATAAATACAGATCCATGCCAGGAACACATAGCATCTACTAAAAGTCAAAATCGAAAGGAAGGTGTAAAACAAATTATTTTGTAGGACAAAACCACCATCCGGTCATCAATCTATAGTGAACAATCGGAAGCGGCAATGGATCCCCTAAGAAAACTAGTTAATTTGTGCCCAACGCAAACGAGTGCGCCACGATTTAAACCTCTCTCGTGGAATACCACGCCACCCCTATCTCAAGGGGTAAGCGCTCGGCCTTGGGCAAATCCGATCACGATCATATTCAAAAGCGAGTCAAAAAAATCCAAACTCGAGATTCAAATTGAAACTTATCAAGAAAACCTAGTTTTCGGTTGGAAAACACCAAAAACAGCTAGATCGGACAATCTCCGAAGAAAGAAAAGATATTTCATGAGGAATTTGCCACGAATCGAATACATAAGGGCAGATTCTGATGAAATTATATGAAATAGATAGAGATTACCTGAACCTGGAGTTGGGTACGAAAAAGGAATAAGAACCCTAAAATCGGATAAGCTTGAAATGGGAGGAAGATGGAGAGATGGATAGTTAAATAGCTGTGTTGATTTTTTTAATTGGGCTATCTTGCGGGCTGTTAGGCATGTCCAAGCCCACAAATCCACTAGGCAGGCCCAACAAAAACCTGACTTGCTTTATAACTTATAAATAATAAGTGAAGGTTCTCTTAAAATTGGCAAACTTATATTATCTATATTGTATATTAAAACCCATATAAATGACACTTACGCGTAATCGGACAATTATGTCATTTTTTATGGATCAAAAATGAATAATGATCGTGGATTCTTCGGTTATATTCTTAAATTCTTAAAGACCACCAAGTAAAAATAGTAGCATTTGATTACGGACAATGTGGTTACACATCTGTCTTACACACAGAAGCCTTTGCACTTAGGAAATGAATTTTAAAAGCAATAGAAATAAAAATAAAAAAATATAGAAATTGAAGGAGACAACTTATCAATCATTAACGAAATAAACAAAGTATGGAAACCACCATGAAAAATTGAACTGATCATTTTGGATATTTCAATTTTATTGATTGGATTTATGCAGGTGAAAGTTAGCCACATTTTCAGAGAAGTCAATGGCGTTGCGGAAAAACTCGCAGCTCTAGGCCAAGACAGCTCTGCAGCAGGAGAAGTCGTTAACCTCATCCGAAAGGATAACATAGGATGGTGCAGTAATAGATATTGACCAGGCCTAGATGCTTACCCTTGTATTCAAAGAAAAAAAAGTGACGAGTCACAATTTAATAATCTCCCGTCTGTGTAGTTTTATTAGATCGTTATATTTTATAGATTTTTTGGTTATTAAGAATCGGATGAATTTGATAAGTATGTATTTTTTAATAGTGTGTTTAAAACGTGGTACTATATTCAATTTTTTATTATTAGAAGAGAGAAAAAAAAAATGTATGTGTTATTATTGTAGGAGGAAGGAAATAGACAATAGAATTATCTTAGAAAATCTTAAGAAGAAGAAAATATATAATTGAGATATCTTAGAATATACTATACATAAGAAAAGAGATGGAGATATCTTTTAAAAAACTAGTTTAGTGCTTGCTCGAGTGTATATATATAGAGAGAGAAAGGATCATGTAAGAAGTAAGAACCTCTCTTAGAGTAGGGAGTAATATTAACCATTAGATTAAAATTGATTAACGTACAAGATTGAAAGTTTTATATGGTAGTAAATTAACTAGGTACAACTATTTTCCCTAATAGAATTTTAGTTTTTTTGACTTAAATATTCAACAATCAATGTTCATTCCTTAATAGAAAAATACGTTCATCAACTTTCTGACTAAAATATACGGAATCAATGTTCATAAAATGTTAACGACCAATATAAATTTTAACGACCAAGTGTAACCAGTATTATTTCCATATTACATATTTTAACGACCAAAACAAATTTAACCACCAAATTTAACGATAAAAAAATTAACGACCAATCCTAACAAATTAAACAAGCATAAAATTTAACTAGCAATTTCATCGACCAAAATTTAACCGCCAAATTTAACCAACATAAAATTTAATGACCAATTTTAACGACTAAAATTTAACGACCAAAAAAAATAAATTAACGACCAACCAATTTTAACGATCAAATTTAACGTTCAAATCAAAATTTAACGACCAAATTCTAACCACCAAATTTAACGAATGGTATACTATATTTTAACGACTAAACAAAATTTAACGACTGATATATTATATTTTAACGACCAAAATAAAATTTAACGACTGATATATTATATTTTTAACGACTGCATAATATATTTTTACGTTACTTTAATAGTCGTTAATTTTTTTTAAAGTTAGTTAATGTATAATTATACCAATTTGAAGATTTGTTCAGCCAAAAGTATGATATCGACTTTCCTTTTTTAAAGATATCATAATGGCTGGTGAATTAAATTGGAACAATCATATGAAACTATCCTATCAATCATATGAAACTATCTTATTTAACTTATTACGTACCTTTCATCATGGACGTTCATTATTTAATCTAACGGATCTTAATCTAACGGATCTTAGAGGTTTCTACTCCCTACTCTAAGAGAGGTTACTACCGGACCCTCACTCTCTCTCTCTATATAAAATACCCGTGCACGGCACATATCCTAAACTAGTTTATTTAATATCACCCTCACACGCTTTGTCACCGGACATCAACAACGGATTTTTTATTAGTCGGATTTACAAAGAAAGGGTCCGAAACTCGCGGTAACAATGCGCCAAAATTGATCATTTTAAATATATAAAAAAAATCTAACACATGAAAAATGTAGGAAAGTGGGCATACAAAATTGATCAGAAAATGAAATGTAAAAATGACTTCCGTTCCAAATGACATAAAATAAAACCCAAAATATGTCATTATCATGATATGATACTTGCAGAACGAGGGCAATTTTTGGTATCCTAAACTTTTAGGAGGTGAGGATAAAAGGAAATGTTTTTCTAAAGAATTAAAATCATATATTACATGACATCACAACTACCACTATTAATTCAAACATAGTAATTATTACTAAAATAAGTTCAAATTTCAATTTTTATCCATCTTCTTCTTTAGAGGAAGATGAAGCATTCTAAAGAAACAAGCGGGTTCTCGAGGGATTCACTTGGAACCGTTGGATTCGTCTCCCAGTTGTCCCTACCACATCCTTCAACTTCCAGACCACCACCGGGCCCACTTCCGTGTTGGACCTTCCTAGTTTTACCGGGAGAAATCCCAGTCTGCCGACCCGATGGGCTCCGACCCATATTCGATCTGCTTCCACCAGCCTCATTCCGGGTCGCCGGCGACCTCGACCTCCGACCGGAATTCTCTCCGGGGTCCCGCCTCCTCTGCTCATTAGAGCCACCGCCAAGTCGGTCTCTGACTAGAGTCTGAGGCGAGCTGGATCGACGGGGAGACGAGTGGGATCTTTTGACAGGCGACTTCCCGGTCAATCTCTCCCTCTTCAAACCCGGATCGGCGGAGAATGATCCGGATCCGACCCTTTGGATCCTTCCCGGCGACGGCGATCTGGGCAGCCGTTGGTGGAGGTCGTCAAAGATGTCATCTGGGCAGTGATGGAATCCGGCGGTCTGGGTCCTAGGAGAGTGAGGAAGCTTGGGGAAGCCATTGTCGGAGGTAGTGAGGTTTGGTTTAGGTAAGGGTGTATAAAAGAAAGGATTTGAGGAGATGGGTTTAGTAGGTGTCTCGGAAAGAACTTGCTTGACCGCTTCTGCTTCTTCTTCTGCAGTCGGCGGAGATTTAGAGCCGTCGTGACAATGGGTGATGGGCGGGTCTCCGGCAACGGAGTATTGTCCGGTGCTGACACAACATCCCATCTTTGTTTTAGAAAAATGGCAAAGCAAGAGGAGTTGAGATGAGTGGAATGGTGTATTTTGTACAAGTGAAAGAGATGGGTAGGTCAAGGTTGAGAGAGTGATGAGGAATGCATTTATTTGATACAAGTGTCGTCGAATAGTGTGTTTTATCCCCAGGCTGTCTGTTTCGAGTTAATTTTGGTTGGGATTCAACTTATCCAACTACTACTCAACGCTCAACATGATAATAGACGGTTATTATTATAAAGGGTATGTACACATGATATAGTGCTACATTACAAGCAAACACTAAGATTCATGCTCAACCAGGTGACTGATCTAACAAAAAAGTATCCAAGGTTGAGATGGACTAAACAATGGAGATGCATACCCCATGCCAACTATAAATGGGCCTTTTTCCATATGCTTGTAGGCCATAAAAGTACAGTCATTATTCATCACTCAAGTTATAGCCATGACTTCAAACCAATTCTCTACCTCTTTTCTGTAGCTTTACCTAGATTAAGGGGTTTACGAACAATTGAGATTCAACCCAGAGTACTACTATCTCCTACAATTTCTTTATTCAATGAACAAAAAAATAAAAACAAGATCAAGGCCTTGCTGCAGCTAATAGGACATAAATAAGAGAGGGACCATTACTTCAGATAGAAAGAAACTGTGCGTCAATGGCTGAGAATTAAAATCATTTATCAGGATGAATTATTAAACCTTGTGACAGGTTGGATCATGTCCTTGCCAAAAAAGTGGGTGATTGGAATACATTCAGGGACCGAATTAAAATTTACATGTACAGATTTATATCATGTAACAAATTTGATGTGGTTGTGATCAAGAGACAAGGCTGTAAGATGAGACCTGCATTTTCTAATCAGGAGGCATCTACACTCAAGGAGGTACTAGTTGATGATTTTGCCCTATCCGAGTCAATCATGGACTTGATATAGTACTCTCCTGCCTTGTAAGAAGATCGTACCATCGGCCCCGAAGCCACATAACGAAATCCCTGCACCAAGAGTATACAAAAGCAATTACACACAGCTTACTTACTGTCACCTAAACAATGCACATGTCGTCATCTCTCTCCTCCGCCAAACAATTAGGTGAGTTTGTAGCATATGAGTACCTAATTGGCTAGTTCTACCTCATTAGGCCAAACTGCAACCTCGAAATCTAACTTGAGATATTTTTAGCAAAAGTGATTTCTAAAATATGTTTCCTAAATGCTCTTGATTGATGACCCTAAATATTTGACTATTAAAGATGTAAAATGACGAGCAAAAACAAAATCTGAAGTCAGAGAGAAAGTTATGTGTAAGAGAATTACCATTTCCATCCCGAGAACTCTGTATTTGTCAAAAGCCTCTGGTGTAATATACTCAGATACAGGCATATGACGCTTGGAAGGTCTCATGTACTGGCCAAAGGTCATGACATCAACACCAGCAGCTCTAACCTTTTCCATGGTTTTCACCACTTGCTCAGGTGTCTCCCCACAACCTAACATTATTGATGTCTTGGTTAAAGTTCCTGCAGGAGCAACTTTTTTGGCCAGCTTCAAGACATCAAGGGACTGCTTGAAATTAGCACGATGATCCCTAACTGCACTCTGAAGTTCTTCCACAGTCTCAATATTGTGTGCAAATACATCCAATCCAGACACAGAAACCTTTTCCACACAGCCAGGATCCCCTCGGAAATCAGGCACTAGATAATAACAAAAAATGTCATAAGGAGATAAGAAGCTAGGACAACTGAATCCTAATCGACACATGCTAATTGGTTCATTTGGCATGTAGTACATTATAAGGAGCTTAAGGTCCTTGACAGGATAAAAAAGGAGCTTCTACGCTCGTCATTATGAGCAATGATAACCTTATCAATAATGACACTAATTAACCAAATCTCTGCCAAGACCAATACTACTTCTGTAATGCGTTCGTACTCCAAAATTATGTACATTCTTAGAAAAGAATACAATACTAGCACAGTCATACAGATGATATCCAAGGGACTTCTCACCAGAACCCTAAGCAGAGGTAGCGAAGTCCTTTTTCTTTCTTTTTTTCCTCATGTAAAATATGGGCAGTACCTAGAAGAAACACAGACAAGTAAGAACGATTCATACCAAGGGCTTCTATCAGCATGCTTGGCTTCAGAATCTTCAACTTTTGAACTGTTTCAGCAAAATGACCACTTCCCTGATCAGGTAAATCATCCCTATCAACACTTGTGATTACTACATAGTCAAGGCCCCATGATGCAATAGCCTCTGCAACATTAGTTGGTTCATTCGGGTCTGGTGGAGGTGGAGTTCTGGATGTCTTGACATTGCAAAATCTGAAACAATGCACAGATAACATCTTCGATATAGTCAGTTAGCCTGTCCTTTGAAGAGCTAATCTTATAGCATTCCAACTTATAAAAATAGTGGTGTAAAGTTTACCTATATTGTGAATATTTAATAAGCTAAAGACAACCCTCTCCTTATTAATATGAGACCCACCCTTTCAGCGAACTGGATTCCTCCAGAACCTATGAACTACGAAATCCAAAGTGCCCCAGATTAACAGTTACAAATCAGTTAATCTCTTACTCAATACTGGTAGCAAACTCCATTAACCAGTTGAACCAGTCTATCCACGAAAATGAATGAGTGTACTACAGCAGAAAACACGTTTTGAACAAGCAGCTATTCAGCTGATACTCAAATCCTACATTAAGAATACAGTATGATTGTAAAACTCCAGCTTGATGTCTCATTCAGATTTACAGAATCAGCTTTTACACTAGCTTCCTATGGACATTCTAGTGCTCGACGACTTAAAAAGAGAATGCTATAGAAACTTGAGTTTCAATTTTAGCTATTTTCATGCTCATTTCGGCTTCTCCACAATTAGCAGCATCTCCGTATTAGCCGATCAGATAGCAACATACATCCAATTCTACGAAGTTAAGATAAATAGCACGAAAGCGCAAATAAACAAATGTGAGATTTACCGGCATCCACGGGTGCAAGTATCACCGAGGATCATAATCGTGGCAGTGGCAGTTCCAGTCTCGCCACCAGACCAACATTCTCCCAAATTAGGGCACTTAGCCTCCTCACAAACAGTGTGAAGCTTCAAATCTCTCAATTTCTTCTTGATCCTGGCATACTTGTCACCCCCAGGGATCGATTCCTTCATCCATTTGGGCTTGGGGAGGGGTTTTTTCTTCGTCCCGACTTCAACAGAGTATTCTTCGCCATCTTGGAAGCGGATGAAATCGGATAGGGTTGGGGATTCAGTCGCAATCCGACGTCGGAAAGCCTCTAGGGTTTCAGATTGAGTCGTCGGAGGTAGTGGTTGGGTGGAGGAGGAGGTGGAGGATGACGGAGTGGAGGATCGGTTGCGGGAAGCGATGAGAGAGAAGAGGTAGGAGCATCGGCGGTTGTTGGGATGGAGGTTGCGGATGAGAGAAGTCAGCCGTGGATTCATCTTCTCTCTATCCCTCTACCGAAAACCGGTTTCCCGCAACTGAAATTTCTCAGTTTTCTGGTTTTTTAGTTGGGCTGGCAAAACAACCGGGAGTTATTGGGCCCAAGCCCGAATGTTCACTGAGGCCCAAATGAATTATTCAGCAGTATTTGCTGTCTTTTATGACACACTATTCTGCTGGTCGATAAAATTGTGTCTGCTGAGTAGGGGATCACATGCAATAAGTGGGTAATGAGTGAATGTGTCACTTCTGCTGTCCATTCCAGCATCTAAAATCTTCACTCGGTGATCTGACCCGTAACTTTCGTCAGTTGTACTCATATCCGTCGGGTAAATGAGTGAATCGAGTTTTTTTTATCTAGGTGAAATTCAACCTGATTCACGTTTCAAATTCTTCATTCTCCCCCTTCTGAAATTTGGAAAAAACAATTTTGACTTGATTTCGTTTTTGAAGTTCGTAAAAGTTAATACTCAACCATCAAATAAAGTAAAATTATGCAAACTAAATTAAATATACAATTCAATCTAGTTTAAGCATTTTTTTTTTGGTAAATGGTAAATTCATAGAAAGGATAATGAGTACAATTTAGTCAGGATCAGAAAAGTCTTGGCCAAACCTACAGATCATAAGAGTACATCATCAACACCAAGGGCGTAAAACAAAGTCCTAGTACTCCAAGTAAGCATGCAAACCTCTTGAACGTACCATCTACCATCAACTGACTATAAATATAATAATAAAAAACCTCGCGGCACTGTCTATAAGGCCCTTCCACGTTAGCAAAACCATCAGCAGAGAGGGACACTCATAAACCAACAACGTGCCTCTCCATCGGATCAAGTTATCATTCACCTTCGGCAAAGCCATCAGCAAATGAGTCCCTAGTCCGGAACAAAGAGTCAACACAACACATAGCGAACCAAGAGCATAATACAACTCTGGCATAACAAACAAGAAGTGACTAAATCTCGAACCTCTCTGCAACCCTTGACGGGAAGGCCTCATGTAGTAATGTGTAAACATGTCCTCTAATCATCCGGACCAGAATATCAATGGGAATCCTGTTCCGGTCAAACACCAAGGCATTCCTGGAATGCCATAGGTAGTAAATCGTCGCCGAGAAGGCATAGATGCGTGCACTACTCGTCCAACTCCTTCCTGGTGCATTGCTAAGTAGGTAAGTCATGACGTCGGCTCTCCTGATCATCTCTGTAGGCATCCGAAATCCGTGGCATACCTGCCTCCAGACTTCCCTCGCATATGTACAGCCAAAGAACAAGTGGTCATGTGACTCACTCTCTAGGCCACACCAGTGGCAGGTAAGGTCGATGTCTATGAAGTGTAGTCTGTCTGTGGTAGAAAGGCGTCCAAGAACTTCCAACCAAAGGATAAAGCAGTGCTTGGGCGTGTTGCCCGCGTCCCACACTATCCTGAACCAGTCCACCTCCTCTCCCTGCTCCCTGATCATATCATAGGCCTCTGTGACTCTGAACTTGTCACCATAACAACAACACTCTAGGACCTCCTCCAGCGTCGTCTCCTCATCCACAAAGGTGACTGCCTCGTCTCTGGCTCCGATGATTGCCTTCACCAAAGGCGAGTCACGTCGGTGTGCTACCCAATGGTCTGGCTTGACCACCTGCAGATATCTATGATGGATCCACCTTACCCAAAGGTTGTCCCTCTTAGCATGAATGTGCCGGTAGTACTTGCACATAAAGGCCGAGTTCCAACACCTAAGGTTAAGGAGACCCAAACCGCCCTCTCTCCGGGGCGTGCATACCCATGTCCAAGCTACTCTGGGCCAACTCCAAAGGAACTGTCTACAAAGTCCTGTAAGCCTGTCCATCACTAGTGCGGGAACCGGTAGCAAAGACAGCCAGAAACTCTCCGTGCCCTGTAGGACCGTCCTGATCAACTCGAGTCTACCTGCATAGGAAAGATGTCTCTTGTTCCACGCACATATGTGCTTCCCAATCTTGTCAAGGAGAGGGGAGTAATCAGCTGCCCGCAGGACATGAGGTAAGATGTCGTGATGACACACTCCATCACCCAATCAATGAACCTGGTCGGGAAACTCAGTTCTGTCATGGCATAGCGGATAAATTTCCAGGAAATCGTGTCATAAGCTTTAGCTAAGTCAATGTTCATGAAACAACGCTTAGTGTCCCTTCTGACATTATATCTCCGCAAAAGTTCCTGGACAAGAAAAATGTTGTCAGACATCAACCTCCCTGATATGAAAGCAGATTGTGCCGGGTCAATAAGGTACCCAAGACATGGTCCTAATCTGTTTGCAATCATTTTAGTGATGATTTTATAAACAACATTACAACAAGAAATAGGTCTAAACTGGTCCACTCGAGTCGGGGAATCAACTTTGGCAATTAAAGAAACCGAAGTGTGATTTATTTGCCTAAGTAGTTTCCCATTGATAAAGAACTCCCGGATAGCAGCACAAACCTCACTCCCAGTCGTCTCCCAAGTTTGTTTGAAGAACTTAGAAGAGAAACCATCAGGACCTGGTGCTTTAAGGTCTCCAATTGACCAGAGAGCCTGTTTAATCTCATCATTAGAAACCGGACCAATAAGTCTCCTCTGGTCCTGATCCTTAACCCGCGGTCCCACCGCAAACCACTGCCTCGGGGCCTCCTCCACCTATCTCTCTGTCCCAAAAAGCCCCCGATAATAAGTCACAAACTCTTCAACCACTCCTTCCAAAGAAGTGGTGGTAGAGCCATCAGCCAACTGAACGGCCGGAATAAAATTCCTTTGCCCATTTGCCTTCATGAGACCATGGAAATACGAGGTGGTTCTATCATTGTTAAGAACATACCTGGATTTAGCCTGCTGCTCAAAGAAACTTCTCTCGGCAGAAGAAAGCCTCTTGGCTTTAACTCTGCAACCCTCAAGCTGGGCCCGGAGGTCCTCAGAATTCGGGTCCACCCTAACACTTTCAAGACAATTGGCATAGTCCTCATTGGCCATTTTAGCCTTCTTAGAGATATGACCAAAATGTCTCTTATTAAGCCCACAAAGTGGACCTTTCATACCACGAAGCAGACTACAAAGACGGAGTTGATAGGTTCCCCGGAGGTGACAACTCCAGTTGTCCTTGACAATCTCATGAAACTGGTCATGCGAAGTCTACATATTAAAGAACTTGAAATTAGACTTCCCAGCCCGAGGAATGAGTAAGATGAGCTATAGCCGGCTTGTGATCCGAGAACTGCCATTTATTCGGAAAACTAGCACGACAGTACATCTCCTGATCCAACCAATCAAAATTGACTAAAATCTTGTCAATCCTACTCCAAATAGTGCCATTCGTCCAAGTGTATTTATTATCACTTGTGAATGGCACATCTGTAAGCCCCAACTCCTGACACGCGTCCAACATACCCTTACACTCATACATCCGTACGGGTTTCCCATTGATCCTCTCATCTGGGTACATGACGTTATTGAAGTCACCCAAGACAAGCCAGGGTAAGGAGTAGTCCCTAAACCAACGTCTAATGGGATCCCAAACTTGCCTCCTGTAGGCAATGCTACATTTCCCATAGACAAAACATACCCCATACTGCACCCTAGTCACTCTACACGTGATTAAGACAACAATGAACTGTTCCCCAATCTCTCCTACTACAAGGTCGAGACGAGTATCATCCCAAAGGACCAGAATACCACACCTATCATCCACTTCAAAGGTAGTGATATACTTCCAATTTGGAAATCTTGAAGCCATCACACGATGAATATCTAGAGGTCTGGACTCATACCTGGTCTCAAGCACACCACACAAACAACCATCAAACTCCCTCAACAGCTCGGTCAACCCTTTCTATTTCCGGGGTTGGGTAAACCCCTGCACATTCCAGGAGATGACACTCATCGGAAAACCGTCTGTCTAGTGGTCCTCCCCTGAGCCCTAATATCTGCTCTCATCTGGGAACTAGAGGCAAGTCTCATGGACCTGCGCTAAGGTACAACAACAACATCCTTCCTTTGCTGCCTACGAATCCTAGGAGCTTTAGAAATGTCTTGTGTTTTGACTTTATCACTGCTATCTCTGATCTTTTGGGTGCGGTGTGCACGCCTGTCAGATCTTGATAACACTCTCTGGAACCCCTCATCCTTGTCTGTCCTTTTACCATTATCAATTTCAGTTTCCAAGACCTTGTATGCATTATAGGTTTTAATATTAGGGGTGGCGAAGGATTTTCTCTTACTCTCAACACTCACCTGCTCTATTTCCCTATTCTGATCTGACTCACCCAGGCTATCCTCAGAATCCTCCCCTACTTCCGTGGCCTCCTCATATCTATCAGCTTCAGTTCTACTCCTCTCTGTATAGGTATAGTCTGTACTATCCCCATCTGAACCCACCTCAGTAATTTCTAACTCCTCCTCAGAGCTGGTATCATATTCCTCTTCTACCACAACTTTCTTTCTAACTTTCATATTTCCTTTGTGTGTGTCATCCTTATGAACCCTTCCTTCCCCAGAAGTACGTTCCTTTCTGTGCCCGCTTCGGTCACTCTCTACCAAAGTGGCCTTTATAGCAGCCACCCGGCCGACCTCCGCGTCCAGCGTCTCGTCATTAACCGCCTTCTTCGCCTCTCGGCGTCGTCGACGTCTAATAGCAGACTTACTCATGGGCCTCTCAACATCAGTTGTAGGTCTACTAACAATTTTAGCCCTAGCAACCTCAGTCTCACCCTCCTTCTCAAGAAGTCCAGGTTCCTCACCAATTTTGGCTTTTCCTTTTTCAACTATGGAGTAGCGTCTAGTCCCCCAATGACCATTCTCTCATTAACCTGAGTTTTAGGAGCAACATTTTCCTTTCCTATTTCCTTCCTGCTATCCTTAGTATTTTCATCCTTATTTATGATTTTATCTTCATAATCTTTGGTTTTAGCCCTAACTCCCGGAACACCTCTTTTCTCCTTAAAGGAGCAATCCTCTTCATTGTGGCCAAAAGTAAAGCAACCCTTGCAGTACTTTGGCTCATTCTCAATTAGCACCGTACAAACCACATCAACACCATCATCAAACTCAAGAGTAACTTCTCTTTTGATATCTTTGGCAAAGTTTATCTCTATCAACACTCTCGCGTAGGATCCCCTTTTCCTTTCCCCCGTGACCGGATCCATATGTAGGGGTTTACCTACCATGGAAGCGACTCGTTCCAGAATACCCGGGGACCAGAAGTCATTAGGAATGCCATATAGCCTAACCCAGATGGGTATGGTCGCTACATCCCTTTTATTGAAGGCAAACTTATCTAGGACAAGTTTTAGAATTAACGGTCTCCCATGTATTTGATAAGGTCCTCCCCGGAGCACCTTATCCCTATCTCCATCATTGTCAAGCATAAAGATTAACCAACCAGCTTCCATCCTAAGTCTAGACTGAACCCCCAAGTTTGTTGAAGGTCTTTTATAGCAAGGTAACCCGGATTACATCCCACATACTGACCTAAAAGGCAACTACCCCAAACCTGTTCTCTAGGAAGAGCTTCAGAGCATTTAATCTTGACCGTGTCACCCGTTGGGGGTGTATACTCAAGACTACCCCCTATGCCCCTATTCATAAAAATTTTTGGTAAAGGTTTCGTCCAGGCGTTAGGCCTTGGAGGAACTTCACCAGCAACGGTATTAGTGCCCATGCGGGGCAAATCAGGAAACTCCTTGTTAGCAGGGTCAGTCTTACTACCCATTCCCACTACACTAGATCCAGGTCTAGAACCTACTCTAGCAGTCAAAGGCAAAATAGACGGGCGATTAACATGAGTAATAACACGGGGTCTGAATTGATCAGTTTTATCTCCCTTTTCAATGCTAGGTCCAGTGCTAGCAGCATGCGTAACCACATTAATATTATTATTAGCATGTATATCATTATTATTATCAACAATCATCTCAGTAGAGCGGATAGCAGTTTCATCATGCACATCTATCCTAACAAGTTGCATATTATTCTTATCCATGCCAACACCATTACTAGTTTCAGCAAGTTCTACACTAGGATCATTTGAAACAAGCATACCATTATCTCCAGACATTAAAGCAAGAGCATGCAGAATACGATTAGTTAGCTCATTATCAATTACATGATCATGCTCAGACATTACATCATCAATGTCAAAGACGGTTTCAACATCCATACCTGTGCGGTCTTCCTAGTGCAAGACCGATTCCGCTAATGTCAAGGCTAACTGCTTAACCTCTATGTTACTCCCTTCCGTCCCGGTCATGTCCATGCCAGGAGCCACAGGCCGTTTGCTTCCCGTCCCTGCTATCAACTTCCTTGCTAGCGCCATGATCAATGCTCGGTCACTATCAGCCAGAATTTGCATATTCCCGCTTGGCCGTTCTACTGACTCCTAACCTGAGATATAGTCGAGGGAATTTCAAGGGTGGAGCTTGATTCTGCTTGCCTCTTGCCTTTGGCATCATTCCCTCTTATTTGGTCAAGTGCATCCACCTAGCCATGTCTCCTGCATTTCCAGCATCCTAGGGGGTGGTATAGTCGGGCTAATTTCGATGGCACTAGCAGATACCCCCTTCTTGCCCTCCATATCATCCCTTTGTCCCATTCCAACCTCCATCTCCGTCTCATCAGCTCTATGTCCGTTTGACCAAGCTGCCTTCATTTCCATGCTCCCAGTATGTGGTATAGTCGAGCCAATTTCGACCTCATAACTAGGCGGGCCCTGCACATCCCTCATGGTCTTATCTTGAGTCCTTTTGGCCTCCACCTCTGTCCCAACGTAAATCTGTCCGCCTTGGTCGTTGGCCTCCACCTCTAGACTCTTAGCATGCATATTAGTCGAGCTAATTTCAATATCATTGGGGTTTATGATCGTCTTACCGCCCTTGTCATTACAACCATCTTTTGTCTCGGCGGCGGGCTCTCCCTTGTCAGCGGCGGACGAGCATTTGTTTGGCATACCGCCTGGGCTATACATCCCGCCAGTGTTGAGCTCCTTGTCAGCGGCGCTAGTGCACTTTGTTTCCTTAGCGATGGGATCCTTGTCGTCGGTAGCAACATCACCTCCTTTACTCATTTTACCTTTCCTTCTAGCCTCCTGCACAAGATGAAGCAGTGTCGATTCTAGCCTATTCAAGGTTAAAACCTTACCTTTAGTTTCATCATTGGTACGGTCTTGGCCCTTAGTCACACAACCATCGTCATTAACTCGAGCATTGGGCATGTCTGAACCCATGGCGGCTGGCGGCTTCGGTATTTTCGAGTCCATAATCTTCTCCGGCAGGGTTTGTGATGTCCGTCCACCTGCCGTTGTAGTATGAACATCGTTCTTGTTGTTGATGCCCTCCTTTAGGCCCTTTCCCTGACGGCCAATATTCTTTCCTCTTGTGCCAATCTCCCCTTGGTAACTTTCCTTGTTGGCCATGTCATTTTGGAAAGTTTGTGTATTTTTTTTCCATCTTTGTAGTTTCCCTTTTTGTCACGTATGCACCGAATCTGGACGAGACTTCCACCGCCGGGTCAACCCTAGTCGCCTCACATGATTGGCCGCCTCCTTCCATCGGTTTTCCATCCTTGTTTTCCAACAGTTTTGAACCTCCGCTTGGGCAAACCACCACACCTCTACTTCCTCCACCCCTTTGCCCTTGTTCTTACGTTCCATTCACACTTCAGCCTTGGCCAGCGTCAACGTTGCTTGTCTTGACACGGCTTGGACGTACTAGACACCTTTGAACTTTGAAACTGGGAAAAACAATCACCACAACACACAGGAGGATGGACAGAAAATGCAATGAATGGTATGAATATAGGCGTAAGGATGTGAAGAAAATAGATATGTGGATGTATGAGATGAGCAGAAAACAATAGTGTGTTGAGGGAGGAATTGAATGATCATGCAAGGATCGACACACTTCTTTTTTTTTTTTTTTGGGGATGCTATCGACTACTTGAAGGAGCTAATGCAAAAGATCAATGATCTTCAGGTTGAACTTAGTTTAAGCATTAACTCCTAAAATGGTTGTAATGAAAACACAAATCCAAAATATCTAGTTCTATAAAATAAAACAAAGCGAAAGTGGGGGAAAACATTAAACCAAGTACTATTATATAAAGTTGTCTTCAACTCTCAAAATCCCAAAAGGCATTATTTTACTCATCATCTCTAATAAACATATTTTGTGTTTAACAAAAATATACCTTCAAAGTTACTAAGTTAGTGAGTGACAAGACAATAAAGATTAAGAACTTTAAAGTTCACGAAATTTAACGTGGACTTGCATTATTTAACTTATATTAAAATATGATGGTCATATAATATTATGTATTATAAAAATGTAAAAAATATATATTCATATTGAAATGGGTGATAAAAAATATCTTCATATTAATGTGGACCTTCATAAAGGTACGACTTTGAGGATATGGTTGGTTATGCCCTACATGTTGCTGAAGAGAATACTCATGAACCATCCACCTATAGAGAAGTTGTATTTGAGTATGCAGTTGTACAATGGTTTGCGGTAACGGAAGATGAGATGAAGGATCTGGGAGTAGCTCGAAAAATTCTAGGGATGGAGATTCTTAGAGACAAGGATCATATGAAGCTTATTCTATCACAAAAAGCTACTATACATTGAAAAGGTGTCGTCAAGGTTCGGAATTTCATCGCCCAAACCTATTGATACACCTAGTACTGCTAACATCCATCTTACCACTCTGTTTTCACCTCAGTCGGATGAGGAGAAGGAGTCAACAAATTCAAGGGGCAAGACCGGATTTGTCACAAGCTATTAGTGTAGTCAACGGGTTCATGGGACAACCAAGAAAAGAACACTAGCTAGTCGTGAAGAGGATATTTCGGTAGAGGTGCATCCGACATTAGGCTCGTTTTTTGGAACAATACACAGTTTTTAATCACAAGGTACTCTAAATTAGATTATGCAGGAGATGTTGATACTAGAATATCTATGACTGGTTATGCTTTCACTCTTGGGGGTTCTGTTGTGAGTTTAAAGGCAATCTTAAAACTCACAGTTATTTTGTCTAATATAGAGGTATAGTTCATGACATTGACAGAAGCAACTAAAGAGGGGTTTTGGTTGAAGAGATTGTTTAGTGAGCTAGATATACA
This sequence comes from Fagopyrum tataricum, assembly GCA_002319775.1. NCBI lineage: Eukaryota > Viridiplantae > Streptophyta > Magnoliopsida > Caryophyllales > Polygonaceae > Fagopyrum > Fagopyrum tataricum. Next base: position 34,094,281 of record CM008285.1, read on the forward strand.
TCACAATCAAGCTATTGTATATTGTAACAGTTTGAATGCAATTTGTTTGGCCAAGGTTCATCATGAGAGGGCTAAAATTGTAAGAGCCTTAGTCTTTCGGACCGAGATTGGACTTTAGCCGAGTTTAGCTTTGACCGAGTTTGGCCTAGCCGCCCCCGCGGGCATGAGTGCCGCCCCAGCGGGTTTTTGCCCCTGCGGCTCAGGGAACCGCCCCGGCGGTTTCCGGCGGCAGCCGGTTTTGTTGACTCCTTTGACCGTGCTTTACCTTTGCCTTACTTCTTCCGTTTTACCTTGCTGAGCAAGGGTTTCATTACATTTCCAATCCAGCCTTCACGTCCTCCTTGCTTCTCCTTCATCCTTCTTGAGCTTGTTTTGGTTTTCCCTTGAGTTGGAAGAGTTTTGTGTGGTTTAGTGGTTGTTGATGAGCTATGTGCATGGCTGAGCTTGAGAGCTAGTGGAGGTGTTGTATTGGAGCAGTTTCGTGCCTAGGCCACAACTGTGGTATGTCCTCCTTGCTTCTTCATTCTTTCTTCTTCCTTGTTCTTCTTTCCTTAGCTTAGGATTAGATGCTTAGACATAGGGTGATGTTGGAATGTGTATGTTATTGCATGTGTGTGACTTTGGATGAGAGAAGACGTGAATTGATCACGTGAAGAGTGAAAGAAGGAATCGCAGGTTCACGTTCTGCACAGACGCCGCCCCCGCGCCTAGAAGCCGCCGCCCCTGCGGAAGCCGTGCCGCAGCGCCCGTGCCAGCGCCTTGCCTGCGTTGCCTGCGTCCCGTGTCACCGCGCCTGCGGCTGATCCCTGCCGCGCCTGCGGGTTGTCTAATCCGCCCCTGCGTCCCTTGATCACGCAGGTGCGTCTTGTCCCGGGCTACCCATAGTTGGGTAGCTCCTTTCCTTTCCTAGTATGAGGGAACTAGTGTCACGGGCTGAGTTTTCTCTAACTCTAAACCGTGCGGCTCTTAGCTTGTCTCGACCCCTTGTCGTGCTAAGATCAGCCTATCCCCGATGTTGCCACGAAAGAACTTAAGATTGATGGCTAAGAGAACTTTGAAGGCTTTGTGTGTAGGAAAGAAAACTTTGTATTAAGAGAGCTTTACAATGCTTTGGATGAGAGCTTGGAACTTGGATGATGCAAATGAGGGGGTGACACTCCCTATTTATAGCCCAATGCTACCTCCTTTATGAGAAGGTTCCGGAAGTCAATTCTCCTAAGTCATTCCGGAGCCTTCCTCTCTACAACTAAGCCTAGGTTTCATTACACTTCTAGATTATTCCGTAGGGTTCTAGCCAAGCCTACGGAATTCCACACGGTCCTAGATAATTTTGCCATTCTCTAGATTAGTCCAAAATGTTCCGGAGGTTTCCACACAAGTCTACATAATTCCACTTTATTCCGGAAGGTTCCGTCTCCTTCCGAAATGTTCCGCCGTCTTCCGGAATGTTCTGTCGCGTCCCGGAATCCTCTTGAGTATTCTGGATCCTTTGTGATCGTCCTGGATTTTCCCGGAAGACTTCTTGTCTCATTCGTACCATCTTGACAAGCCTTATATACATTGGCCTTCTTTCATGTCACGACTCCTTATCCTTGTCAAAAGGTGTCTTGGTGGTGTATCTTGGCAAGTCGTCATGCCTTGTCAATTTAGGCGTCGTCACGGATGAGCGGTCCGTGACACTCTCCCCCACTTGATTTCGCAACGTCCTCGTTGCGAGTCCATGCTCAAGGTCTTCCTTCACCGTGTTAACCTCTTTCTCCAAAGAGGCATTGTTTTCCGAAGGCGAGTGTTGTGTTTCCTCCCACAACATGCCAACCTTTCCTCCTGACGGTTCCCGTTGCGTATCCTCCCTAAACGGGCTAGCCTTGCCTTCTTTGGTGTCACTAGGTGGCTTGCCGTCCTCACATGCCCTAGATGCTCTAGACTCCTCCGCTAATCTAGGAGCATTGCATGTCCTCACGGCCCCGAGCCTTGCTACCCTTTCACCCGGCTCCTCCTCGGGTGGCGACTCTTCCCTTGTCGCCTTTTGTGGGCAGTCCCGATTCAAGTGATCACCATCGCACTTAAGGCATCTAAACCGCCTCACTTTAGGAGTACTCCTTACAATTGCCCCGAGCCTTAGCGGCTCCCTTCTGGGTTCTTCTTGCTCCACCGAGACAATAGAGGCAAGCTTGTTTTTCGTCGGACAATTCCTTACGAGATGTTCCTCTCCACATAAGAAGCAGCTCAAGCGGCGTCGTTCCGTCTTCTCGCTCTTGTCCCTATTGAACTTTTCCTTTGGTTTTGACGAAACCTCCTCGCCCGTGCGAGACCAACTTCTTCGATCAATGTTCTGCTCGCCATCACTCCCTAATGCCTCATATTCCTGCTCCTCACTCCCACTATTACCCTTTCTTCTCCATGGATTACTTTGTTCATGACTTCGGAACTCGATGAGAGAATCCGCCTCGGTCATGGCCTCGGCAAGGGTCTGAACCTTTTGACGGTGAAGCTCTTGTCTTACCCATGGCTTAAGCCCATCCATGAATTGGAAGAAGGCTTCCTTCTCATTCATGTCTAAAATTTCCAACAATATCTCCGAGAACTCCTTCACGTACTCTCGGGCGGTCCCTCTTTGAGTGAGCCTGCGAAGCTTGGCCCAGGCTTCGTCGTCGGCATAGATGGGGTTCTAGCCAAGCCTACGGAATTCCACACGGTCCTAGATAATTCTGTCATTCTCTAGAGTAGTCCAAAATGTTCCGGAGGTTTCCACACAAGTCTACATAATTCCACTTTATTCCGGAAGGTTCCGTCTCCTTCCGAAATGTTCTGCCGTCTTCCGGAATGTTCTGTCGCGTCCCGGAATCCTCTTGAGTATTCTGGATCCTTTGTGATCGTCCTGGATTTTCCCGGAAGACTTCTTGCCTCATTCGTACCATCTTGACAAGCCTTATATACATTGACCTTCTTTCATGCCACGACTCCTTATCCTTGTCAAAGGGTGTCTTGGTGGTGTATCTTGGCAAGTCGTCATGCCTTGTCAATTTAGGTGTCGTCACGGATGAGCGGTCCGTGACACTAGTACCATGCTAGGTATCGGATGTTGATGAGTGTGTTTCATTATGCCTTGTATAGGCCGTGTTGTCCTCCAGTTTGGAGTGGACCAGTTTGAGGATTTATCGAGTTGAGATGACTACGAGGTTGAGGTAAGTCCGTGGGACTTACTTAGTTTCCATTCCTACATCGGATGTGTGCATGAGTGGTGTGTGATATATGTTGATAGTATGCGTTATGGTTTATTACCGATCTATGGTATATTGCTTGCCCATTGTAGGGCCGTGATAACTTGCCCTTTCATCCCGCCGGGAGTCTGGGAAGTTCTCTGTATGCAGGCCAAACCTAGTAAACGGTTCGGGCACTCCCCATTCCCTTAGGGTACACGGGGTGGTGTTCCAGGCACCATTCCAGCTGGCTATTGGATCCAGAGGCGAGGGTTATATTCCTCGTGTCACATATGTTTATATGGATATATATATATACGAGTTGATTGCTGGACTTTATAAAGATAATGAACCGGGTAAATGTGTGAAAGCATGATGATGTGTTAAGATTTCTGATGTGTGTTTGTGCTCTAGCATCTTCCTATATATGTGTATGGTTAGCTAACGGTTTTATACCGTGTTGTAGATACTTTGCAGGATAGGAGAGTTGCAGAGTGATCCTGAGTGGGTGATCCGTTGAGGGCTCCGTACACTGGGGCGTTATCGGGGATATGGGTTCGTTTGTTGTACAGTGTGGTTTTGTTTGTACTCAGCGGTACATTGTATTACCTTTTGGATATATATATATATATATATCAGTTTCATGTTTTGTTTTAATCTATCTGTGCCTTGTTGTAAGATTAGTGAAATTGTTGTTAGGCTAGGGTCGGGATCCATTGTGAGATCTTAGCCCAGTAGCACTCCGAGTTCTAAGGATTTGGGGTGTTACAAAGTTGGTATCAGAGCCCAGGTTGACAACAATGGCACTTGTAATCTGCGATAAAGGTCGAATAGATAAATAAACAGAACCCGAAAGGGGTCTGACTTTCAAAAGGTTTTGGTTTTGAAATGAGTACAAATGTTTTGGGATACCGTGTACGTGAGCCATCGCCCCTCTGAAGACCTCGACAGTATAGATATATATAGATATTCTGTTGTGATTGATTTGATATATATCTATACATATGGCATATATATATACCCTTCTAAGTTAGGTTTACGTCTTCTGCAGATGGTTCAGACTAGAGCCTTACCTGCAGCTAGACGAGGTAGAGGTAGACCCCCTCTAGGTAGAAGACGAGGTAGGACTCCTGTTGGTGGTTCACATGCAGCGGAAGAGATCCATGAGGAGGTTGTTGAGAGTGCCGTTCCTGAGACTGGGAACGGTGCAGCTGAGAGACAGGGGCCACAGAGAGCCCAGTCTGGTGAGTATGATCGTGTCTCTATGGAGGGACCAACCTTCCGCGAGTACATTCGACGTGTTGAGGAGGCTGCCAGAGCAGGTAGGTGCCCTGATCTACCAGCACAGGAGGGATCATCTGAGAGATCCCATGTAGTTACACAGGTGCCAGCTGCACCGGCACCTGCCGTTGAGATTGCTCGAGCTACAGAGGAGCATAGAGGGCCTCGACCAAACACTTGGTTGAAGGCTTTTCATCAGATGGGAGTACCCCTTTCACTGGGAAGGTGGGCCTAGAGGTGGAGCTCTGGATAGGACATGTAGACTCAGCTTTGGAGTCTATTAGATGTCCAGCTGACAGGTAGATTGAGTTGGTGCAGACTCTGTTCAGAGATTTGGCACAACACTGGTGGAGGTCTGTACGGGTACAAGTTACTAGTTATGAGCAGATGAGGACTCTGATCTGAGAGCGTTTCTGCCCTGCCTCGTTGAGGAGGGAGAAACTGCGAGACTTTGTTGAGGCTGGGTTCGAGGATGTACCGGTCTCAGAGGCCATCAGGAGATTCCAGGAGGAGCTGGCATTGCTGGGTCCAACTGCACCTCTTGCAGATCAGCATGTATATCTGTTTTCCGACGACTGAGGGATACTACCTGGACTTATATGGCAGGGTTTCAATGTGAGACCTTGGTCGATTATCAGGACCGGGCTTCTGATTACGAGAGGGAGAGAGCTAGCCAGAGGAGAGCTTCTCATACCGGAGGGTCTGAGAAGAGATAGCGAACTGGGCAGATCAGTGGTACTGGTGGAGCTGCTGGTTCAGGGCAAGGTCAGAGTCGCCAGAGTCATCCTTCATTTGCACCGGGTGCAGATAAGGGAGTGTAGTGCTTCAACTACAGTGAGTATGGGCATATGAGATCAGAGTGTACGAGGCAGCCGGTGACCTGCTTCACTTGTGGCAGACCTGATCACAGAGCTACCTTCTGTAGACGAGGGAGAGCTTCATCACAGCAGGATTCTTCTCTTGATAGTGGAGCAGGAGGTGGACAGAGGCCACCTCAACAGCAACAGCAGAGTCAGGGACAACAGAGGGTCCCAGATCGCCCTACGACTCAGGGATCTGCTCCTGGGCTGAGTAGAGGCAGAGGACGTGGTGGGGGCACCACTGATACCAGAGGCCCACAGGGCCGAGTTTTTGAGTTGAGGAGTGCAGAGGAGCCAGCTGCACCTACTCCTACAGGTACAATTTTGATTCATGGTTTACCTGTTAGAGTTTTATTTGATACGGGTGCTACGCACTCTTTTATTTCTGATGCCTGTGTAGAGCATCTTGGTTTAGATACAGTTGAGAGGATGCCCTTTATTATAGGGTTACCCGATGGTGGTAGGGTCAGAGGTACCCGTGAGATTCACGGTTGTCCCATTTCTGTAGGGACCCATGTGTTACTAGTTGACTTCTTTGTCATGCCGTTAGAGCATGATGAAGTCATTCTAAATATGGATTGGATGGATAAACATTCTGCCGTCTTAGATGTAGGTAGGAGGACTGTTACCCTCTCTACCGAGTTAGGTCAGATAGAGGTTTTCCGAGGTTGGGACCTTGGAAAGATAGGCACGATTATCAGTGCGGTACAGGCAGCTAGATTGATTGCACAGGGTTGTGATGCCTTCTGGTGTTATGCCATGAAGGAGGGGGAGAGTTCAGCATTAGAGGATATTCCTATGGTTTGCGAGTTTACAGATGTATTTGCTGAGTCGTCCAATTTGCCGCCTCAGAGGAGTGTGGATTTTGGCATTGAGTTAGAGCTTGGTACGAGACCGATCTCGAAGGCCCCATATCGGATGACGCCTGTCGAGATGCTGGAGCTGAAGAAGCAACTGGAGGAACTGCCTGAGAAGGGCTTCATTCGCCCTAGTGTGTCCCCATGGGGAGCACCTGTCCTCTTCGTACGGAAGAAGGACGGATCGTTGAGACTGTGTATTGATTACAAAGAGCTGAACAAGGTGACCATCAAGAACAAGTATCCATTGCCGCGTATTGATGACTTGTTAGATCAGCTTCAGGGAGCGACAATGTTCTCCAGGATTGATCTGCGTTTCGGGTATCACCAGCTGAGGGTGAGGGAGCAGGATGTGCATAGGACAACATTCATGACCAGATATGGACACTACGAGTATGTAGTGATGCCATTTGGACTTACGAATGCCCCAACAGTTTTTATGGAGTTGATGAACAGTATCTTCATCGACTTCCTGGATCAGTTTGTGGTGGTTTTTATTGATGATATTCTGGTATACTCTCGCAGTGGAGAGGAGCATGCAGGACATCGGAGGACTGCATTGTAGGTTTTGCGGGATAGAGAACTTTATGCTAAGTTCTCTAAGTGCGAGTTCTGGATGCCAGAGGTAGCATTCTTGGGTCACATTGTATCCGCCGAGGGGATCAAGGTTGATCCGGAGAAGATAGAGGCAGTAGCTGCATGGACTACACCGACGAACATCAAGGAAGTACGTAGCTTCCTTGGCCTAGCCGGTTATTACAAACGCTTTGTGGAGGGATTTTCTGTGATTGTTTGTCCACTGACGAGTTTGCTGAGGAAGACTACCAGATTTGTGTGGTTTGATCAGTGTATGCAGAGTTTTGAGGAGTTGAAGAGACGTCTGACTTCTGCTCCTGTTTTGGCACAACCAGAGGGTACAGAGGATTTTGTAGTATATAGTGATGCATCCAAGCTAGGCTTGGGATGTGTGTTGATGCAGTGGGGCAGAGTGATTGCCTATGCGTCTAGACAGCTGAAGACATATGAGGAGAACTACCCAACTCATGATCTGGAGTTGGCAGCGGTAGTTCATGCACTGAAGATCTGGAGACATTACCTGTATGGTGTTACATGTCAGATCTTCACAGACCATCAGAGTCTGAAGTACATTTTCACGCAGCGGGAATTGAATAACCGCCAGCGTAGGTGGCTTGAGCTGATCAAGGATTTTGATCTGGAGATTCTGTATCATCCGGGGAAGGCGAACGTTGTCGCCGACGCCCTGAGCAGGAAGACTCCTCGAGAGCAGGCGATTGCGAGGCTGACAGTTCAGCAGCAGTTACAGAGGGATTTGATCTGGCTAGAGTTGGACATCCAGTTTCCTGATGAGGATGCCCGGCTGCGTACGAGGCACCCCAGTTTCTTCTGGGAGCAGATGGAGTATTGAGACGCCGTGGTCGTGTTTGTGTACCTGCTGATACAGAGCTGAGACAGAGAATATTACAGGAGGCTCACTATACACCTTACTTTGTACATCCATGTACGAGTAAGATGTATCAGGATTTGAGACGTCTATATTGGTGGGGAGGGCTAAAGCCCGATGTGGCCAGATTTGTGGCACAGTGTGCGACCTGCCAGTAGGTCAAGATCGAGCATTTCAGACCTGGAGGTGAGCTCCATCCACTTCCTGTTCCACAGAGGAAGTGGGAGGACGTCACCATGGACTTTGTGACTGGACTGAGGCTGAGCCGGAGTTTTGATGTCATTTGGGTCAAAGTGGACAGATTGACGAAGACGGCACGTTTCATTCCTATTAGGGAGACCTGGCCAGTGAGCAGATTGACTGAGGAGTACACTAGGCAGATAGTGAGACTTCATGGTGTACCGAGGACGATCATCTCAGACAGAGATGGACGATTTACCTCGAGATTATGGCAGCAGATTCAGACTGCCCTGGGGACGAGTTTGCACTTCACTACGGCGTTCCATCCTCAGACAGATGGTCAGTCAGAGAGGACCATTCAGACCCTGGAGGATATATTGCGAGCTTGTGTGTTGGATTGGGAACAGGTGTGGACGGATCATATCTCACTTGTTGAGTTCTCATACAACAACAGCTGACATGCATCGATTGAGATGGCCCCATATGAGGCACTGTATGGACAGAGATGTCGTACTCCATTATGCTGGGATGAGCAGAGCAGTGTTAGTTGTTTGGCACCTGATTAGATTCAGGATGATATGGCTCGAGTAGCACTGATTCGAGAGAGGATGCTGACTGCCCAGAGCCGTCAGAAGTCGTATGCTGATAGGAGGCGTAGAACTCTAGAGTTTAGAGTTGGAGCCCATGTGTGGCTGAGAGTGTCCCCGACACGAGGTGTTAGGAGTTTTGGCATTAAGGGGAAGTTGAGCCCCCGATATGTCGGACCGTTCGAGATTCCGGATCGGGTTGGGAGCGCAGCCTACAGTTTGGCTTTGCCACCGAGATTAGAGGGTGTTCACCTTGTGTTTCACGTGTCTAAGCTGATGGAGTATATACCAGATCCGAGAGACATCGTGAGTTATGATGATTTGGTGATTGAGCCAGACCACACTTTTGCTGAGCATCCGATTGCAGTCCTAGAACGACGTATGAGACGCCTGAGTTCGAAGGACATACCTATGCTGAGGATACAGTGGTCGAGACGAGGACCTGATGAGGCTACATGGGAGACTGAGGATAGTATCCAAAGGAACTATCCAGAGTTCTATGCTGAGTTAGATGCACCAGTAGGATCACCGAGTAGATCTTAGTGCTATCTTGGTGAGTGTTTGCTTATGTGCTTATATGCCATACTGTGTTTATTTTCGTACTAGCTTGATATGTTGTGTGATCTTATTAGATCTTGTTGTGCTAATGCGATTGTTTATAGCTAGAGATGGTTCGTTCCTCCCTGCTTTTGTGATGCTGGTGGGCTAGAGATGGTTTTCCTCTATGCCCTAAATAGTGTTCGTGCTGGAGTCGATGGTTTCTCCATGCTTATGTTTGAGGTTATAGAGAGAGTTGTACCTCGGCTTGTGAGTCCGAGTGGTTTGAGGATTTTACATATTTCGGGACGAAACTTGTTTTTAGGGGGGTGAGATGTAAGAGCCTTAGTCTTTCGGACCGAGATTGGACTTTAGCCGAGTTTAGCTTTGGCCGAGTTTGGCCTAGCCGCCCCCGCGGGCATGAGTGCCGCTGCAGCGGGTTTCCGCCCCTGCGGCTCAGGGAACCACCCCTGCGGTTTCCGGCGGCTGCAGCCGGTTTTGTTGACTCCTTTGACCGTGCTTTACCTTTGCCTTACTTCTTCCGTTTTACCTTGCTGAGAAAGGGTTTCATTACATTTCCAATCCAGCCTTCACTTCCTCCTTGCTTCTCCTTCATCCTTCTTGAGCTTGTTTTGGTTTTCCCTTGAGTTGGAAGAGTTTTGTGTGGTTTAGTGGTTGTTGATGAGCTATGTGCATGGCTGAGCTTGAGAGCTAGTGGAGGTGTTGTCTTAGAGCAGTTTCGTGACTAGACCACAGCTGTAGTATGTCCTCCTTGCTTCTTCATTCTTTCTTCTTCCTTGTTCTTCTTTCCTTAGCTTAGGATTAGATGCTTGGACATAGGGTGATGTTGGAATGTGTATGTTATTGCATGTGTGTGACTTTGGATGAGAGAAGACGTGAATTGATCACGTGAAGAGTGAAAGAAGGAATCGCAGGTTCACGTTCTGCACAGACGCCGCCCCCGCGCCTAGAAGTCGCCGCCCCTGCAGAAGCCGTGCCGCAGCGCCCGTGCCAGCGCCAGCGCCTTGCCTGCGTCCCGTGTCACCGCGTCTGCGGCTGATCCCTGCCGCGCCTGCGGGTTGTCTACTCCGCCCCTGCGTCCCTTGATCACGCAGGTGCGTCTTGTCCCGGGCTACCCATAGTTGGGTAGCTCCTTTCCTTTCCTAGTATGAGGGAACTAGTACCATGCTAGGTATCGGATGTTGATGAGTGTGTTTCATTATGCCTTGTATAGGCCGTGTTGTCTTCCAGTTTGGAGTGGACCAGTTTGAGGATTTATCGAGTTGAGACGACTACGAGGTTGAGGTAAGTCCGTGGGTTGCCATTCCTATATCGGATGTGTGCATGAGTGGTGTGTGATATATGTTGATAGTATGCGTTATGGTTTATTACCGATCTATGGTATATTGCTTGCCCATTGTAGGGCCGTGATAACTTGCCCTTTCATCCCGCCGGGAGTCTGGGAAGTTCTCTGTAGGCAGGCCATACCTGGTAAACGGTTCGGGCACTCCCCATTCCCTTAGTGGACACAGGGTGGTGTTCCAGGCACCATTCCAGTTGGCTATTGGACCTAGAGGCGAGGGTTATATTCCTCGTGTCACATATGTTTATATGGATATATATACGAGTTGATTGCTGGACTTTATAAAGATAATGAACCGGGTAAATGTGTGCAAGCATGATGAGGTGTTAAGATTTCTGATGTGTGTTTGTGCTCTAGCATCTTCCTATATATATGTGCAGGATAGGAGAGCTGCAGAGTGATCTAGAGTGGGTGATCCGCTGAGGGCTCCGTACACTGGGGCGTTATCGGGGATATGGGTTCTTTTGTTGTACAGTGTGGTTTTGTTTGTACTCAATGGTACATTTTATTACCTTTTGGAGATATATATATATATATATATATATATATATATATATATATATATATATATATATATATATATATATATATATATATATATATATATATCAGTTTCATGTTTTGTTTTAATCTATATGTGCCTTGTTGTAAGATCAGTGAAATTGTTGTCAGGCTAAGGTCAGGATCCATTGTGAGATCCTAGCCCAGTAGTACTCCGAGTCCTACGGATTTGGGGTGTTACAAAAATATTGATGTTAGGTATCGTTTCTTTAGAAGTGAGAAGAGGATCAGGGTGAATAAAGTAGGGATTGTTGATAATCTTGCTGATATGTTCACCAAGCCGGTAACTCGCAACAAGTTCCAACATTGTTTGAGCTTGCTAAATGTCAAAAGTTGTTGAGTGCCCAAGGGGCACATCTGGATAGATAGAGGAATTAGTTTGGACACTGACTAATGCATCTGGGATGTCAGTGAGGATTCAAGTCAAGGTGTAGATTTGTTGATATGCCTTGAATTGACCTATCTTTTGTTTGGCCTTTTTCCTGTTTGAGCCTTTTATGTTTGGTTCAATCTTATTTTTGGCGTCCAAGTATAAATCTATCAAGTATAAACTTGCCCAAGTATAAACCTAGGGTTTTGTTCCTATATGTATTGTAGGATACCTTAGTCTCCAATCATCTGATTATCTATTAATCTGTTACTCAAAATAATTTGGTTAATCAGGAATAACTTAGTTATCATTTGTTTATCATCTCATTTATATTATGAAATTCCTTAATAAAATCTATCTGAAAAGTAGAGGTAGCCTTTATTAGATGAATCACTATAAACGTGTTTGTTGTCTTTTTTATTTGTTGAATTCTGCACATTCTCATTAATTCCGCACAACATGATAATCTTCGAGTGTTTGAAATTGTTTCTCTGGTGAAGGTTGTAGAAAGTCTGAGTTCCTAAGGTAAAATTGTAATTGGTTAAGAGAAATAAACTTAGAAAAAGGATGTTTAAAATCTATAAGAGAAGTGAGGTTTCACCCTGTTTGAACTAATTGGTCAAAATAGGTAAGGGCTTCCTTCGATAAACCGTTGTGTCAAGTAAATTAATCCTCGGCTTTTATTTTACTCAAAATTAATATTGTATTGTTTGTATAATTTCGTATCGTGTTAGTAAAGATAATGACTCGTGTTGTTAAACACACGACGATTCTACAACCAAACATCGTACTACCACTCACCCACATTCTTCCTAATCACCAAAGTCGCAAACCATCATCTATACAACTCTGGTCTTTTATCACGAGTCATGACCAAACCAATTTAACCAAAAGAAATCGATAGTATTCTATTGCATAATGCTGATACTATACATATGTACGTGTATGTACATGGTAATATTATTAATTACAAATTAAACTGCGGTATATCAATAAGATTAAAAATCGAGATCAGTGAGATTCATTAGAGTGATGTTAAGTAAATTGTCCGTTTTGTCATTAGTGTTATGTACATATACAAGAAGGTCAGAAGATGCATTTTCACGACTCCGTGTCTTGGTCTCCATGATCACTAAACACATCGTTTAATATCATTGCCAACCTCATTCCTCCTTGTGCTATGCGTTTCATCACAAAGGGTAGTCTTGAATTGAAATATTTATCTGCAAATCAGACAGACTCAAAGTAATTACCCTACATATATATATATATATATATATATATATATATATATATATATATATATATATATATATATATATATATATATATATATATATATATATGCTTGAAATATGAAAGAGAGTTTGTACCTGATAATGTAACACCTAAAGTAACACCTTTATAAGCCTGTTTGCAAGCAACCTTAACGCTCTCTGTAGCATACGTATTTACACATTCGTAAAGATCAGCACAGTCCATCCATGAAGGGAGATCTTTCACCCATTTACCCTGCAATTGCATATATGTCAAAACATAATGATAATATTATCGTGTTTATGATTTGTTTCGTTTGAATTAGGTCTTACATTAGTGAAGCTTTCTTGTATGTCATCAAGAAAGAGCTCTAAGTCATTGTCATATGATTCCTTCAAGGCCGTTAGAATGATGTCCCTGTCCCATACCTGCCATCCTTTTAATTAAGCTTCATTGATTTTGATTTGCAGGTAATTAATTAAAGAAGCTACGACATGGATGGATTATACTGACGTGATGAAGATTAGACTTGCGCTTAAACCAACGTAATCTAATCGTGTTGCCTCCTTCATCCCCTTCGAATCCAACGTGCAACGGCTGCATTATCAAATAATGTTATAATAAGACAATAAATCTAGGTATACTGATACAATGGGTCAGGGGAAACATATTTTGGGCCCATGGATTAATGGGCCCGGGGCGACAGGGGGTGCGGGGGGCTTAGCCCCCGCGGAGGATTCTATCTATTTATAGAATCCTATCTATTTATAAGGAATTCTATCTATTTGTAGGATTCTATCTATTTATAGGACTCTATCTTTTTATAGAGGATTCTATCTATTTATGATTATAAATAGATAGGCTTAGGGTTGTATTCATTATCCACCAAAGTATATTGAAAACCCTAGCTGCAAGGTTTGTGTAGCAAAACCACAAAACGTTTTGTCTTCTCTTCTTCTCTCTATTTCTGAAGTAACTCGTTGAAAGATCACAACAATTGGCATCAGAGCTCAACAATTGGTATCAAGAGCAAGGTTATCGATGAGTTCCGTTGCAAAATTTGAGGTTCCGCGATTCAACGGAACTGGCAACTTCGGTCTTTGGCAGCGACGAGTTAAGGATCTGCTAACGCAGCAGGGAATGTTGAAGGCGTTGAAGGAGACAAAACCGGAGTCGTTGAAAGACGACGAATGGGAGGAGATGCAGGAGAAGGCAGCGTCGGTCATTCGGCTCTGTTTGGCAGACGAGGTAATATACCACGTTATTGATCTCAAATCTTGTCAAGAGATTTGGACTCAATTGGAGAAACGGTATATGTCAAAATCTTTGTCTAGCAAATTGTATCTCAAACAAAGGTTGTATGGGTTGAAAATGGTGGAAGGTTCTGACTTGGTGAAACACTTGAATATTTTCAATCAAATTATTGGAATTCTTGATTATGTGCATTCTGATGTGTGGGGACCAACTCAGGTGTCGTCCCTAGGAGGATCTAGGTATTACGTCACTTTCATTGATGATTATTCAAGGAAGGTTTGGGTGTATTTTCTAAAGTATAAATCTAAAGTCTTCAGCAAGTTCAAGCTATGGAAGGCAGAAGTGGAAAATCAGACAGAGAGGAAAGTGAAGTATTTGAGATCTGATAATGGGACAGAGTACACGGATTCTTAGTTCAGAGTTTTTGTGGTAAGCATGGCATTCAGAGACATTATACACTGCGGAAGACACCACAGCAGAATGGTGTTTCTGAGAGGATGAATCGGTCCATTGCAGAAAAAACGCGGTGTCTTAGATTGAATGCAGGGCTTCCAAAGCAATTCTGGGCAAAGGCAGTGAGCATGACGGTCTATTTGATAAATAGATCACCCCGGACTTCTCTTGACGGGAAGGTTTCAGAGGAGGTATGGACTGGTTCTGATTTAGACTTATCAAATTTGAAGATTTTTGGCAGTCCAGCATATGTGTTGATTCCAGGTGATGAGCGAACAAAGCTGGATGCAAAGTCTAAGAAGTGCATTTTTCTGGGTTATGAGAAAGGTGTGAAGGGTTTCAAGTTTTGGGATCATGTTGCAAAGAAACGGATGATCGGTCGAGATGCTGTATTTGATGAGCAGGCAATGCTTCTACATGCCAAGGAAGTTGGGAAACCTGCAGTTACAGAGACTAAATCCAGATCAGCAGTGGAAGTGGAGCTTTCAGATTCTAGCACACCTACACCAGCAGGTGGTGAGCATGATGTAGATCAACAACAGGTTGAGAGTCTTGTTTCTGGCAGAAGCAGACGCATTACAAGGGCCCCTATAAGATATGGTTTTGAGGAGATGGTTAATTATGCTCTAGTCATTGGCACAAATGATCCTTCCAACTTTCGAGAGGCTACTCATAGTAAGGAGAAAGAAGGATGGGTAGGTGCTATGGCTGAGGAGATGGAATCTCTCCATAAGAACAGGACGTGGGAGCTGGTTCCTCTTCCAGCAGGTAAGAGGGCAATAGGATGCAAATGGGTGTTCAAGAAGAAACAAGACATCTCAGAGAAAGAAGGCATAAGGTACAAGGCACGACTAGTAGCAAAGGGTTACTCACAAAAGAAGGGGATTGATTATGACGAAATTTTTTCTCCTGTGGTCCGACACACGTCTATCAGATTGGTGTTGGCATTGGTAGCTAGCTGGGATTTGCATCTGGAGCAGATGGATGTGAAAACAACTTTCCTTCATGGTGATTTGGAGGAGGAGATCTACATGGAGCAACCAGAGGGTTTTGTCCAACTGGAAGAGGAGAAACTTGTATGCAAGTTGACAAAGTCATTGTATGGTCTGAAGCAGGCTCCTAGGCAATGGTACAAGAAGTTTGACTCTTACATGCTTCGGATAGGCTACCAGAAATGTGAGTATGATTGTTGTGTTTATGTGAAATATTTGGATGATGGATCACCCTTATACTTGCTATTATATGTTGATGACATGTTGATTGCTGGAAAGAATATTGATGATGTTGTTGAGTTGAAAACCTTGTTGAGCAAGGAATTTGACATGAAGGATCTTGGTGTTGCAAATAAGATCCTTGATATGGAGATTTGCAGGGAGAGAAGTTCTGGGAGGTTATGGTTATCTCAGAAGACTTACATTGAGAAAGTGCTTGATAGATTCGATATGGCCAACTCCAAATCTGTCAGCACTCCTCTAGCGAATCACTTCAAGCTCTCCTCAGCTCAGTGTCCGAAGTCTGATGGAGAAATCAAAGGTATGTCCAAAGTTCCTTATGCAAGTGCAGTTGGTTGCTTGATGTATGCTATGGTTTGTACAAGACTTGATTTGGTCCAAGCTGTTAGCCAAGTGAGCAAGTATATGTCTAATCCTGGGAGAGAACACTAGGCGGCCGTCAAGTGGATACTCAGGTATTTGAGGGGGACTGCTGACCGTGGAATTATGTTTGGTGGCCAGGAAGGAGATCCTTCAGTTGTAGGGTATGTTGATTCAGACTATGCCGGTGATCTTGACAACCGGAGGTCCACTCCAGGGTATGTCTTTACTCTTGCTGGGGGGCCTATATGTTGGAGATCAGTTTTGCCGTCTGTAGTAGCCTTGTCTACAACTGAGGCAGAGTACATGGCTTTAGCAGAGGCAGCTAAGGAGGCTCTGTGGATTAGAGGAATTGTGGAGGAACTGAGTGTTGAGCAAGGTGGGGTTGAGGTACATTGTGATAGTCAGAGTGTTATATATCTAGCTAAGAATCAGGTGTACCATGCTCGGACTAAACATATTGATGTGAGATTTCACAAGATTAGAGAGCTAGTAGCTTCTGGTGAGATCATCCTGGAGAAGGTACATACTTCTCAGAATGCAGCTGATATGATGATCAAACCGGTTACCGCAGACAAATTCAAGCATTGCTTGGATTTGGTTCATGTCACTCGTTGTTAGATGAGTGAGAAAGCCCCCTGTCAAGAGAAACAAAGAGGATCTGGCGACAAGATCCTGGAGTTGTATATGTGTTTCCAAATTTTTGTATTAGATTATGTTGTCTAGGTGGAGATTGTTATAATAAGACAATAAATCTAGGTATACTGATACAATGGGTCAGGGGAAACATATTTTAAGCCCATGGATTAATGGGCCCGGGGCGACAGGGGGTGCGGGGGGCTTAGCCCCGCGGAGGATTCTATCTATTTATAGAATCCTATCTATTTATAAGGAATTCTATCTATTTGTAGTATTCTATCTATTTATAGGACTCTATCTTTTTTCAGAGGATTCTATCTATTTATGTTTATAAATAAATAGGCTTAGGATTGTATTCATTATCCACCAAAGTATATTGAAAATCCTAACTGCAAGGTTTGTGTAGCAAAATCACAAAACGTTTTGTCTTCTCTTCTTCTCTCTATTTCTGAAGTAACTCGTTGAAAGATCACAACAAATAGCAATCAAATTATGCCTCCAGAATCCATATATATATATATTATAAGTCGAATAATTAACCTGATGAATATCTCCCACAAAATGTGATAAGAACAGTAGCGCCTCGGTGAAATTATCTACAACAAAGATCGAATATTTGTTTGAATGAAGCAAATTGAAAGATGAGGTTGTTGAAATGGTGGATGAATTGCTCACGTTGATGATGATGAGATTCTGAATTGCGTAGCTGATAAGTTTGAAGCTGAGAAGTGAAATTTAGAATGGCTCCTGCCACGCACATATCCTCGTTTCCGTACTGATCTTGGCAATCTCCTTAACAAACAAACAGCAACAAGTGATCGATCTCATATATATATATATATATATATATATAATGAATATTCAAAAGGACTTGGATAGATAGAGATATATAATACGCTGATAATCGAAATTGCAGGCGTGATCAGGAGTGTTGACGTAGTGGAGGGCGCTTGTCCAGCGGTACTTGTGGAGGATGCGTATTTGATCAGGCCAACCGCACACCGCCGATAAGTCCCCCTCCGCGTGCTCCGGCAGCAGTTCCTGCACCGCAGCTTCTGCTTCTTCCTCCAGCAAATCCTACATTTTTTTTAATTTCGGAGTCGGCTCGAACTTGTTAATTTTGTAAACGATCCGAATATAAACACATATTAAAGCTATAAAATTTAGTCTCGACTCCGGCTCGTTCATTTTCTAATAAGCCGAACGAACATGAACATATTTTAAAGCTTGAATAAAATTTAGTATCAGCTCGGCCTCGTACTCGGCTCTTTTATAGCATGTCAATCCTCAACTCGAAAAGCTGACTCATTCTGCTAAAATAAAACTATATGAACAATATTTTGGCCAAGCTACATGATCTCAGCTCGGGATCGGCTCGAGCTCGTTCATTTTCTAAACGAGACGAATATGAACACATTTTAAAGCTCCTAGGCTCAACTCGAACTCGACTCGTTTAGAAATGAACCGAGCTTGATTATGTATGTCAATGCTCGACTCGTTCTCCTTGTATTACACCCTAACTGAATCTCGACATTTTCATATATATAGAGAGATATGACGTATGCAGGTTAAGTGAAAAAAGAACCTGGGCAATTCTGCAGGTGAGGATATGTCCCTCTTTGCTCCATGCTCCCACCCCTATATTGGATACAGACATAACTAGTAGCCCTACCATTACTCCGACTTGCACAATACACCTTCTTGATCGTTCATCCTCCATTTTTACAAACTCAAGTTCAAACACCTACTTATACAATCCAATCCAATCCAAAACGATCGATAAGCTAGAAGACGATGCTAAGGAAAAATTGAGTTTCGACTTACGACGTCAATATGTATATGAAGCATATTCTGGATATGGATGCAGCAAATCATAGAAACGTGTTCGTACGTTGAATTTCATAGCTTGTTAAAATGCAACTCTTTCAGCCTCAACGCAACTTAGCTGATTCAGTAGCTTACGCAACCGATATGTCTCTCTTAAACTAAAATTGCAATACTCAAAGAGAAGACTATTCTTTACACATTTAAAGCTTAATTAATCAACTTAAACTTGAAACATAATTAATCAAACAGATGACTCAATCTCGTATGCATACGCAATAGGAGTTTTGAAATTTTCCTTTGCTTTTGCACTTTAAGCACCACTAAGAATATTCTTGCTATCCTAATAAAATTAGTAAAGTATATTCTCAGCTGTAAATAAAATATTTATGTATTATCATCTTCATTTGGTGAATTCATGTTAATTCCTCTTCACATGCATGATTTAATTTGCTCGTCGTTATAATTATAAGTTTCATCTTTGATTACTATTTAATCACGTAATCGGATGTTCCATCAAGTCTATGAGTTGTAGTTACTTTTGTTATAACAATTCAATTTGTCTCCTGCCTAATTTTCTCTTAATTGAATTAGTATCAGATTTGATCATACCATTGCTAACTTACCTTTTATGATATCTCTGTTTCTAGACAACGATATTAGAAAGTTCAAACTTTTGTCCACTTCATATATAATATTTTATCTAGCTTCATATTTACCATTTTATTTGTAAAATATTATTTTTTTCTATTTACATATAACTTTATACATTTTTAAATTCTTGCGCATTAATATTGTTCATATGCCTTAAATTGAG
This sequence comes from Fagopyrum tataricum, assembly GCA_002319775.1. NCBI lineage: Eukaryota > Viridiplantae > Streptophyta > Magnoliopsida > Caryophyllales > Polygonaceae > Fagopyrum > Fagopyrum tataricum. Next base: position 34,113,375 of record CM008285.1, read on the forward strand.
CTTGCCGTTTGTTTGGGCTTATACGTACTGTTTAGACCAGTCTTATACTTGGCTCACAAGTATAAGGTAGGATTTCGTTACTCTATATATTGTAGCGTTTCCTCTGCCCCCAAAATTGATTTGATATCCTTTGTTTATCTGTATTCTAAAACTCATCAATAAAATCTCTTTGAAAGTGAATGTAATCACTATTGGGCGAATCACTATAAGTATGTGCGTGTCGTCTTTCTTGTTTGTTCAATTTTGTTCTTTCTCATAATTTCGCACAACAAACTGGTATCAGAGCTTTGAGTTCTTTGGTTTTCTGTAATTTGGGAGAAAGATGTCTTCTTTCAACACGAAGATCGACATGTTCACAAGGAGGAATAATTTCAGTTTGTGGCAAATCAAAATGCGAGCGTTGTTGAAACAACAGGGCTTATATATGGGGTAGTTGTCAAGGAAGGAGTCCGAAAAGAAAAAGGGCGATGATGATGCGATAGCCACTCACGAGGATAAGGCGCATTCGACCATCATCTTGTGTCTTGTAGATGATGTCTTATGCGAGGTTTCGGATCAACCAAACTGTGGTTGAAGTTGGAAAGCCTCGACGAAGTCTCTATTTTACATGTTGCCTTAAAGCAACGTCTTCTCACCTACGAATACAGGAAGGTACACAACTTTGTGAACACTTAGATCATTTGAAGACAACTTTTCTAGATTTGCGTAATATTGAGGTTAAGATTGAGGATGGGGATGTTGTGTTGATTTTGTTGGTATCTTTGTCGTCATCATATGAAAACTTTGTTCAATCATTTGTTGTTAGAAAAGATACTATTACTCTAGAAAACATCATACAAGGGAACTACGCCACAAGATGAATGAAAGTGGTGTAGGTAAGGATAGTCAGGCCTTTCACATGTATAGAAGCAGAGGCAAGGTACAAGAAAATTTAGGGAATAAGAAGGACAATAAGTCGTTTACTTTAAATAATCTTAAGCCTAATAACGTCTACAGTTACTATAGGGAGAAAGGGCATTGGAAGAACAAATGTCCTAGGAAGAAGAAGCCTTAGGATTCTGGTTCTATAGTGGTTGTAGAAGATGATTTTAAATTAATTCAGAATATAGTTGGTTGTTGATGGACACACTTATCAGGCTGATGTGTGGGTTCTTAAATGAGGAACTTCCTATCACATATGTCCTAACAAATTGTGGTTCGAAAATTATAAGATAGTAGATGGTGACAATATTTCCATGGTCCACAATTTTGTCAACAAGGCAGTTGAAATTGGCTCGATTAAAAATCAGGACACATGAAGTTGGGGTTTTGTTTCTAAGGTGAAGGTGGAAATCTGAATGTTTGTAAGGGTTATGATGTTATTTTGAAAGGTGTCAAAATGGGCACTTTATATTTCTTGTAGGGTTCTACTATTATTGGGTATGTTTATATTGCATCTTTAGAGGTTCAAAAGGATGATATGACTAAGTTATGTCATATGAGACTTGGTCATATGGGTGAAAGGGGGATGCAAATTCTAGCAAAGGAAGATCTTTCTGGTGGTCACAAGATCACGAGCCTTGACTTTTGTGAACATTGTGTCCTTGGGAAGCTACACAGCAAAAAATTTCCAAAGGGTATTCACAAGACAAAAGGCACATTGATTACATCAATTCAAATTGTTGAGGTCCGTCTAGTGTTGAGTCTCTAGGAGGTCAAATGTATTTCTTGACTGTCATTGATGATTATTAAAGAACGACTTGGTTGTTTGTCTTGAAACACAAAAGAGAAGCTTTCAAGAACTTCAAGGAGTGGAAAACGTGAGTGGAGAATCAAACTGGGAAGGAGATCAAAAGGGTGCAAACTGATAATGGTTTGTAGTTTTGTTCGTCAGAGTTTGACCAGTTTTGCAAGGATGTTGGAATTTCTCGTCATCATACAATCAAACATATATCACAACAAAATGGTGTAGCTAAGAGGATAAATCGGACTCTACTGGAGAGCGAGGTGCATGCTCTCTAATGCAAAACTATATATGAGGTTTTGGGCAACATTAGTGACTACAACATGTTACATGATAAACTGCGGACCTCACACTGGCATAAACTGCAAAACACCTTATGAGGTGTGGTCTGATAAGTCTGCTGAGTTTTCCAAACTTAGGGTTTTTGGTTGTACCGTATATTATCATGTCAGCGAGAGTAAACTAGAGCATCGAGAAAAGAAAAGAGTGTGTGTGTAAGAGCCTTAGTCTTTTGGACCGAGATTTGACTTTAGCCGAGATTTGGCCTAGCCACCCCCGCGGGCTTGTGTTCCGCCCCTGCGGCTCAGGGAACCGCTCCTGCGGTTTCCGGCGGCTGTAGCCGGCTTTGTTGACCCTTTGACCCGTGCTTTACTCTTTCCTCCTCTTATTCTTTTCCTTAGCTGATCAAGGGCTTCTTCATCACTTCATTCCCAGCCTTCCTACGTCCTCCTTGCTTCTCCCTTTCTTCTTTTTGATCTTGTGTTGATTTCTCTTTGAGTTTGGAAGAGAAGTGATGTGAGTTTGATGATGTTGATGATGGATGTTGTTGTTGTTGAGCTTGGAAGCCAGTTGTTGTGTGTGTTGATCTTCCTGGCAGCCTAGGACCACAAGTGTGGTAAGTGATCTTGCTTCTTTTTCTTCCTTTCTTTGATTCCATCTTCCTTAACTTAGGATTAGATGTATGTATAGATGTATGTTGATGTGGGTTGTGTATGTATATGGTTGTATGTGGCTTTGGAATGTAGAAGACGTGATTTGATCACGTGAAGAGTGAAAGAGAAGACGGGACTCTACGTTCTGCAGAGTCGCCGCCCCTGCGCCTCAGCGTAGCCGCCCTGCGGGTGACTTGTCACCGCGCCCGCGGCTAGAAGACGCCGCCCCTGCGGCAACGGTTCCAGTGCCAGCGCCCGCGTTCTTCTGCGCCTGCGCTTGCCAGCGGCCACGGTCACCGCGCCTGCGGCCGAGCCTTACCGCACCTGCGGGTTACCTGTTCCGCCCCTGCGTCTTTCCGTCACGCAGGTGCGTCTTGTCCCGGGTCTACCTAGAGTTGGTAGATCCTTTCCTTTCCTAGTATGAGCGGTTTAGTGGCATGCTAGGTATGTGTATGAGGATAGAGTAAGGATGATCATGATAGCGTTTATACCGGTTATGGCTTTGAGGGTTATGAGTTAGGTTATGATCCTTATGGATCCCTTGGGCCGGTCTAGGTGTGACCCTTGTGATGGATATGAATTTGATATATGTTGTTATGCCTTGTTTAGGCAGTGTTGATCTCCAGAGTTGGAGTTGTTTGGGTTTGAGACTTCGAGGTTGAGGTAAGTCCATAGGACTTACTTAGCTGCCATCCTTATATTGGATGTGTGCATGAGTGGTGTTTGTTATATGCTTTGTGATAGCATGTTGATGTGTTTACTATTCATTGGTGTGTGATTGTGCTGATGCATCTTCTTATATATTCGTATGGTTAGCTAACGGTTTTATACCATGTTGTAGATCCTTTGCAGGTTAGGAGAGCTGCAGAGTGATCCAGAGGGGTGATCTGCTGAGGGATCCGTACACTGGGTCGTCCTCGTGGGATATGGTATCTTTTGATCATGTTTATATTATGTTTTGTTTGTACTCAGCAATACTTGTATAAACCTTTTGATACTTTTATAACAGTTTGATGTTTTGTATTTAATCTATCGGTGCCTTGTTGTAAGATTCAGTGAACTTGTTGTCAGTCTAGGGTCAGGATCCATTGTGAGATCCTAGCCCAGTAGCACCTTGAGTCCTACGGATTTGGGGTGCTACAAAGTTCGTATCAGAGCCCAGGTTGACAACAATGGCACTAGTAATCTGCGATAAAGGTCGAATAGATAAATAAACAGAACCGAAAGGGGTCTGACTTTTCAAAAAGTTTTGGTTTTGAAATGAGTACAAATGTTTTGGGATATCGTGTACGTGAGCCATTGCCCCTCTGAAGATCTCGACAACATAAATATATATAGATATTCTGTCGTGATTGATTTGATATATATACAAATGGCATATATATATAGCATTCTAAGTTAGGTTTACGTCTTCTGCAGATGGTTCAGACTAGAGCCTTATCTGCAGCTAGACGAGGTAGAGGTAGACCCCCTCTAGGTAGAGGACGGGGTAGGACTTCTGCTGTTGATCCACGTGCAGCGGAAGAGATTCACGAGGACGTTGTTGAGAGTGTCGTTCCTGAGACTGGGAACGGCGTAGCTGGGAGACAGGGTCCACAGCGAGTCCAGTCAGATGACTGGGATTATGTCTCCATGGGAGGACCTGAGTTCCGCGAGTATATCCGGCGAGTGGAGGAGGCTGCTAGAGCGGGTAGACCTATCCTAGATTTGCCAGCACATGAGGGACCATCTGAGAGATCCCACGGGGTTACTCAGGTGCTAGCTGCACCGGCACCTGTTGGTGAGATTGCTCGAGCTACAGAGGAGCATAGAGGGCCTAGACCAGACACTTGGTTGAAGGCATTTCACCAGATGGGTGTACCCCCTTTCTCTGGGAAGGTGGGGCTGGAGGTGGAGCTTTGGATTGGACATGTGGACTCAGCTCTGGAATCCATTAGATGTCCAGTGGATAGAGAGATCGAGTTGGTGCAGACTTTATTCTAGGACTTGGCACAGCACTGGTGGAGGTCTGTACGAGCACAAGTTGACAGTCATGATCAGATGTGGACCATGATCAGAGAGCGTTTCTGCCCTGTCTCACTGAGGAGGGAGAAACTGCGGGATTTTGTGGAGGCTGGGTTTGAGGATGTACTAGTCTCAGAGGCTATCAGGAGGTTCTAGGAGGAGCTGGCATTGTTGGGTCCAGCTGCACCTTCTGCAGATCAGCATGTATACTTGTTTTCCCGATGTCTGAGGGATGCCACCCGGGCCTATATGGTGGGATTTCATTGTGAGTCCTTGATGGACTACCAGGATAAAGCCGCCGACTATGAGCGAGAGCGGGCTAGTCATAGGAGAGCTTCTCAGACCGGAGGGTCTGAGAAGAGACAGCGTACTGGGCAGACCAGTGGTGCTGGTGGGACTGCTAGTGCAGGGCGAGGTCAGAGTCTCCAAAGTCATCCCTCTTCTACATCAGTTGCAGATAAGGGAGTACAATGCTACAATTGTGGCGGTTATGGACATATGCGGTCAGAGTGTACGAGGCAGACAGTGACTTGCTACATCTGTGGTAGACTCGGTCACCGACATGTTTTCTGTAGACGGGGTGGAGCGTCATCTCAGCAGGGTTCTTCTCCTTCCAGTATAGCGGGAGGTGGGCAGAGACCACCTCAGTAGTAGCAGATTCAGGGACAACAGAGAGTCCCAAATCGCCCTACGACTCAAGGATCTGCTCCTGGGCCGAGTAGAGGCAGAGGTCGTGGTGGGAGCACTACTGACACCCGAGGCCCACAGGGCCGAGTTTTTGAGCCGAGGAGTGCAGAGGAGTCAGCTGCACCGACTGCTACAGGTACCATTCTGATCCATGGTTTACCTGTTAGAGTCTTGTTTGATACGGGTGCTACGCAGTCTTTTATATCTGATGCATGTGTAGAGCGTCTGGGTTTAGATATGATTGAGGGGATACCCTTTAGTATAGGGTTACCCGATGGTAGTAGGGTCAGAGGTACCCATGAGATTCGTGACTGTCCCATTTCTGTAGGGACCCGTGTTTTACTAGTTGACTACTTTGTCATGCCATTAGAGCATGAAGAAGTCATACTAGGTATGGATTGGATGGATATACACTATATAGTCTTAGATGTAGGTAGGAGGACTGTTACCCTCTCTACCGAGTTAGGATAGATAGAGGTTTTCCGAGGTTGGGACCTTGGAAAGTCAGGCATGGTTATCAGTGCGATACGGACAGCTCGATTGATTTCACAAGGTTGTGAGGCCTTCTGGTGTTATGCCATGAAGGAGGGGGAGAGTCCAGCTTTAGAGGATATCCTAGTGGTCTGTGAGTTCACAGATGTGTTTGCTGAGCCGTCCAGTTTGCCGCCTCAGAGGAGTGTGGACTTCGGTATTGAGTTAGAGCCTGGTACGGGACCGATCTTGAAGGCCCCATACCGGATGGCGCCTGTTGAGATGTTAGAGCTGAAGAAGCAACTTGAGGAGTTGGCTGAGAAGGGTTTTATTCGCCCTAGCGTATCTCCATGGGGAGCACCTGTCCTCTTCGTAAGGAAGAAGGACGGATCGTTGAGATTGTGTATAGATTACAGAGAGATGAACAAGGTGACCATCAAGAATAAGTATCCATTGCCGCGTATTGACGACTTGTTAGATCAGCTTCAAGGAGCGACAATATTCTCCAGGATTGACCTGTGTTCAGGATATCACCAGCTGAGGGTGAGAGAGCAGGATGTGCACAAGACAACATTCCGGACCAGATATGGACACTACGAGTTTGTAGTGATGCCATTTGGGCTTACAAATGCCCCATCAGTTTTTATGGAGTTGATGAACAGTATCTTCATCGACTTCCTGGACCAGTTTGTGGTGGTCTTTATAGATGACATTCTGGTGTACTCTCGCAATACAGAGGAGCATGCAGGACAACTGAGGACTGTATTGCAGGTTTTACGGGATAGAGAACTTTATGCAAAGTTCTCTAAGTGCGAGTTCTGGATGCCAGAGGTAGCATTCCTGGGTCATGTGGTATCAGCTGAAGGAATTAAGGTGGATCTGGCCAAGATTGAGGCAGTAGCAGCATGGACTACACCGACGAACGTCAAGGAAGTACGTAGCTTCCTTGGCCTAGCCGGTTATTACAGATGCTTCGTGGAGGGATTCTCTGTGATTGCCCGTCCACTGACGAGTTTGCTGAGGAAGACTACCAGATTTGTTTGGTCTGATCAGTGTATGCAGAGTTTGAGGAGCTGAAGAGACGTTTGACTTCTGCTCCTGTTTTGGCACAACCAGAGGGTACATAGGATTTTGTGGTTTACAGTGATGCATCCAAGCTAGGCTTGGGATGTGTGTTGATGCAGCGGGGCAGAGTGATTGCCTATGCGTCTAGACAGCTGAAGACATATGAGGAGAACTACCCGACTCATGATCTGGAGTTGGCAGCGGTAGTTCATGCATTGAAGATCTGGAGACATTACCTATATGGTGTTACATGTCAGATCTTCACAGACCATCAGAGTCTGAAATACATTTTCACGCAGCGGGAATTGAATAACCGCCAACGTAGGTGGCTTGAGCTGATCAAGGATTTTGATCTGGAGATTTTGTACCATCCAAGGAAGGCGAACGTTGTCGCCGACGCCCTGAGCAGGAAGACGCCTCGAGAGGAGGCGATTGGGAGACTGACAGTTCAACAACTGTTACAAAGGGATTTGATCTGGTTATAGTTGGACATCCAGTTTCCTGATGAGGATGCCCGGCTGAGTACTTTAGAGGTTCTACCTGATCTGTTGGGTGAGATCCAACTGAGCTGAGACTGAGCCGGAGTTTTGATACTATTTGGGTTATAGTAGACAGATTGACGAAGACGGCACGTTTCATTCCTATCACGGAAACGTGGCCGGTGAGCAGATTAGATGAGGAGTACACTAGGCATATAGTGAGACTCCATGGTGTACCGAGGACGATCGTCTCAGACCGAGATGGGCGATTTACCTCGAGGTTTTGGCAGCAGATTCAGACTGCCCTAGGGACGAGTTTACATTTTACTACTGCGTTTCATCCTGAGACAGCTGGTCAGTCAGAGAGGACCATTCAGACCCTAGAGGATATGCTGCGAGCTTGTGTGTTGGATTGGGGACAAGTGTGGACGGATCACTTCCCACTAGTTGAGTTCTCGTACAACAACAGCTGACATGCATCTATTGGGATGGCCTCCTATGAGGCACTGTATGGGCAAAGATGTCGTACACCGTTATGCTGGGATCAGCCTAGTACGGCTAATGGTTTGACACCTGATCAGATTCAGGATGATGTGGCTCGAGTAGCACTGATTAGAGAGCGGATGCTGACTGCGCAGAGCCGTCAGAAGTCGTATGCAGACCGGAGGCGTAGACCTATAGAGTTCAGAGTTGGAGCCAATGTGTGGCTGAGAGTGTAACACCCCAAATCCGCAGGACTCGGAGTGCTATTGGGCTAGGATCTCACAATGGATCCTGACCCTAGCCTGACAACAAGTTCACTGAATCTTACAACAAGGTACTAATAGATTAAAACAAAACATAAAACTGATGTATATATACATATCAAAAGGGTGATACAGAGTACTGCTGAGTACAAAGTCAAACAGAAATCAGTACAATAATAATAACCCAAAATCCCTCGAAAACGCCCAGTGTACGGAACCCTCAACAAATCACCCCTCTGGATCACTCTGCAGTTCTCCTAACCTACAAAGGATCTACAACACGGTATAAAACCGTTAGCTAACCATACACATATATAAGAAGATGCTAGAGCACAAACACATATCAATAATATTAACACTTCATCATGATATCACACATTTACCCGATTTATTATCTTTAATAAGTCCAAACACTCAAGAGTATATAAATCGGTATATATAAATATATGTGACACGAGGAATATATATAACCCTCGCCTCTGCGTGCAATATCTAGCTGGAGTGGTATCAACGCACTTTCCCGTATACCATATGGAGTGGTAGGTGCCCTTCCCGTATACCAGAACTAACTAGCTTACAAAGAACTTCCCATGCTCCACTACGGGATAAAAGGTAAGTTGTCACAGCCACTACAATGGACGGTCGATATAACATAGGTCGGTGACCATCATAACGCATGCTATAAAGCATATAACAAACACCACTCATGCACACATCCAATATAAGGATGGCAGCTAAGTAAGTCCTATGGACTTACCTCAATTTCAGAAGTAGTATCACTACGATCAGCTCTCACTCAGGTCCACTCCAAACTGGAGGATAACATGGCCTATACAAGCCATACATATATATATCAAACTCCTATCACACAAAGGGGTCACACCTAGACCCAAGGGATCCATAAGGATCATATCCAACTCGTAAACCTCAAAGCCGTAACCGGCATATCTATATCATACTCATCATAAACCGATACCTAGCATGGTACTAGTTCCCTCATACTAGAAAAGGAAAGGAGCTACCCAACTATGGGTAGTCCCGGGACAAGACTCACCTGCGTGATCAAGAGACGTAGGAGCGGAGTAGACAACCCGCATGCGCGACAGGGATCAGCCGCAGGCGCGGTGACACGGGACGCAGGCAACGCAGGCAAGGCGCTGGCGCGGGCGCTGCGGCACGACTTCCGCAGGGGCGGCGGGTTCTAGGTGCGGGGGCGGCGATAGTGCAGAACGTGATCCCGCGGCTTCTCTTCGGCTCTTCACGTGACTAAATCATGTCTTCTCTAATCCAAATCACACACATGCAACAACATACACATTCCAGCATCATCCTATGTCCAAACATCTAATCCTAAGCTAAGGAGATGAAAACAAAGAAGAAGAGAAGGAGAAGAAGCAAGAACTCACAACTACTGAAGATCCTAGGCTGCAGGGAGAGGTCATACACATTAGTAACTGGCTTTCAAGCTCAGCATACACATCACCAGCATCATCAACACCCACAAAGCACAACTTTCAAGCAAAACTCCAAGGAGAACAAGAACAAGATCAAAGGAAGGGATGAAGAAGCAAGAAGGACGTAGGAACTAAGGAAAAGAAGTGAAGAAGAACCCTTGATCAGCCAAGGGAAAAGAAGAAGTAAGGGAAAGGTAAAGCACGGGTCAAAGAAGTCAACAAAACCGGCTGCAGCCGCCGGAAACCGCAGGAGCGGTTCCTTGAGCCGCAGGGGAGGATACCCGCAGGGGCGGCATCGTGCCCACGGGTGCGGAAAGGTAATCTCGGCCAAAGCCAATCTCGGATAAGGTCCAATCTCGGTCCGAAAGAATAGGGCTCTCACATCTCACCCCCCGAAAAACAAGTTTCGTCCCAAAACTTGCAAAGTCCTGAAACCACTCGGACTCAAAAGCCGAAGTAAAACTCTCTATAAACTCAAACATAAGCATGGAGGAAATCATTAACTCCAGCAGCAAACTATACTATCCAGGGCCTAGAGGAAAACCATCTCTAGCCAAACCATAAACATATCACAAGGCATAGAGGAATCACATCTCTAGCCGTATCATATCCATAACAGAAAGGCATGGAGGGAGAACATCTCCAGCACCATCAAAACAACATGGAGGAAAGAACCATCTCCAGCTAAACCTAGCATATCACAATAGCATGGAGGGAAGAACCATCTCCAGCTATAAACAAGAATCATACTAGCACAACAAGATCTAATAAGATCATAATCACATCAAAGCTAGTATGAAAATAAGCACATCATAGCATATAAGCATGTAAGCACATAAGACTCACCAAGCTAGTACTAAGATCTACTCGGTGATCCTACAGGTGCACCTATCTCGGCATAGAACTCGGGATAGTTCCTCTGGATACTATCCTCAGTCTCACATGTAGCCTCCTCAGGTCCTCGTCTCGACCACTGTATCCTCAACATAGGAATGTCCTTCGAACGAAGGCGTCTCATACCTCGCTCTAGGACTGCAATAGGATGCTCAACAAACGTGTGGTCCGGCTCAACCACCAAATCATCATAACTCACGATGTGTCTCGGATCTGGTATGTACTCCCTCAGCTGAGAAACATGAAATACAGAGTGAACACCCTCTAATCTCGGAGGCAAGGCTAATCTGTAAGCTGCACTCCCAACAAGATCCAGAATCTCGAACGGTCCGACATATCGGGGGCTCAACTTCCCCTTAGTGCCAAAACGCCTAACACCTCGTGTCGGGGACACTCTCAGCCATACATGGGCTCCAACTCTGAACTCTAGAGGTCTACGCCTCCTATCAGCATAAGACTTCTGACGGCTCTGCGCAGTCAACATACGCTCTCGAATCAGTGCTACTTGAGCCATATCATCCTGAATCTGATCAGGTGCCAAACCACTAACAGTGCTCTGATCATCCTAGCATAGCGGGGTACGACATCTTTGTCCATACACTGCCTCATATGGGGCCATCCCAATAGATGCATGCCAGCTGTTGTTGTACGAGAACTCAACTAGTGGGAAGTGATCCGTCCACACTTGTCCCCAATACAACACACAAGCTCGCAGCATATCCTCCAGGGTCTGAATGGTCCTCTCTGACTGACCATTTGTCTGAGGATGGAACGCAGTCGTGAAGTGCAAACTCGTCCCCAGGGCAGTCTGAATCTGCTGCCAGAATCTCGAGGTAAATCGCCCATCTCTGTCTGAGATGATCGTCCTCGGTACACCATGGAGTCTCACTATCTGCCTAGTGTACTCCTCTGCTAATCTGTTCACTGGCCACGTCTCTCTAATAGGAATGAAACGTGCCGTCTTCGTCAATCGGTCCACTATGACCTAGATGGCATCAAAACTCCGGCTCAACCTCAATCTAGTCACAAAATCCATGGTGACGTCCTCCCACTTCCTCTGTGGAACAGGAAGTGGATGGAGCTTACCTCTAGGTCTGAAATGCTCGATCTTGACCTACTGGCAGGTCGCAAACTGTGCCACAAATCTGGCCACATCGGGCTTCAGCCCTCCCCACCAATATAAACGTCTCAAGTCCTGGTACATCTTACTCGCACCTGGATGTACAGAGTAAGGTGTACAGTGTGCCTCCTGTAAAATCCTCTGTCTCAGTTCTGTATCAGCAGGTACACAGACGCGACCGTTGCGTCTTAAAACTCCATCTACTCCTAGCAGGAACTGTGGTGCCTCATCCCGAGACATCCGCTCTCTGATCCTCATCAAAGTCGGGCAGGTCTCCTACTTTTGTTGGATCTCACCCAACAGATCAGGAAGGACCTCTAAAGTACGCAGTTGGGCATCCTCATCAGGAAACTGGATGTCCAACTCTAACCAGATCAGATCTCTCTGCAACTGATGCTGAATTGTCAATCTTGTAATCGCCTCCTCTCGAGGCGTCTTCATGCTCAGGGCGTCGGCGACAACGTTCGCCTTCCCTGGATGATACAAAATGTCTAAATCAAAGTCCTTGATCAGCTCAAGCCACCTACGCTGGAGGTTATTCAATTTCCGCTGCGTGAAAATATACTTCAGACTCTTATGGTCTGTGAAGATCTGACATGTAGTACCATACAGGTAATGTCTCCAGATCTTCAGTGCATGAACTACCGTTGCCAACTCTAGATCATGAGTCGGGTAGTTCTCCTCATACGTCTTCAACTGTCGAGACGCATAAGCAATCACCCTGCCTCTCTGCATCAAAACACATCCCAAGCCTAGCTTGGATGCATCACTGTATACCACAAAATCCTCAGTACCCTTTGGCTGTGCCAAAATAGGAGCAGAAGTCAAACGCCTATTCAACTCCTCAAAACTCTATATGCACTGATCAGACCACACAAATTTGGTAGTCTTCCTCAGCAAACTCGTCAGTGGACGGGCAATCACAGAAAATCCCTCCACGAAACGTCTATAATAACCGGCTAGGCCAAGGAAGCTACGTACTTCCTTGACGTTCGTTGGTGTAGTCCATGCTGCTACTGCCTCAATCTTGTCCGGATCCACCTTAATTCCTTCAACTGATACAACATGACACAGGAATGCTACCTCTGGCATCCAGAACTCACACTTAGAGAACTTAGCATAAAGTTCTCTATCCCGCAAAACCTGCAATACAGTCCTCATATGTCCTGCATGCTCCTCTCCACTGCGAGAGTATACCAGAATATCATCAATGAAAACCACCACAAACTGATCCAGGAAGTCGATGAATATACTATTCATCAACTCCATAAAGACGGCTGGGGCATTCGTAAGCCCAAATGGCATCACTACAAACTCGTAGTGGCCATATCTGGTCCGGAATGTTGTCCTGTGCACATCCTGCTCTCTCACCCTCAGCTGGTGATATCCTGAACGCAGATCAATCCCGGAGAACACAGTCGCTCCCTGTAGCTGATCTAACAAATCATCAATACGAGGCAGTGGATACTTGTTCTTGATGGTCACCTTGTTCAGCTCTCTGTAATCTATACATAACCTCAATGATCCGTCCTTCTTCCGTACGAAGAGGACAGGTGCTCCCCATGGGGACATACTAGGGCGAATGAAGCCCTTCTCAGCCAGCTCCTCAAGTTGCTTCTTCAGCTCCATCATCTCAACAGGCGCCATCCGGTATGGGGCCTTCGAGATCGGTCTAGTACCAGGATCTAACTCAATCCCAAAATCCACACTCCTCTGAGGCGGCAAACTAGAAGGCTTAGCAAAAACATCTGTGAACTCACAAACAACTGGGATGTCCTCTACAGATGGACTCTCCCCCTCCTTCATGGCATAACATCATAAGGCATCACAACCATGTACAATCAATCTAGCTGCCCGTATAGCGCTGATAACTGTGCATGTCTTCCCAAGGTCCCAACCCCGGAAAACCTCTATCTGGTCTAACTCGGTAGAGAGGGTAACCGTCTTCCTACCTACATCTAAGACTGCAGAGTGTCTATCCATCCAGTCCATACCTAGAATGTCTTCTTCATGCTCTAATGGCATGACAAAGAAGTCAACTAGTAACACACGGGTCCCTACAGAAATGGGACAACCGTGAATCTCACGGGTACCTCTGACCCTACCACCATTGGGTAACCCTATAATAAAGGGCATCCCCTCAACTGTATCTAAACCAAGACGCTCTACACAGGCATCAGAAATAAAAGAGTGCGTAGCACCAGTATCAAATAAAACACTAACAGGTAAACCATGAATCAGAATAGTACCTGTAGCAGTAGGTGCAGCTGGCTCCTTTGCACTCCTCAACTCAAAAACATGACCCCGTGGGCCTCTGGTATCAGTGGTGCCCCCACCACGACATCTGCCTCTACTCGGCCCAGGAGCAGATCCTTGAGTCGTGGGGCGATCTGGGACCCTCTGTTGTCCCTGAGTCTACTGCTGCTGAGGTGGCCTCTGCCCACCTCCCGCTGCACTAGCAGGAGAAGAACCCTGCTGAGATGACGCTCCACCCTGGCGGCAGTAAACAACTCGGTAACCTTGGCTACCACAGGTGTATCAAGTCACTAATGGCCTCGTGCACTCTAGCCTCATATGCCTTGGATCTCCACAGTTAAAACACTGACGTCCCTTCTCTGCAACCGGTGTAGATGAAGGCTGACTCTGGCGTCTCTGACCACGCCAACCACTAGCAGAACCACCAGTACCACTAGTCTGCCCTGTACGCTGCCTCTTCTCAAACCCTCCGGTCTGAGAAGCTCTCCTCTAACTCACCCACTCTCGCTCATAGTCGGCGGCTCTATCCTGGTAGTGCATCAAGGACTCACAATGAAATCCCGCCATATAGGCCCGGGTAGTATCCCTTAGTCATCGGGAAAAGAGATAAACGTGTTGATCTACAGAAGGTGCAGCTGGTCCCAGTAATGTCAGCTCCTCCTGAAATCTCCTGATGGCCTTAGAGACTGGTACATCCTCAAACCCAGCCTCAACAAAATCTCGCAGTTTCTCCCTCCTCAATGAGGTAGGGCAAAAACGCTCTCTAATCATCGTCCTCATATGCTCATAACTGGTAACTTGACCCCGTACTGATCTCCACCAGTGTTGTGCTAAGTCCCGAAATAAAGTCTGAACCAGCTTGATCTGTTTGTCAGCTGGACATCGAATAGACTCCAGAGCTGAGTCTACATGCCCGATCCAGATCTCAACCTCCAACCCCACCTTCCCAGTGAAAGGGGGTACACCCATCTGATGGAATGCCTTCAACCAGGTATCTGGTCTAGGCCCTCTATACTCCTCTGGTGCTCTGACAATCTCAGCAGTAGGTACCTGTACAACTGACACTTGAGTAACGGTGTGGGACCTCTCAGATGGTCCCTCCTGTGCCTGTAAATCTGGAGCACGTCTACCGGCTCTATGAGCCTCCTCTACACATCTGATATATGCTCTGAACTCTGATCCCCCATGGAGACACGATCAGACTCACCAGACTGGGCTCTCTATGCCCCATGTCTCTCAGCTGCCCCGTTCCCAGTCTCAGGAACGACGCTCTCAACAACCTCCTCATGTATCTCTCCCGCAGGTGAACCGTCAGCAGGAGTCCTACCCCGTCCTCTACCTAGAGGGGGTCTACCTCTACCTCGTCTAGCTGTAGGGAAAGCTCTAGTCTGAACCATCTACAGAAGACGTAAACCTAACTTAGAAGGCTATATATATATATATATATATGTCATATGTATAGATATATAACAAATCAATCACAACAGAATATCTATATATATCTATACTGTCGAGATCTTCACAGGGGCGATGGTTCACGTACACGATATCCCAAAACATTTGCACTCATTTCAAAACCAAAACCTTTTGAAAAGTCAGACCCCTTTCGGGTTCTGTTTATTTATCTATTCGAACTTTATTGCAGATTACTAGTGCCATTGTTGTCAACATACCAACTTTGTAACACCCCAAATCCGTAGGACTCGGCGTGCTACTGGGCTAAGATCTCACAATGGATCCTGACCCTAGCCTGACAACAAGTTCACTGAATCCGTACAATAATAATAACCCAAAATCCCTCGATAACGCCCAATGTACGGAACCCTCAGCAGATCACCCCTCTGGATCACTCTACAACTCTCCTAACCTAAAAAGGATCTACAACACGGTATAAAACCGTTAGCTAACCATACACATATATAAGAAGATGCTAGAGCACAAACACATATCAATAATATTAACACTTCATCATGATATCACACATTTACCCGGTTTATTATCTTTAATAAGTCCAAACACTCAAGAGTATATAAATCGGTATATATAAATATACATGACACGAGGAATATATATAACCCTCGCCTCTGCGTGCAATATCTAGCTGGAGTGGTATCAACGCACTTTCCCGTATACCATATGGAGTGGTAGGTGCCCTTCCCGTATACCAAAACTAACTAGCTTACAAAGAACTTCCCAGGCTCTACTATGGGATGAAAGGTAAGTTGTCACATCCACTACAATGGGCGGTCAATATAACATAGGTCGGTGACCATCATAACGCATGCTATAAAGCATATAACAAACACCACTCATGCACACATCCAATATAAGGATGGCAGCTAAGTAAGTCCTATGGACTTACCTCAATTTCAGAAGTCGTATCACTACGATCAGCTCTCACTCAGGTTCACTCCAAACTGGAGGACAACACGGCCTATACAAGGCATACATATATATATATATATATATATATCAAACTCCTATCACACAAAGGGGTCACACCTAGACCAAAGGGATCCATAAGGATCATATCCAACTCGTAAACCTCAAGGCCGTAACCGGCATATCTATATCATACTCATCATAAACCGATACCTAGAATGGTACTAGTTCCCTCATACTAGGAAAGGAGCTACCCAACTATGGGTAGTCCCGGGACAAGACACACATGCGTGATCGAGGGACGCAGGAGCGGAGTAGACAACCCGCAGGCGCGGTGACACGGGACACAGGCAACGCAGGCAAGGCGCTGGCGCGGGCGCTGCGGCACGGCTTTCGCAGGGGCGACGGCTTCTAGGCGCGCAGAACGTGATCCTGCGGCTTCTCTTCGGCTCTTCACGTGACTAAATCACGTCTTCTCTCATCCAAATCACACACATGCAACAACATACACATTCCAACATCATCTTATGTCCAAACATCTAATCCTAAGCTAAGGAGATGGAAACAAAGAAGAAGAGAAGGAGAAGAAGCAAGAACTCACCACTATTGAAGATCCTAGGCTGCAGGGAGAGGTCATACGCATCAGTAGCTGGCTTCCAAGCTCAGCATACACATCACTAGCATCATCAACACCCACAAAGCACAACTTTCAAGCAAAACTCCAAGGAGAACAAGAACAAGATCAAAGGAAGGGATGAAGAAGCAAGAAGGACGTAGGAACTAAGGAAAAGAAGTGAAGAAGAACCCTTGATCAGCCAAGGGAAAAGAAGAAGTAAGGGAAAGGTAAAGCACGGGTCAAAGAAGTCAACAAAATCGGCTGCAGCCGCCGGAAACCGCAGGAGCGGTTCCTTGAGCCCTAGGGGCGGGAACCCGCAGGGGCGGCAGTCGTGCCTGCAGGTGCGGAAAGGCCAATCTCGGCCAAAGCCAATCTCGGCTAAGGTCCAATCTCGGCCCGAAAGAATAGGGCTCTCACAAAGAGTGTCCCCGACACGAGGTGTTAAGCGATTTGGCATTAAGGGGAAGTTTAGCCCCCGATATGTCGGACCGTTCGAGATTCTGGATCGGGTTGGGAGTGCAACATACAGATTGGCGTTGCCTCCGAGGTTAGAGGGTGTTCACCCTGTGTTTCACGTGTCTCAGCTGAGGGAGTACATACCAGATCCGAGACATATCGTGAGTTATGATGATTTAGTGGTCGAGCCGGACCACACTTTTGTTGAGCACCCTATTGCAGTCCTAGAACGAGGTATGAGACGCCTGCGTTCGAAGGACATTCTTATGCTGAGGATACAGTGGTCGAGACGAGGACCTGATGAGGCTACATGGGAGACTGAGGATAGTATCCAGAGGAACTATCTAGAGTTCTATGCTGAGTTAGATGCACCAGCAGGATCGCCGAGTAGATCTTAGTACGTACTACCTTGGTGAGTGTTATGCTTATGTGCTTATGTGCTTATGTGCTTATATGCCATGATGTGTTTATTTTCGTACTAGCTATGATATGATTATGATCTTATTAGATCCTGTTGTGCTAGTGCGATTGTTTATAGCTGGAGATGGCTCTTTCCTCCATGCTATTGTGATACGTTTAGGATTCAGCTGGAGATGTTATTCCTCCATGCTATTTTGATGGACATAGTGTTGCTGGAGATGTATTTCCTCCATGCCTTTTTGTTATGGTTATGATACGGCTAGAGGTATGAATCCTCTATGCCTTGTGATGTGTTTATGGTTTGGCTAGAGATGGTTTTTCTCTATGCCTTGGATAGTGATTTTGTTGCTGGAGTTGATGACTTTCTCCATGCTTATGTTTGAGGTTATAGAGAGAGTTGTACCTCGGCTTGTGAGTCCAAGTGGTTTCAGGACCTTGCAAGTTTCGGGACGAAACTTGTTTTTATGGGGAGAGATCTAAGAGCCTTAGTCTTTCGGACCGAGATTTGACTTTAGCTGAGATTGGCTTTGGCCGAGATTTGGCCTAGCCGCCCCCGCGGGCTTGTGTGCCGCCCCTGCGGCTCAGGGAACCGCCCCTGCGGTTTCCGGCGGCTGCAGCCGGCTTTGTTGACCCTTTGACCCGTGCTTTACTCTTTCCTCCTCTTATTCTTTTCCTTAGCTGATCAAGGGCTTCTTCATCACTTCATTCCCAGCCTTCCTACGTCCTCCTTGCTTCTCCCTTTCTTCTTCTTGATCTTGTGTTGATTTCTCTTTGAGTTTGGAAGAGAAGTGATGTGAGTTTGATGATGTTGATGATGGATGTTGTTGTTGCTGAGCTTGGAAGCCAGTTGTTGTGTGTGTTGATCTTCCTAGCAGCCTAGGACCACAAGTGTGGTAAGTGATCTTGCTTCTTTTCTTCCTTTCTTTGATTCCATCTTCCTTAGCTTAGGATTAGATGTATGTATAGATGTATGTTGATGTGGGTTGTGTATGTATATGGTTGTATGTGGCTTTGGAATGGGGAAGACGTGATTTGATCACGTGAAGAGTGAAAGAGAAGACGGGACTCTACGTTCTGCAGAGTCGCCGCCCCTGCGCCTCAGCGTAGCCGCCCCTGCGGGTGACTTGTCACCGCGCCCGCGGCCAGAAGACGCCGCCCCTACGGCAACGGTTCCAGCGCCTGCGTTCTTCCGCGCCTGCGCTTGCTAGCAGCCACGGTCACCGCGCCTGCGGGTTACCTGTTCCGCCCCTACGTCTTTCCGTCACGCAGGTGCGTCTTGTCCCAGGTCTACCTAGAGTTGGTAGATCCTTTCCTTTCCTAGAAGTTTGATGAGAGTTCTATGCTTAACTTGTTAGTGAAGTAAATGAAACCAGGGGAGAGCAGTAGTGTTGATAAACAGGTGGAGAACTAGTTTCTTCCTCAAGAAGAAGAGGAACATCCATAATCATAAGCTAAGCTACCTGAATCTGCAACATCAGGAAATCAACCATCAAAAGCTATTAATTAGAGCTTAGTTGATGGACACTCAAAAAGAGTTGGAGTAAGATCTCCACAAAGGTACGGTTTTAGGGATATGGTTGGTTATGGCTTACAGGTTGTAGAAGAGATGAATAGTCATGAACCATCCACTTATAAAGAAGTTGAATCTGGGTCCAAAGTTGCACAGTGGTTTGCAACAATGGGAGATGAGATGGGGTCACTTCATAAGAATCGGACTTGGGAGTTAGTCATACCGCCTGGAGAGAGAAAAGTTATTACTTGCAAACGGATTTTCAGGAAGAAGGAAGGGATTTCATTTGCTGAAGGGTCAAGTATAAGGCTCGAGTTGTTGCAAGAGATTTTCACCAGAGAGAGGAAGTGGATTACATTGAGATTTTCTCGCCAGTAGTTAGGTATACCTCCATAGCAACAGTGGTGCATCAAAATCTAGAGCTTGAACAACTTGATGTAGAAAACAACTTTCTTACATGTAGAGTTAGAATAAGAAATATGCATGACTCAGCCGGATGATTTCCAAGTTTTAGGGAAAGAAAACTATGTCTGCAAGTTGAAGAAGTTTTTATATTGACTTAAGCAGCCTCCGAGACAATGGTACAAAAGATTTGAGAGTTATATGATAGAGATTGGTTACAAAAGGAGTGTTTATGATTGTTGTGTGTACTACAACAAGATGAAGGATTATTCTCTCATCTATTTGGTCTTGTATATAGATGATCGATATTCTAATAACTACAAATAACAAGTATGACACTGAAAAACTGAAGGGTCTCTTAAGTGTTGAGTTTGAGATAAAGGATCTGGGAGCAGCTCGAAAAATTCTAGAAATGGAGCTTTTTAGTGATAGGGGTCATAAGAAGCTTTGATTATCACAAAAAAGATATATTGAAAAGGTGTTATCAAGGTTTGGAATATCATCGGTCAAGCCTACTGATACACCTAGTGCTGCTAATATCCATCTTACCATGCCACTCTATTTTCACCTTAGTTGTTTGGATGAGGAGAAGGAGTATATGTTGTGAGTCCCTTATGCTAGTACAATAGGGAGTTTAATGTATGTTATGGTCTGCACAAGGAAAATAGCACTAACAAGCTGTGAAGAGGTTATTTAGGTACCTTAGAGGTACATCTGTCATTGGGATCGTTTTTGGAAATGATACACTGTTTGGTCACAAGGTACTCTGATTTTGATTATGTAGGAGATGTTGATACTAGAAGATTTATGATCGATTATGTTTTCACTCTTAGGGGTTCTATTGTGAGTTGGAATGCAACCTTACAACCCACAATTACTTTGTCTACCACAGAGTTAGAGTTTATGGCATTGAAAGAAGCAACTAAAGAGGAAATTTGGTTGAAGGGATTGTTAGTGATCTAGGTATACATCACGATTAGGCTATTGTATACTTTGACAATTTGAGTGCAATCTGTTTGGCCAAGGATTAGGTTCATCATGAGAGTACTAAACATATTAACATCAAATATCATTTCTTGAGAAGTGAGAAGTGGATCACGGTGAATAAAGTAGGAATTGTTGATAATCCTACTGTTATGTTCACCCAACCGGTATCTCGTAGCAAGTTCCAACATTGTTTGGACATGCTAAATGTCAGAAGTTGTTGAGTGTCCAAGTGGAACATCTGGATAGAGAAAGGAGTTAGTCTGGACATTGACTAATGCATCTAGTATATTTGTAAGGATTCAAGTCAAGGTGAAGATTTGTTGATATGCCTTGAATTGGGTTCATCACTTGTTTAAACCTTTATGTTTGGCCCAATCTTATAGTTGACACCCAAGTATAACCTAGAGTTTCGTCACCCTATATATTGTAGCGTTCTCTCTGCCTCCAAAATTAATCTGGTTATCCATAGTTTATCTGTATTCTGAAACTCATCAATAAAATCTCTTTGAAAGTGGACGAAGCCATTATTGGGTGAACCAATATAAATTTGTGTCTGTCGTCTTTCTTGTTTTTTGAAATTTGTCATTTCTCATAATTCCGCACATATATGTTACTCTCCTATTTTTATTGTTCCTAATATGTTACTTTTTTCTCTCTAATATCTTAGAATCAAAAGAAGTAATAAATTATGGTGTTTTACTTTCATAACTTATTGAGATTGTATCCCATCTCCAATAATTTCCGATCCTAATTTTTCTCTCGTAGCTACGTGAATAAAAAAAAATATCTAACAAAATTAGTAAGGAGTACAAAAACTAAAACTAAATTAGTGAATAGGGACACCACTTCTAATTTTCTCTTGTGTCATCTTATGTTTTGAAATGTTATCGACTCAAACCTATCAAATTAAGAGTTGTTTGGCAAGGAGAAACTCTTGAGAGTTAATGCGTCGGTTAAACTAGTTTTTTAATGGAGACAAAATGAAATGAAAAATAGTAGTTGATTTAACAAGCGCTTTTTAACCTAATATATATTACAAAGATTATAGAGGGATCTTATTTACGCTCCAAATTCGGTGCCGGCTGAGTGATGGGCTGAGACGCACTACAGGTGCATCTGGGGCAAGACGGCGTGGAATTAAGCAACACAATGAAGTTGGCCGCTTGTTGGCGGTTTGTTTTGGCTTTTACCTAGTTGAGACGCACCTATTGTGCATCTACAACCCAATTTCTTTTGCCCATCAATACCAATAATTAGTTGATCATTAGTTGTCAATAGGTTAATGCATTGATTATAATAATAATATTACTATTATTAGATGTTAATAATATTTATAATAATGATAATATTACTAATATTAATAGTGTTAATAACATTAATAATAATAATATAATAATAATAATAATAATGTTAATAATGTTAACATTAATAATAGTAATATTAATAATGCTAATAATGTAAACAATAACAATATTAATATTAACATTAATATTAATAATTTTTAATAATAATAATAATAATAATAATGTTTACAATAATAATACTAATAATGTTAACAATAATAATATTAATAATGTTAATGATAATAATAATAATAATAATAATAATGATAATAATAACAATAATAATAATAATTACAATAATAATAATAATAATAACAATAATAACTAAAAATTTTAATAATATTAATAACTAAAAATTAGAAATTACATTACAAATAGAAAATACGAAATAACACAAATAAATTAAAATCAAGATGACTTCAAGACGACTTGAGGCAAAAGAAGCCATTTGTGGACCCGAGAGAATCCAAGACGACTAATGATCAAAGCATATATCTCTCTAAATCTTGCCATGGAACTACAACGAATAACGCATCTCGCAGCCGAATCGATATTGCATCAAGTCGGATGTTCCATTTGTGCCATATGGGGTCGAAATCCAAGTTGTAGTGCCGAGAGTTTCGGCTTCTCTACAGACGCAACAGGCGGATGGGTTCCACGGGAATTTGTTGAACTCGGCCGAATTCACGGGCGACCTTGTTTGGATGATATGGCTCTATGTACGGACCTATCTGAATTGTACCCTATACATAGGTTTGGTTCTCACAATGGATCCTGACCCTAGCCTGACAACAAGTTCACTGAATCTTACAACAAGGCATCAATAGATTAAAACAAACATAAAACTGATATATATATATATATATATATATATATATATATATATATATATATATATATATATATATATATATATATATATATATATATATATATATATATATATATATATAACCCTCACCTCTGCGTACAATAGCTAGCTGGAGTGGTATCAGCACACTTTCCGTATACCATATGGAGTGGTAGGTGCCCTTCCCGTATACCAAAACTAACTAGCTTACAAAGAACTTCCCAGACTCCACTACGGGATGAAAGGTAAGTTGTCACAGCCACTACAATGGACGGTCAATATAACATAGGTCGGTGACCATCATAACGCATGCTAGAAAGCATATAACAAACACCACTCATGCACACATCCAATATAAGGATGGCAGCTAAGTAGGTCCTATGGACTTACCTCAATTTCAGAAGTCGTATCACTACGATCAGCTCTCACTCAGGTCCACTCCAAACTGGAGGACAACACGGCCTATACAAGGCATACATATATATATATATATATATATATATATATATATATATATATATATATATATATATATATATATATATATATATATATATATATATATATCAAACTCCTATCACACAAAGGGGTCACACCTAGACCCAAGGGATCCATAAGGATCATATCCAACTCGTAAACCTCAAGGCCGTAACCGGCATATCTATATCATACTCATCATAAACCGATACCTAGCATGGTACTAGTTCCCTCATACTAGGAAAGGAAAGGAGCTACCCAACTATGGGTAGTCCCGGGACTAGACACACATGCGTGATCGAGGGACGCAGGAGCGGAGTAGACAACCCGCAGGCGCGGCAGGGATCAGCCGCAGGCGCGGTGACACGGGACGCAGGCAACGCAGGCAAGGCGCTCGCGTTGGCGCGGGCGCTGCGGCACGACTTCCGCAGGGGCGGCGGCTTCTAGGCGCGGGGGCGGCGTCTGTGCAGAACGTGAACCCGCGGCTTCTCTTCGGCCCTTCACGTGATCAAATCACGTCTTCTCTCATCCAAAACCACACACATATACATACACATTCCAACATTAACCAACATTCAAATCATCTAATCCTAAGCTAAAGAGATGGAATCAAAGAAGAAGAGAAGGAGAAGAAGCAAGGAACTCACCACACCTGTGGTCCTAGGCTGCAGGGAGAGGTCACACACATTAGTAGCTGGCTTCCAAGCTCAGCATACACACATCCATCATCAACAAAAACCACAAAACACAACTCTCAAGGAAAACTCCAAGGAGAAACAAGAACAAGATCAAAGGAAGGGATGAAGAAGCAAGAAGGACGTAGGAAGGGTTGGAGAAGTGAGGAAGGTAACCTTGCTCAGCAAGGAAAGAAAAGAAGTAAGCAAAGGGTAAAGCACGGGTCAAAGGAGTCAACAAAACCGGCTGCAACAGCCGGAAACCGCAGGGGCGGTTCCCTGAGCCGCAGGGGCGGAAACCTGCAGGGGCGGCAGTCATGCCCGCGGGTGCGGAAAGACCAATCTCGGCCAAAGCCAATCTCGGCTAAGGACAAAACTCGGTCCGAAAGAATAGGGCTCTCACAACAGCTAGGTCGTAGAAAAACCATACGACCTCGCTCGTGTCCATACCCTCAGTTTGCGCCCTATAAAGACGCAAACGGTCCTCTGAAACCCGTGATGTCCTCTCCGCCTCAAAGTGGGCCCCAATGGGTAGGTTTTGACCCAACGGCAGTCCTTGGAATCTTGCTTGGAAACACGGAAAATGCGAAGAAATTCAGTGTTGTGCATGGATGTATAACATTGTGTGATTAAATATGACTGTAATATTAATTTCAATTATAGTCAAATAAAAATAAATAGTTTAATTACCCCGAGAAGGATGTTAAACCCGGAAATTTGATGTGTTCCATCCCAAGTAGCCTCGCCCAAGTGTCAGTATAGATACGCTAAAGTGAGTGTCCCCCGTGCCGTCTCTCTTGTCCTACCGTGGTCATGAACAAGGTCACAGTAGTATACCCGGACCTTATTGCCGGACTTGTCCTGAAATATTGCGATACCTAATAATTGTAACAACCAAGCGGAAGCGATTGCAGTGGGGTTACCATTGTTGTTGATGAGAAACTCAATCCGTTCTTTGAGCTCCGCCGTCACAAACCCGCCCTTCCGATGGATCAAATGCCAATCATCGTCATCCCAGAAGCCAAATAAGTTGGTCGCACGTTGTTGGATCTCGAGCTCCGATGGGATGATAGGCATGTTGTTACCGTCAATGGACAAGCTAGTGATTTGAATAACGTCATGGAGGGTTATCGTCATTTCACCGAAGGGAAGGTGGAACGTGTTGGTATCCGGTTGCCATCGCTCTACGAACGCATTCACGAGCGTGTGATCAAAGTTTGTAAGATGAACCGATAACATACTTTATAACCCGGATGCGTCCACCAAACGCCTCCATGGTGTGTGTGGATGCTTGTTATGGTAAATGGCCAAAAGTTCACGCACACACCTATCTCGTCGACGAACTCTGCATACTACGGCCTGTTTTCATCAAATAACAAATACTTAGTTATTTTGTTGAAAAAAATCGATTAATGAAAATGAAGAAACGAAATCCATAATCGTACCCAATCAGGGTCTTACAATATCTTAACCGCCTTATGGACGTTGTACGTTACAAGTACTTAATCAGACAATGGTCGCCCGGTGTCTCTATCAACGATGTCGTCTGGAACCCCGTCATCGTCAGTATTTTTGAGGGGGGTTTCTTGTTGTTCCTGAACCGGTTCGGGCATGCGCTCTTAGTAATAGTTACCCTCCTACGACTACGGATTGATGGTTAAAAGAGTGGTGAAACAAGTAATTCATACATTAAAATATGGAAGAAATTGAACGTGTAATTCATAAGAACTGACCTGGTAATATGGATTGTTAGGACCCGCAATGTTCGAATAATCATATACATTGCTGGGACCCGCAATGTTCGTATAATCATATACGTTGCTGGTAGGGGTGTCAATGGGTCGGATATGGGGCGGGGAGCACCCTATTCATCCCCATCCCCGTTTAATATAATGTCCCTCATCCCCATCCCCATACCCGCTCGTAGGGGCGGAGCCAGAAAAATTTTCGGGATGGGCGGAATTTAAACTAAAAGAACAAAAATATAGATTTTATATTTAATATATATATATATATATATATATATATATATATATATATATATGTTAAGCAAAAATATTACAAGAAAATAAAAATGCGTAACACATTTTATTTGAAAAAAAAATGTTTATAAGGTTCGACCCTTATTCGTCGTATCCTCACAATTCTAAAACAATACCGATTTAAATCCGGATGACCTCTTGAATATTTTTGAGGATTTGGGCTGCACCCGACGGGTTGCCTACGTACCTTCCCTAGGAAGGATCAAGCCTTACGTAGTTCAATTGAATATTTTTCCAAACTTCGATTTCCATGCATCATAGAACGGGATCGAACTCAACTTTTAGGACAGGTCGTCCATAATCCGCACCAACTATGACTTGTATTTCTCAACTTTTTACGCATCACCGGAATCACTCGGACCCACCTTCTATGAAGGGTTTTCCGAATTGTCCGACTATCATTTGCATATGAGAATTTATGCGGTCGGTCTCTTTTTCTTCTTTTGTTTGGGGTATGAGGTATGACTGAACTCGACGAGTTTCCTACGTATCCGTTTCGACGGAATCAAGTCAAACGTAGTTCTCAAACCTTCCTTTGAGTATCAACTTTGAAATTTGTGATTGAACTCAACGGCCATGAGATTGAGTTTCCTACGTACCCTTTCATAGGGATCAAATCATACGTAGTTCTTTTTCACAATTTTTGGTTTAGGGGTGCGACCGAACTCGATGAGTGTTGCTTTATATCGAGCTTCCTACGTATCCGTTTGAGACGGAATCAAGTCATCGTAGTTCTTTTATTTCTAAAACTTGGTATAGTGGCCACTCTGTTTGAGATCAATCGCACTATGAGAGTTCACATCACGCTCGACCTATCGGATTTAGTTTCTATTGTTTGCTTATAAGCGCCACTAGCATGACTTACTTTAGCCATCACTGCTTGAAATGCCTCCCTTCTCTCTTTTTCTTATTGAATTTTGTTTCAAAACTTTTGAACAATCAACTATGCTTATGAACCTTCTCTACTCAAATGCATATATGATACACCACTTCTTTGTAATTGTACACACATCAAATATCCTTCCAATATTTTCTTTTACTCCATCCTAACTTATTTTCTTCTTCACGTTCCAGCAAATTTGAAGCTAAATCAGCCGCTATTCGATCGAAACTTATGCATTTCTTCTTGTTGTCGCGTGTTCTTTGAGATATTGGACAACGAAATTGAGAGATCCGCCTTCTTGGTCTTCTTTTATCTTTCTTCATTTTCATATGTTACCTTCACACCCCTATTTACTTTGCGTGTTTCTATAAAACTTTTTTAAAAATTCTCCTCTCGATGATCTCCTCCCTTAATTAACAATACCCCTTCATTTTCTTAACATAAGCTTTGCAATAGTCTTTAATGATGGGATTAGAACATAGAACATTTGCGGAAGATGGAATATCAACTCCTTGTGCCCACGTCACGTATTGCACTTTCTCACCCAAAGCGCTTAAATTGTTCATGAGCATAATCCGTATCTTATTTTTCATGCTTCCAAAAATAGGAAAATTCAATGCCTACAAAATATTTTAGTTGAAGACGCTGGTGTAATTGTGCTCGTAGTTGAAGGCCCAAGCCCGGAAAACGGTGAAATCCATCTAGCATAGTCTCCGGAGCATGTTGGAAACAAGAGATTCGGAGTGGTGAAAGGACATATCTTTTGTATAAGGTACTATAGATCTCGATCGTTGACAAGAATGACGCCGAGTTGTACTCCATGCATGTTGTCGGCGACGGCAAATCGGATGGAATTTCGTAGAGAAGTATGCAACTGGTTTTGTAAGAGATCCATAAGAGGAACATGAAGCTTGTTGTTGAAGTTGAGGTAGAGGATGGTGGCTACTAAATTAATCCTGCCTAGACATATTTCTCCATGAATTCATAATTTCCCGACCTTATCGTTCTTCTCGATCGAATTGCTCTTGACGTATGACACGGCTTCATCCTTGGGGGATGAAGGATGACTTCGTTTGAGATCGATTGAACCACTATTTTACTTGTAGCGGCGGTTCAAGTGAGCGCCGTCTTTATTTCCTGCTCAATATGGAACAAGTATAATAAAAATAAAGTACAGAGAATACCAACTGCAATCTTGGATCCTTTTTGTTGAATAATAGCTATCCTTCCTCGTATTTGCTCAACTAACTCGATCTTACTGTGCATGCTTCTCTTTTTTATTTTCATATTCTTTGGGCTTTTGAATAAGATCAAATAATTAACCTCTCAACTTTTCCAACTGCATTATCTCTCTGTTGCCTTATGCCCACCATATTCATCGCTTGCTTTCTTCTTCTTTCCAAGATGCTGTTTCATGTCACGGTTGAATCTACTTAACCCTTATCGGCATTTGACTGCGTATTTTGTTGGTTGCATCCCTTCCACACCAATTTGAATTTATCTTCATAACTGTTGCAATGACTCACACATAACTACATGGTTCCTCCTAGCTTTACATAATCAAACACATTTCTAACTCGTTACTTCTTCTTCTTCTTTGCAACCGGGGTATTGCGGCCTAACGAACAATCAATCTGGAATTTCCCCTTAATAAGACAATGTCTCCCTTGGTAAAGCTTCAACTTCGAGAAATTACATTTATATTTGAAGCCATCATTAACTCCATAGTCGCTCTCGATCGAGAACCCACGAACAAAACAAAACAATTCAAGAACCCCCTAGTCGGTTGACACGAGTAGACAAACACCAGTTAGCCTTCCTCTTACAAACATCAATATAATACAAAGGCAATTCTCACAACGGCTATCTTTGATCGTCTTGATGTTGAAAGTCGATCCTCCTTTGTGGGCTCATATCACTTGCTCAACCCTCATATGGTGCTTCTTGCTTCCTTTTTTTTTGTCCCTAAAATTAATTTAAACATTTTTTTTTCTTTTTGGCGGGCTCCTGGAATTTTTTGGTCAATACCCTCATTTGTTGAATAGAAGTTCCCCTCAACATTGCTTTTCACTTGGTTCTTCGTTCGACTGATCTCATTCTCGATATTTCTGGCACAACATTTCTGCATAAAAGAGGTGGTTTCCGGACGGGATTGATGTAGCCGCCGACCCAATTTGCGATCGCTTTTCTTTGCTTCACCCAACTTACATGTGCGAGTCAAATCTCACGTATTCAAGAACCATTCGACCTCAAGCTGAAAACAAAAATAAATAAAAAACAGACAAGAATATAATCTTTGTTAGAGACTCGTACCTTAATGAAGTTGAAGGAATGGAAACTTGATTGCTTGGACAAATTTAAAGAAACTGGATTCCTTTGTCGCTTCTTTATATGTCTTTCTTACAGCTTTCTCCGTTCCCTTCTTTTTTGACTTCCTCTCTTGCTGGTTCTCTTAAGTTTCTTGAGTCTCTCACTCTGATTCTCTCTTTTGCACGTCTGACTCTCTCTTCTTTTTTCTTCTTTTTTTGTCCCCTCTAGACACTAGTGTTGCATCTCCTCCTTATATACAGATATACAACAGCCTTAAATACATGGCAATTATGGCAGCGGTTTCAAATTGGCGTTTGTAGACTGAACAATGGAAACGCCCATCTCCATTATAGCCTCGATTAAAAGCTTATAATGGCCATTAATTTTCCTTGGACTGCAAGTTGTCAAAGCGTTTCTTCTTTGTGGTTTCATTGCTGAGTCAATTACCCATGAATTAGCAAGTTTTATTGCTAAATTGATTATCCATGAAATTAGAAAACAACTTACATAAACTTTTCTGATACTCTTTCTTTTATTATGGCTTTATGAATTGGATTTGATATGGTGGGTAAATAGCACCGGTTTAGTGGCTAAATCAAAGACTGTTAAAAGGGTAAATTTGATGATTTATATTTAAATTTAGCTTGTTTAGTGGCTAAAATCAAGGAAAAGAAAAGTTTAAAAGAAAATCTTTTTCTCATCTCTCTTTTTTTCTTTACAAATAATACCTAATTGATAGATAGGTAATTATTCATTACATTTCATTTTTTTTCAACTTCTTCTTTCTTTTTTTTTTTGGCTAATTTTGAAGAAACATTTAGACTATGTTTTCGATTAATTTTTAAGTCATAAGTATAAATGGTATATGACTTAAGATTAATTTCATGTCAAATCGCAAACATATGATATTGGTGAAATTTTGCCTTTCAACAATATATATACATATATAAATTTAATCTAGTACTTATTTTTCATCTAATATTCAATAACTAATACTTATAAAATTAAATTTAGCACCTGTTACGAAATTGTACAACAATCCAAAAATTTTAAAACTTGAAGATTTGATGTATGGGATTGCTACACAATACAAACCATTCTTGTAGGCTAGGCAACAGACCCTAAAAATAGCTATCAGTATTCAGTAGTGCAGCTTGCAGAACATAAAAAAAAAACTAATAAATTATCAACCCATTTGAGCATAATATGGAGGCTATTTTTTCTACCTTGGGCACACTAGTATTGGGCTCTTTTTTGGATTGGGCTGGGCGACGGCTTAGTGTCGCCCAGCCTTGTATCCGCCACTGTCCGCTCGGGTATTGAAAATTGTTCCCATTCTCATCCCTGTCGGATATTCATCCCCATCGGGAAATCCTTGTCCCCGTTTAGTTTTTCCATTTAATTTTTTATGGGTTTTTCCATAAAACTCTTCGTCTCCATCCCCGTTCCCGTTTAACTTTCAAGAGTTTGATAAAAACATTAACATGGATAATAAATGTGAAATTAGGCCATAAAAACATTAACTCGGATAAAAACATTAAGTCGGATAATAAATGTAGTGTCATGCATTTAATCAATGTGATTTGACATTTATGACGTATTCGGAAACTTCACGAGGGTGTTATCCTCATATGATCAAAAACCAAATTAATATAGGTTAACATTAGCATGTACATGATTTACGCATATAATATACATTTAATTGAAATGTTATTCTCATATTTTTTCAAAATGTATTTTGTGTAAGAAGGAACGAGTATGATACTCTTAAATCTTAAAATTTAAAAGTGTATATAATTTACTAACCTTTATCCAATTTGTCAAAGTATAGGTATATTGTGTTTATATTAAGTTTCGTTCGTTCAATTGGGATCGAGACTCGTAGTACAAACTAGTGTAAACTAAAATAGTTATATCTTACTAACATTTAGATTACGATCTCAAGATAAAGTGAAATATTATTTTATCATTTAATTTCACGGTTTAGGATTTATGTTACACATCAAAACACGTATTTGAGAGAGTAAGACACAAAAAAAAACACAAAATGTAGTATGTCGTGCATTTGATCATTGCGATTTGACATTTATGACGTATTTAAATTTTTTGCAAGGGTGTTATCCTCATATGATCGCAAATCTAATTAATATAGCTAGGATGACATTAGCTTAATTTACTCATATAGTTATCAAATAAATATTTAAACTTAAAATACTTTTTGTGTAATAGGAATGAGTATGATACTAAAGTACAATAGTGTATATAGTTTGAAATTTTAGTAAGAATCGGCAAAATTTGAATTAAACTTGAACCTACAGTGAAAGTCTTATATAAATACAATTTGTTTATTTATGTATCTCCAACGGGGATCCTCATCGGGTTCCCCAACAGGGATTCACATCGGGTTCCCCATCGGGGATCCCATCGAGTTCCCCGGCGGGTTGAGGTATGGATCGGGGAGCGGGGCGAATACCTCTATCTTCATCCCCGTCCCCATCCCAAGCGGGGAATCAAAATTTTTCCCATCCCCGTTCCCATAATGGGTAATACTTGTGAATTTCGAGGAATTCTCATTCCATTTACACCCCTAGTTGCGGGGACCCGCAATGTTCGTATAATCATATACATTGTTGGGGCCCGCAACATTCGTATAGTCATTTACACTGCTAGGATCGGCATCATTTGTCCCGTAGTGGAACCGCATGTTTTGGCTTGGTTCCTCGGCTTGGTTGTGCGAGGATGGCCGGTTACTTGAAGCCTCGACCCTACTTGTATATGGATCACGGTACATATCTTGGTTGTTGATGTAGGGTGGAATGAAAACATTTGTATCGAAAAATAATCCTACATAAATATATAAATTTAATATGTATATATATATATATATATATATATATAGAGAGAGAGAGAGAGAGAGAGTTAGGATCATGTAGGAACCTTTCTTAAAGTAGGGAGTAGGAACATCTACCATACGTACTATTGTTTTGTGTGAACGTCCCTAATTAACAGTTGTATTTTGTAATATTGAAATAGTTATTGATCAATATATTCTATTGCCTAAATTAGATGTTCATAATATACCAATTAAAATTAAAAAAAAAATGTTATATTCAATATTCACAATCGTTTTCATCTCATCACCTACTTAAACCAAACTAAAAAATATAACGATCGTTACATCATTAAAAACTATAATGACCTAACAAATTAACGACCGTATTTTAACCGCCGGCGAAACTTTATTAATATAGTTAACGACCGTAATTTTAATAACCTAACAAATTAACGACCTAAAACTATAATGACCTAACAAATTAACGACCGTAATTTTAACGGCTTAACAAATTAACGACCTAAAACATTTTTAACCACCGGTGAAACCTGTTTAACCGCCGGCGAAACTTTATTAATCTAGTTAACGACCGTAATTTTAATGACCTAACAAATTAACGACCTAAAATTATAATGACCTAACAAATTAACGACCGTAATTTGAACGGCTTAACAAATTAACGACCTAAAACATATTTAACCGCTGGAGAAACTTGATTAATCTAGTTAACAACCGTTATTTTAATGACCTAATAAATTAACGACCTAAAATTATAATGACCTAACAAATTAACGACCGTAATTTTAATGGCTTAACAAATTAACGACCTAAAGCTATAACAAACTAACAAATTAACGACCATAATAGCCCACTAATTTCGACCATAATTTTAACGACCTAACAAATTAAAGAACGTAGTTTTAATACCTAACGACCAGTTGATAAATAACAATCGGTTGGTTATATTTTAACGATCATCACATATATAATTTAACGTTCATGATGATAAAACCAGTCGTTTATATTTTGTTACAATACATTTGGAAATTTGTTAGTCAAAATGAATATATATTCTTTCCTACTTTAACGATATATTATAAGCTAGTGAATTAAATATAAACAATCCAATAAAACTCACCTATTTAAGCTTAATATGGTCCTTCCATCGTGAACGTTCAATATTTGATCTAACGGATGTTAGGAGTTCCTTGTAACACCCCAAATCCGCGGGACTCGGGGTGCTACGGGCGAGACCTCACAATGGGTCCCGACCCTTAACTTGACAACAATTTCACCGGACCTTCCAACAAGGCACAAATAAAGGCGAAAACTTAAAACATTTTTAGTGTATGCGAAAGCCCAAAAGTAAAGACTACAAAGTGGAAACTCAGCCGAGTCCTCAAAACAATACAACCCAAAACGAAAGTCTAAACGTACGACAACACCATGAACAACGATATGAAACATGACCCAAAACCATCCCCGTCCTATAATGTACGGAGACCCCGGCTGTCCACTCCTCCACCTCACTCGGAGGCATCCCTAACCTGAAAGTCATATACACAAACGGTTTTAAACCGTTAGCTCATATTCTAGGCATTAGAAAAGCAGTGAATGCACAAACACATACATAACACAAAACATAAAACACACAATCCGGTTTATTATCTTTTTGTTATTAAGTCATATCCCGTTCTAATTCAACTTCGGTTTGTGACACGAGAACCACCATGGTCTCGCCCCGGTCCCTTACCGGCAAGGAATGGTACGGATGCACCCGACCGTATACCCGCCGGACTCGTCGCTGAGAACCTCCTAGACCTCCCCCGGGCTAGGCAGCTGATGTCACCGCCCATTATCATACACTTGGGCCAACATATATATATATATATAAGGTCGGTGGTCCTAATTACCGGTTTCAATGTTATACAAGAACATAAACACACACCACCAAACACACATCAATGCTAATACATAAAATACGAGCTAAGTAAGTCCGGAGACTTACCTCGTCACCAAACCCAAGTCACCACACTCTTGCTTCCTTAAGGAGGAAGCCCACAACCTGCTCACAAGAGATATGCATATCAATACATACTCACTCTCAAGAAGTCTTAGACTTCACTCTTAGTGATCTATGCAAGATCACCTAACTCTCAAACTAGGAATGCATCCTAGGTCCCAAGTACTCACCACACACTCTCCACACATGAAACAACCCACAACAATTCATAAATCCACACCCACAAGATATAAATTCTCACCAAAGAGGCACAAGCAGCCTAGAAGATCCAACATACTCACATGCTCATATCCATCAACTATATCGAGCCTTAAGGGCTCCTAGGTTCACAACCACTAAGTGGCATTTTCAAGCTACTTTAGGCCATCCTAAGCATGCTACTAACATGGTTCAAACAACAATACTAAGGAAGGAACGAAGAGGAAAGGAGAGGAGAAGTCTACTGTTGCTGAAACGCAGTCGCGGAGTCAATCTGGCGCCCCGCGCGGAACAGGAGCCGCCCCTGCGGAACCAGAGGCCGCCCAGCGGAGCTGCCGGCCGCACCCGCGGCGGAAGGGAGCCGCCCCGCAGCCGTCTTGTCCTAGAGCCCCGGAGCCGCCTCCGCGGCCGTGCCGAGCCGCGCCCGCGGCTGTGCTGGCCGTGAGCCTGCCGCCGCCCCGCGGCCCATGCCGAGCCGCACCCACTGGTGTGTTGTGCCGCTCCACGGCCGTGATGATCGCCCCCGCCGGCCATGCCGAGCCGCACCCGCGGCGGGTTGTGCCACTCCCGCGGCCGTGATGATCCGCCCCGCGGTCGTGCTGTAGAAGTCGTCTTCTTCGCCTTCGATCGCGAATCCTTGGCTCCAAAGTCCTTCTTCTCTTGCTGGATCTTCTCCAAACACCATCACTGGTCTTGGGCACCTCTCCTTGATCTAATCGAGCTAAGAACCTATGCATGCAAAAGAGTTGGGCAAAAACTCCTCAAGATCTTCCTCCATAGCCATGGATGAAGGAGGGAAGAAGAAGAAGGGAAAAATAGCAAGGAAGAGAGGTGAGGGAGAGGAAGGAGCTTACCAACAACCTGAAATCCCTTTGTTGCAGTCAATACACAAAGATCCTTAACAAGATGGAAGAAGAGAAGAGAAGAGAGCAAAAATGGAGCCATGGGAGGAAGAGGAAAGAACTAACGTGAATGAGCAAGAGAGGAGAGAGAGAGAGAGAGGGGACAAGGCTGCCAAAAGGGAGAGGGGACAACAGCTGTCTTGTCAGCTTGCCGGAACGAGGGGTCGGAAATGACCCTTGTCACTTTTAACCCGGAACGAAGGGTCGGAACGCGGAAAAAGAGGAAAAACGACGAGTCGGCTCGGGATTTTCTTAGGAAAAAAATCCCGGCTCTCGGCATCTCGGGATTACGGGATAACTACAAGGTGCTCTAAGTCTGGAATAAAATTAATAAAATTCCGGACGTTACATTCCTACTCCCTACTCTAAGAGCGGTTCCCACCGGATCCTGACCCTATATATATATATTCGAAAATCTGAAAAATTTAACTTTAAAAAACAGAAACATAATATATATATATATATTATATATATATATATATATATATATATATATATATATATATATATATATATATATATATATATATATATATTTATATATTCAAAAATTTGAAAAATTAAAAAAAAGGTAACCTATATATATATATATTCGAAAATTTGAAATTTTTTTAAAAAAAACGGTAACATGTATATATATTTTGAAAATTGGAAAAAAAAAGAAATAAAATAACGGTAATAATATAATAATTATGAAAAAATTGAAATTGCATTATTTACCTAGTTCATGCGGAATGTTAGTATTCGGAATGGCGGTTGCGAATCACCGTAATGGTACTCATCCTGTGCGGGTTGTCGGTTACCGTATTGGTAGACATCTTCCGTGGGTTGAGGGAAATAGATCTAAGAAATCCATCGTTTGTGTAACCGCTGGCACCGAGTCGTCATTTTCAAATTTAGGAACGAATGAAATAAGAAATAATATCAATTTGATTTCAAAATTATTAAAAATAAATGATAAAAAAATATTATAACAGAAAATAATTACCCAATTGTTATCGTTCTCATTTGACGATCCATCTTCGATGTTTTGAGCGATTCCGTAAAAAAAAATCGAGAAGAAGATTGAGTGAGTTGGGGGGAGTGGAGTGTGGTGAAGAAGGGGTTTAGGGTGGGTTTTATAGCCGAAGTTATGTTGCAATGGATGGGGTAAAAACGGGTATAGGTGTGCATGGCGGGGCAGAAATGGCAAATTTCTCGGGCGTGCTAGCCTCCAAATGGAGACGCACAGCAGGTGCGTGTCAAACCACATGCCAAAAGGAGACGAACGGCAGGCGCGTCTAACTCCCTTCCGCTGGGATTCCCGCTGTCTCCCACCTGCCGCTAGGATTCCTGTTGTCTCCCACCTGCACCGTCTTTGATGTGTTCCCAGCCATCCGATCCACCACTTTCTTCGTGTAAGAGCCTTAGCCTTTGCAGCCTCTTTTGGCCTTAGCCGCCCCTGCGTGTGAGTAGAGCCGCCCCTGCCAGATCTTAATGAGGGTACGAGATAAGATGTCTCGGGATGAGACACCAGTTCCTGCTGGGAGCAGAGGGAGTTTTGAGACGCCGTGGTCGCGTCTGTGTTCCTGCTGATACAGAGTTGAGACAGAGGTTTTTACAGGAGGCTTACTGTACACCTTACTCTGTACATTCAGGTACGAGTAAGATGTATCAGGACTTGAGACGTTTATAATGGTGGAAAGGGCTGAAGCCGATGTGGCCGATGTGTGGCACATTGTGCGACCTGCCAGCAGGTCATGATAGAGCATTGCAGACCTGGAGGTGAGCTCCATCCACTTCCTGTTCCACAGAAGAAGTGGGAGGACGTCAACATGGATTTTGTGACCGAGCTGAGACTGAGCCGGAGTTTTGATGTCATCTGGGTTATTGTGGACAAATTGACGAAGACGGCTCGTTTTATTTCTATTAGGGAGACGTGGCCGGTGAGCATATTAGCTGAGGAGTACACTAGGAAAATAGTGAGACTCCATGGTGTACCGAGGACGATCGTCTCAGACCGAGATGGACGATTTACCTCGAGGTTCTGACAGCAGATTCAGACTGCCCTGGAGATGAGTTTACATTTTATTACTGGTTCCATCCTCAAAACAGATGGTCAGTCAGAGAGGACCATTCAGGACGTGGAGGTTATGCTGCGAGTTTGTGCGTTTGCATACATCTATTGGAATGGCCCCTACGAGGCACTGTATGGGCAGAGATGCCGTACTCCGTTATGTTGGGATGAGCAGAGTAATGTTAGTAGTTGGACCCTGATCAGATTCAGGATGATATGGCTCGAGTAGCATTGATTCGAGAGAGGATGCTGACTGCCCAGAGCCGTCAGAAGTCGTATGTTGATAGGAGGCGTAGACCTCTAAAGTTCAGAGTTGGAGCCCATGTGTGGATGAGAGTGTCTCCGACACGAGGTGTTAGACGTTTTGACATTAAGGGGAAGCTGAGTCCCCGACATGTGGGACCGTTCGAGATTTTGGATCGGGTTGGGAGCGCAGCTTACAGATTAGCTTTGCTCCGAGATTAGAGGGTGTTCACCTGTGTTTCACGTGTCTCAGCTAAGGGAGTACATACCAGATCAGAGACATATCGTGAGTTTATGATGATTTGGTGGTTGAGCCCGGACCACACCTTTGTTGAGCATCCGATTGCAGTCCTAGAACGAGGTATGAGACACCTGCGTTCGAAGGACATTCCTATGTTGAGGATACAGAGGTCGAGATGAGGATCTGATGAGACTACATGGGAGACTGAGGATAGTATCCAGAGGACCTATCCAGAGTTTTATGCCGAGATAGATGTACCAGTAGGATCGACGAGTAGATCTTAGTACTATCTTGGTGATGTTATGCTTATGTGCTTATATGCCATGATGTGTTTATTTTTGTACTAGCTATGATGTGGTATGTGATCTTAGTAGATCTTGTTGTGCTAGTACGCCGGATATTTCTAGCTGGAGATGATTCTTCCCTCCATGCTATTGTGATGAGATAGGTTTAGCTGGAGATGGTTCTTCCCTCCATGCTACTTTGGTGGATGTAGTTTTGCTGGAGGTGTTTTTCCCTCCATGCCCATGATTATGTTGTTGAGGTTCTAGCTAGAGGTGTTCTTACTCTATGCCCTGGATAGTATAGTGATCTTATAGCTGGAGATGACGAGTTCCTCCATGCCCGTGTTTGAGGCTATAGAGAGAGTTATACCTCGACTTTTGAGTCCGAGAGATTTGAGGGTGTTACAAGTTTCTGGACGAAACTTGTTTTTAGGGGTGAGGTGTAAGAGCCTTAGCCTTTGGAGCCACTTTTGCCTTAGCCGCCCCTGCGGTTTCCTGAGGCTACAGCCATTATTGTTGACTCCTTGACCCCGTGCTTTACCCTTTCCTTCTCTTATTCTTTCTTGGCTGATCAAGGGCTTCTTCTTCACTTCCTTCCAGCTTCCTTCACGTCCCCTTGCTTCCTTTGTTTCTCTTTGATCTTGTTCTTGGTTTGGAAGAGTTTGGCTTGAGAATTGTGTGTGGTGGTTGTTGTTGTTGATGGTTGTGTATATGCTGAGCTTGGAGGCCAGCTCTGGAGGTGTATGGTCTCTCCTGCAGCCTAGGACCACAAGAGTGGTACATAATCTTGCTTCTCCTTCTTCCTTCCCTTGGATTCAATCTTTCTAGCTTAGGATTAGATGTATGCTAAGGGTATTGATGTTAGTATGTGTATGTACATGTATATGCTGGATTTTGTGAAGAGAAGACGTGAATTGATCACGTGAAGAGTGAAGGAAGAACTGCGAAATCGCTCTCTGCAGTGTCGCCGCGCCCCGCGGCCAAAAGTCACCGCCCCTGCGGACCTTGTGCCGCAGCGCCCGCGCCGTGCCAGCGCCGTGCATGCGTTGCCAGCGGCCCTTTTCACCGCCCCGCGGTTGAGTGCCGGCCGCCCCGCGTTGCCTGCGTTCCGCCCCTGCGTCCCCTTTATCACGCAGGTGCGTTTTTGTCCCGGTTCTACCTAGAGTTAGGTAGATCCTTTCCTTTCCTAGTATGAGCGGTAGTAGCATGCTAGGTACAAGTATGAGGTTAGAATGAGATTGAGTACGGTATCGTTTATGCCGGTTAGGGCTTTGAGGTTTACGAGTTGGAATATGATCCTTATGGATCCCTTGGGTCTAGGTGTGACCCCTGTGATGGATATGAGTGTGATATATGTGTTATACCTTGTTTAGGCTGTGTTGATCTCAGAGCGAGCCGTTTGAGTTTGAGTCTGAGAGTCCCGAGGTTGAGGTAAGTCCATAGGACTTACTTAGCTGCTATCCATATATTGGATGTGTGCATGAGTGGTGTATGTTATATGATTGATAGCCCGAGTTATGTTGATTACCTACCTATGGTTTAGTGACTGCCATTGTAGGGCCGTGACAACTTGTCCTTTCATCCCGCTAGGAGTCTGGAGGTTCTCTACGGGCAGGCCAGTCTAGCTCAGTGGGCCGGCCACCTGCACCACTCCCATAGGGTACACGGGAGGTGGGACCGGATCCCCACTCTAGCTGGCACTATTCCCGATAGGCGAGGGTTATATTCCTCGTGTCACATACATTCATATTGATATATATCTATACGCTTGAATGACTGGACATTATAAAGATAATAAACCGGGTAAATGTGTGATAGCATGGTGATGTGTTTATGATTCATTGGTGTGTGATTGTGCTTATGCATCTTCTTATATATGCGTATGGTTAGCTAACGGTTTTATACCGTGTTGTAGATCCTTTGCAGGTTAGGAGAGCTGCAGAGTGATCCAGAGGGGTGATCTGCTGAGGGCTCCGTACACTGGGTCGTCCTCGTGGATCGGGTATTTTGATCATGTTTATGTTTATGTTTTGTTATACTCAGCAGTACTTGTATAAACCTTTTGATACTTTTATAACAGTTTGATGTTTTGTATTTAATCATTGGTGCCTTGTTGTAAGATTCAGTGAACTTGTTGTCAGGCTAGGATCAGGATCCATTGTGAGATCCTAGCCCAGTAGCACCTCGAAATCCTACGGATTTGGGGTGTTACAGCGGCTCCCCTGTTGTTCCGCCTCTGCGGCTCAAGGAACCGCCCCTGCGGTTTCCGACGGCTGTAGCCGGTTTTTTTGACTCCTTTGACCCGTGCTTTACCTTCGCCTTACTTCTTTATCTTCCTTGCTGAGCAAGGGTTTCCTTCTTCACTTTTCATTCCAGACCCTACGTCCTTCTTGCTTCTCCTTCATCTTCTTTGATCTTGTTCTTGGTTCTTCTTTGAGTTTGTGTGTTGAGAGTTGTGTGTTGTGGTTGATGTTGATGATGGATGTGTGTATGCTGAGCTTGGAGGCCAGCTACTGAGGTGTGTGATCTCTCCCCGCACTCTAGGACTACAAGAGTGGTAAGTGATCTTGCTCCTTCTTCTTTCTTTCCTTGATTCCTTTTTTTCTTTCCTTGATTCCTTTTTCCTAGCTTAGGATTAGATGCATGTTTAAGGGTGTTAATGTTGGTATGTGTATGTATATGTATATGCTTGGTTTTGGTGAAGAGAAAGGCGTGAGTGGATCACGATAATAGCCGAAGAGGAATCACGGGTTCACGTTCTGCACAGACGCCGCCCCCGCGCCTGGAAGCCGCCGCCCCTGCGGACGCCGTGCCGCAGCGCCCGCCCCTTGCCTGCGTTGCCAGTGTTCTTTGTCATCGCGCCCGCGGCTGAGTTCCGCCGCACCTACGGGTTGCCTGTTCCGCTCCTACGTCCCTTGATCACGCAGGTGCGTCTTGTACCGGGACTACCCACGGTTGGGTAGTTCCTTTCCTTTCCTAGTATGAGCGGGTTAGTAGCATGCTAGGTACGTGTATGAGGATAGAATGATGAGGATGTGATATATCTGTATGCCGGTTATGGCTTTAAGGTTTATGAGTGACAATATGATCCTTATGGATCCCTTGGGTCTAGGTGTGACCCCTGTGATGGATATATGTATGATATATGTTGTTATGCCTTGTTTAGGTAGTGTTGATCTCTAGAGTTGGAGCCGTTTGAGTTGAGTTGAGTTGAGACTTCGAGGTTGAGGTAAGTCCATAGGACTTACTTAGCTGCTATCCATATATTGGAGGTGTGCATGAGTGGTGTGTGCTATATGATTGATAGCCCGAGTTATGTTGATTACCTACTTATGGTTTAGTGACTGCCCATTGTAGGACCGTGACAACTTGTCCTTTCATCCCGCTGGGAGTCTGGAGGTTCTCTACAGGTAGGCCAGTCTAGCTCAGTGGGCCGGCCACCTGCACCACTCCCATAGGGTACACGGGAGGTGGGACCGGATCCCCACTCTAGCTGGCACTATTCCCGAGAGGCGAGGGTTATATTCCTCGTGTCACATACGTTCATATTGATATATATTTATACGCTTGAATGATTGGACGTTATAAAGATAATAAACCGGGTAAATGTGTGATAGCATGATGATGTGTTTATGATTCATTGGTGTGTGATTGTGCTTATGCATCTTCTTATATATGCGTATGGTTAGCTAACGGTTTTATACCGTGTTGTAGATCCTTTGCAGGTTAGGAGAGTTGCAGAGTGATCCAGAGGGGTGATCTGCTGAGGGCTCCGTACACTAGGTCGTCCTCATGGGATGAGATTTTTTTATCACGTTTATGTTTATGTGTTGTTGTACTCAGCAGTACCTGTATAAACCTTTTGATATTTTTGATACATATATATATATATATATATATATATATATATATATTATATCAGTTTCATGTTTTGTATTTAATCTATTTGTGCCTTGTTGTAAGATCCAATGAACTTGTTGTCAGGCTAGGGTCAGGATCCATTGTGAGATCCTAGTCCAGTAGCACCTCGAGTCCTACGGATTTGGGGTGTTACAAAGTTGGTATCAGAGCCCAAGTTGACAACAATGGCACTAGTAATCTGCAATAAAGTTCGAATAGATAAATAAACAGAACCCGAAAGGGGGTTGACTTTTCAAAAGGTTTTGGTTTTGAAATGAGTACGAAATGTTTTGGGATATCGTGTACGTGAGTCATCGCCCCTCTGAAGTTCTCGACAGTATATATATATAGATATTCTGTTGTGATTGATTTGATATATACATACGGCATATATATA
Organism: Fagopyrum tataricum; assembly: GCA_002319775.1. Lineage (NCBI taxonomy): Eukaryota > Viridiplantae > Streptophyta > Magnoliopsida > Caryophyllales > Polygonaceae > Fagopyrum > Fagopyrum tataricum. The sequence continues at coordinate 34,155,635 of CM008285.1, forward strand.
GCCTTCTGAGTTAGGTTTATGTCCTCTGCAGATGGTTCAGACTAGAGCCTTACCTGCAGTTGGACGAGGTAGAGGTAGACCCCCTCTAGGTAGAGGACGGGGTAGGACTTCCGCTGTAGATCTACGTGCAGCGGAAGAGGTTCACGAAGACGTTGCTGAGAGTGTCGTTCCTGAGACTGGGAACGGCGTAGCTGGGAGACCGGGTCCATAACGAGTCCAGTCAGATGACTCGGATTATGTCTCCATGGGAGGACCAGAGTTTCGTGACTATATCCGGCGAGTGGAGGAGGCTGCCAGAGCGGGTAGACCTATCCCGGATCTGCCAGTTATGAGGGATCATTTGAGAGATCCCATGGGGTTACGCAGGTGCCAGTTGCACCGGCACCTGTAGTTAAGACTGCTCGAGTTACAGAGGAGCGTAGAGGGCCTAGACCAGACACTTGGTTGAAGGCATTTAACCAGATGGGTGTACCCCCTTTCTCTGGGAAGGTGGGGCTCGATGTTGAGCTATGGATTGGACATGTGGACTCAGCTCTGGAGTCCATTAGATGTCCAGTAGACAGGCAGATAGAGTTGGTGCAGACTCTGTTCAGAGATTTGGCACAACACTGGTGGAGGTCTGTACGAGTACAGGTTGACAGTTATGATCAGATGCGGACCATGATCAGAGAGCGTTTCTGCCCTGCCTCATTGAGGAGGGAGAAACTGCGAGATTTTGTTGAGGCTAGATTCGAGGATGTACCAGTCTCAGAGGCTATTAGGAGGTTTCAAGAGGAGCTGACATTGCTAGGACCAACTGCACCTTCTGCAGATCAGCACGTATATTTGTTTTCCCGACGACTGAGGGATGCCACCCGGGCCTATATGGCAGGATTTCACTGTGAGTCCTTGATGGACTACCAGGATAGAGCCGCCGACTATGAGCGAGAGCGGGCTAGTCAGAGGAGAGCTTCTCAGACCGGAGGGTCTGAGAAGAGACAACGTATTGGGCAGACCAGTGGTGCTGGTGGGACTGCTAGTGTAGGGCGAGGTCAGAGTCTCCAAAGTCATCCCTCTTCTGCATCAGTTGCAGATAAGGGAGTACAATGCTACAATTGTGGCGGTTATGGACATATGCGGTCAGAGTGTACGAGGCAGATAGTGACTTGCTACATCTGTGGTAGACTCGGTCACTGACATGTTTTCGGTAGACGGGGTGGAGCGTCATCTCAGCAGGGTTCTTCTCCTTCCAGTGTAGCGGGAGGTGGGCAGAGACCAACTCAGTAGTAGCAGATTCAGGGACAACAGAGAGTCCCAGATATAGGCCCACCTCAGCAGGGTTCATGACGAGGCCAGAGCCTCCAGTGTCATCCCTCATTTGCACCTGCTACAGATAGGGTACGACAGTGTTTCAACTGTGCTGAGTATGGACATATCATACCAGAGTGTACAAGGCAGATAGTGACTTGCTTCACTTGTGGTGGACGAGGTCACATAACTGTTTTTTGTAGACAGGGTGGAGCTTCGTCTCAGCAGGGTTCTACTCCTGCCAGTATAGTGGGAGGTGGGCAGAGGCCACCTTAGCAACAACAGATACAGGGACAACAGAGAGTCCCAGATCGTCCTACCACTCAGGGATCTGCTCCTGGGTTGGGTAGAGGCAGAGGTCGTGGTGGGAGCACCACTGACACCAGAGGACCACAAGGCCGAGTTTTTGAGCTGAGGAGTGCAGAGGAGCCAGCTGTACCGCCTGTTATAGGTACCATTCTGATCCATGGTTTACCTGTTAGAGTTTGTTTGATACTGGAGTTATGTCTTCTTTTATATCTGATGCTTGTATTGAGTGTTTGAGTTTAGATATGATTGAGGGGATACCCTTTAGTATATTCAAGTTGTTATAGGTACCATTCTGATCCATTGAGGGTAAATGTGTGATAGCATGGTGATGTGTTTATGATTCATTGGTGTGTGATTGTGCTTATGCATCTTCTTATATATGCGTATGGTTAACTAACGGTTTTATACCGTGTTGTAGATCCTTTGCAGGTTAGGAGAGCTGCAAAGTGATCCAGAGGGGTGATCTGCTGAGGGCTCCGTACACTGGGTCGTCCTCGTGGGATGGGATCTTTTGATCACGTTTATGTTTATGTTTTGTTGTACTCAGCTGTACCTGTATAAACCTTTTGATACTTTTATAACAGTTTGAGGTTTTGTATTTAATCTATTGGTGCCTTGTTGTAAGATTCAGTGAACTTGTTGTCAGGCTAGGGTCAGGATCCATTGTGAGATCCTAGCCCAGTAGCACCTCGAGTCCTACGGATTTGGGGTGTTACACTTCGATCCTACTTCCTAGCCGTTGGATGTGTTTCATTTTCTCCAACAGTAATAAATCATCGCTATAAATACGATGACTCCGATACAAACTTCTCTTCATCCGATCAATTGTTTCGACAACTTTTTCGTATATTCAAGTTGTTATACTTTCAATTTTCATATTAAAAATTTAATCTCAATTATGTCGTGGTTCCAAGGATTGTCTGGAAAGAGGGGGCGACGAGGCTCTCGAAATCAGATGATAAACCTTAACCAACCTCCAAAACCGGTAGTTGTTGAATTCGTATAACGCAACTCGTATATTATTGTTATTTCGTTTAAATTTGTTTAACTTAACTTGGTTAACACTGTTATATTTGTTTAAATTCGTTTAAACAATTAACATGTTCATTTATTTCTTTTAACATTGTTATAATTTTTTTTAAATTTGTTATTTTTTTTATATTTCTTCTTTTAATCTCGTTTATTTCTTTTATTAATCGTTTATTATTGTTCGACTAATTACTAACTTAATTGTTCATTTATTTCTTTTACCCTTGTTATATTTCTTATTATTATTGTTCAACTGATTACTAACTTAACTTGTTCAACTAACATTTGTTTATTATTGTTCGACTAATGACTAACATAAAATGTTCATTTATTATTCGTTTAATCTCGTTTATTTCTTTTAACCTTGTTCAATTGATTTTCGTTTATTATTGTTCGACTAACTATCGTTTATAGGAATATGAACCTCACATGGTGGGGGTCAGTGGACCCGATGTCGAAAAACCGGTGTAAGATTACACTGAATTTTTCACAACGGATGAATGGTGGCCAGATAAGGAATCTCTGATTGCTTGGGCAAAAGCCGAAGGTCAGCGTCTTGGGATGGTACTCACGATTGAAAAATCGTGGAAGTCCTCAGCAAAAAGAAAATATGGGATGGTGCACCTCGCCTGCGAGCAACATGGGCCCAAACGAGAGGTAGAGGGGAGCCAATTTGACAATAACAATCGACCAATAAAGAAACGAGATTGTTCGTCAAAGAAGATTGATTGCACGTTTATGTTGCATTGCTACGAGGCTCAACCGAATAAATGGAGGTTGAAAGTTCAAAATGGGGTGCACAACCACAAGCTCAACAAGCACTTTGAAGGTCATGCTTACGCCGGACGATTGTCAACCTCACAATACGACGAGGTTGTGGACTTGACTTTAGCAGGTTGTGCCTCCAACCCTACGGTGGAAATCCTTAAGGCCCGTTATGGGGACAATGCAACTACGAGGCAACAAATTTACAATGCCCGCGCCAAATCCAACGCTCAAAGTTTGAGGACGTGTTGACCCCAATGCAACTATTGTTGAAGTTGTTGAGACTAGGTGGTACATCTACAGTTGCCGACAGACAAAGGAGGGACGACTACAAGCAGTGGCGGAGCCAGAAAACTTTCGAAGGGGGGCACAAAAATTTTTTTCTTATAAGACATTTTGCATATTAATTTACATATTATGTTAAAAATTAAACACTAAAATCTATAAATTAAATAAAAAATTATACTAAACTTCTTTTGCTATAAATTAGAGTTTCTTGTTGTTTATATATATTAAATATTTAGATGATAGTTAAATTAACTTATATATTTAGTTTATTTTTATAAACAAATTGAATAGTGGTTAATGAATTATTGTATTGATTACATTAGATTAACTAGAATTTAATTTAAAAAATATACAATTAAAAAGTAAGGTTTTCTTTTTGTAAATTTGTGTTTTATAAATAAATTGTTCAATAAAATTAATTAATGGTTGATAAAATAGTATGTTAAAAATTATATTGAGTTCAGTGTATTAATTAAGAGCTAAGCAATAATAAAAAAGTACATTTTTGCCATTTACAAGACTCAAACCTTGTACTCAGGCCCCTGCTTCCCACCATCTACCAAATGAGCTAGTAGAGAAATATGAATTTTATCCGCCTACAAAGTAATTATCGCGCTGCAAGGGGGGCACAGTCCCCTCCCTTACCCCCTTGTCTCCGCCCCTGACTACAAAACATAGAATTTGCAAATCCCACTTCTCTATATCTATGTAATAAATTTCATTGTATGACGATAATGGATACAACCTACAACTCAAACACGTAAGTTGATGTCATTTTATGTGCTTATCATACGTTGATGTCCTGAATAATAATTACAAATGGACTCTTCTAGGTATGGGATGCCCCTATTAGAGATCGTAGGGGAGACACCTACCAAAAAAAACTTCCACATTGGATTTGCTTTCCAGTCAAGAGAAACAGAGGAGACATACCGTTGGGTTTTGCAACAAGTCCGGGTGTGGTGCGGTGACCAATTGCCAAGGGTGATACTCACGGACAGAGAGCTTGGTCTTCTAAAGGCCCTTCCCGATACAATCTTGGAGGCCTACCACATGTTGTGCATATGGCACGTTAAGCACAACATAGTGGACTATGCTTACCGCAAAAGCCGAAGTGTGACTGTCCATAATGAATTTTGAGCTAATTGCTACACCCTTTTCAGATCCGAGTCCAGGAAGTCGTACGAGGAGAAACTCCAACAAATGCACGCTTTATGGGGGGATCGTTGGGGTTTAATGGACTATTTGAGAAAAACTTGGTTGTGTCATGCCGAAAAAATTGTCAGCTTCATGACCGATCACAATATGCACCTCGGAAACAGAGCGTCCAGCAAGTAAACCCTAAACACATATTTGTTGAATGAAGGTGCGGCGATAATTTTACGTTTGACTCTTACAAACATAATTGCAGGGTTGAATCCGCTCATGCGGTGTTAAAAAAAGAATATGAGCTCCAGAAACAATCGTCTCAACACGTGTTTGAAGCATATCCACATGATGCTGAGGGATGAATTTCGCCAACTTATGGCTTCCCTGGAGAAATCGCGCTTCAAAGTCCAAAATAAAGTTTGAGATTTGCCAATGTTCAGATTTGTGGTGAACAATGTTTCTCACGAATGCCTATCCATGCTTTATGACATGTTCGTCACCGTATGCAACGAGGACTATGACCCAAATTGTACATATTGCTACACTAGGAGTACATTTGGGATACCATGCATTCATGAAGTGGCACAAATGGCTTACGAAGACTGACCATTTGTGGAAATGGATGTCGATGTCTTCTGGCGCCGGGTTCACTGGTTCGGTGATGAGAATGGTGAAACCGAGTGACCCTGCGCACGTGGGTTTGATTGACCTAGAAGCATCCCGTGACTTAACACGTGACGAGGTCATGCAAATTAGAACCATATTGCAGACGCTTGAAGACCCGGAAATCATGGAAACCAATATGCTAGAACCTCCGGAAACAAACCCAACCCCAAAAGGGAGGCCGAAGAAGTATGCAAATGAGCGTAGAAGATCAAGCTTTGAACACAGTAGAGAAGCCGCGGCCAAATCAAGGGAAGAAAGGGAACGGAAGATGGGGGAGGAGGAAGCGGTGGGGGAAGGAGCATCGGGCGATGATGTAGAGGAAGTGGGGGCCAATGAAGCACCGGATCTCACTTATCCCCCCGTTGTCCTAGGTTAGTATGAATTCGGCTCTAACAACTTCGAAAATTTCATGGTTCCTTATGTTGTGGGGCTAGGCAATGTTATGGGTGACGGGAATTGTGGGTTTCGATCTCTTTGTGTATTGTTGGGTCGCGACGGGGATACATGGCATGCCATGCGCAAAATTATGATGAAAGAGTTATCTGAAAACCATTAGCGATACGATGTTTTCCTGAACTATGAAGGGATCGATCATGTCGAGATGTTGAGAAGACTCAATTGGTTGAAAACAAATGTTGTGGCACCGCCCCAATATTGGATTGGGATGCCCTTATGTGGTGCATTATCTGCCACAATCTACCAATGCACTCTTGTATTTTTGGATTGGAAAGCAACTCACATAAGCCTCACTCTAACTAAGCAAACACCAACCGAAGATGCCCCACCCCCTGTAAGAGCCTTAGTCTTTTTGGACTTAGCTTACCTTAGCCGCCCCGCGGGCATGTGTGCCGCCCCAGCGGGTTCCCGCCCCTGCGGTTTCCTGCGGCTGCAGCCGGCTTTGTTGACCCTTTGACCCGTGCTTTACTCTTTCCTCCTCTTATTCTTTTCCTTAGCTGATCAAGGGCTTCTTCATCACTTCATTCCCAGCCTTCCTACATCTTTCTTGCTTCCTCCTTCATCTCCTTGATCTTGTTCTTGTTTTCCCTTGGATTTGGAAGAGATTTTGTGTTGTGGCCTTGCTGAGGTTGATGATGTGCTTAGTTGCTGAGCTTGGAAGCCAGTTGAGTTGTGGTTGTGGAGCTTTTCCTTGCCTAGTCCAGCAGTAGTGGTGAGTTTCTTGTTTCTTCTTCCCTTCTTTCTTTCTTGTTCTTCCTCTATAGCTTAGGATTAGATGTATGAAGAAGCTTGTTGATGTTGGTTTATGTATGTATATGTTTGTGTATGATTTTGGAACGGAGAAGACGTGATTTGATCACGTGAAGAGTGGAAGAGAACTCACGGGACTCCGTTCTGCACTGTCGCCGCCCCTGCGTCTGGAATCTGCCGCCCCTGCGGGAAACCAGTCACCGCACCCGCGCCCGGATTCTGCCGCCCCCGCGGCCACTGTCCCAGCGCCCGCGCCAGCGCCTGCGTTGCCTGCGGCTCTGTCACCGCGCCTGCGGCTGAGCTTCTCCGCGCCTGCGGATTGCCTTACTCCGCCCCTGCGTCTCTTGTGTCACGCAGGTGCGTCTTGTCCAGGGTCTACCTAGAGTTAGGTAGATCCTTTCCTTTCCTAGTATGAGCGGGTTAGTAGCATGCTAGGCATATGTATGAGGTTAGAACGATGATGAGTACGTTATCGTTTATACCGGTTATGGCTTTGAGGTTTATGAGTTAGGATATGATCCTTATGGATCCCTTGGGTCTAGGTGTGACCCTTTGATGGATATGAGTTTGATATATGTTATATGCCTTGATATTAGGCAGTGTTGTCCTCCGGATTGGAGTGGACGTATCTGAGAGTTGATCGTGGTTGAGTTTACTCCTGAGGTTGAGGTAAGTCCATAGGACTTACTTATCTATTATCCTTATATTGGATGTATGCTTGAGTTGTGTTTGTTATATGCTTTATAGCATGCGATATGGTTCATTACCGACCTATGTTATATTGACCGCCCATTGTAGTGGATGTGACAACTTACCTTTCATCCCGTAGTGGAGTCTGGGAAGTTCTATGTAAGCTAGTTAGTTCTGGTATACGGGAAGGGCACCTACCACTCCATATGGTATACGGGAAAGTGCGCTGATACTACTCTAGCTATCTATTGCACGCAGAGGCGAGGGTTATATACATTCCTCGTGTCACATATATTCATATGCAGATATTATTTGAATGATTAACGTTATGAAGATAATAACCGGGTAAATGTGTGAAAGCATGTTGATATGTTATAATTTCTGATGTGTGTTTGTGCTCTAGCATCTTCTTATATATGCGTATGGTTAGCTAACGGTTTTATACCGTGTTGTAGATCCTTTGCAGGTTAGGAGAGCTGCAGAGTGATCCAGAGGGGTGATCTGTTGAGGGCTCCGTACACTGGGCGATATCGTGGGATATGGATTATTTATGTTGTACGGCTTTATGTTTTGACTTTGTACTCAGCAGTACTCTGTATTACCTTTTTGATATGTATATATATATATATATATATATATATCAGTTTTATGTTTTGTTTTAATTTATTTGTGCCTTGTTGTAAGATTTAGTGAACTTGTTGTCAGGCTAGGGTCAGGATCCTAGCCCAGTAGCACTTCGAGTCCTATGGATTCGGGGTGTTACACCCCCGAGATCGATTCTATTCATCGCTTTTGACTATAGTCTTAGCCATTACCTTGCGGTGAGTATTATATATTTTCATCAACTTAAATCATTTATTGTAGTTATCGTATTTTTTTCTTCTTCTACTGACCCCCTATTTGCTCAAAATTTTTACAGCTCCAATGTGCAACAAATTATCCATTGCCACCCGTTTTCGTTTATTGGTATGCGTCGCACGACATACCGTAAAAGGATTAGATAAGAAGTACGAGCCACAAATTAAGATGTTTAGGGATCTTCGTAAACAATGGGGTTGGCCTACACCATAGATGTTTCAAATGGCACATTGTCATTCGATATATTGTTATTATTATCATCATCATTATTATTATTATTATTATTATTATTATTATTATTATTATTATTATTATTTTTGTTATTATTATTATTATTATTATCATTATTATTATTATTATTATTGTTGTTATTGTTATTTTTTTGTTATTATTATTATTATTATTATTATTAACATTATTAATACTATTGATATTAATATTAATATTATTATTAACAATTATTAATAATATTATTATTGTTATTGTTAACATTATTAACATTATTATTATTATTATTATTATTATTATTATTAATGTCTAATAAATTAGATTTTGACCCAAAATGATGGGTAATGATTATGACTTGTATTTGCACATATTGTGCGTCTAAGCCTATCACAAAAGCCAAAAAAAAAACGTCACATTCAATGTCTCATTAATGATGATCATTAATAATGATAATGATGGCCTAATTATAAACATCACCAATCAAATCATATTTTCACATGAATTTGACCGAAAATAGGCATAAATAGCAAGGCTCGGATTATATGGAGATAGAAAGCATTCGTATAACTAACCACATTGTTGACCAATTTGAATAGCGAAACCAACCGTAATGTTGACCATTTTGAATAGAGAAACCGATGTATCTAAACACACGCATTCTTTCCTCCTATTCACCCGAATACCAAACATTAGTCGAGGTCTATCGAACGTCCGAGCGCGTATGTACGTTGGACCCAAGTCTAACACATAAGTCTAACGAAGTTTTATCCTAAAACCAATTGACAATAATTTGAGTAGTTCACCAACTTTATTTACTAGACCCGTTTTCACTTGTATTATCGACGTGGAAAATAAATCCTCCACATGAATCTCCCGTCTAATGCACTCTCTTTGGGAGGATGCTTCCACATATCTCCTTCTACTTCTTCCTTTTGTTTTCGGTTTTTGATTATCCGCTCAGGTGTTTGCAACCGCTAGCTTCATGCCATTCTAGGCGAAGTCCTTCTATTTAGTACTCCCTCCGATCGTAAATAAATGTCGTTTTAGCATTTGAAAGTGATCATAATTATTTGTCGATTTAAGTTTACTGGACCATTAAATAAGTGATAAAATTTAAGTTTACCGATCGTAAATAAATGTTTTTATCAACTATTTTTTAAGTCAAGGATGTTACTTATTAGTTCAAAAGAGTGTTGATCATTAAATAAGTGATAAAATTTAGAAAACTTTGTAAAATGTATCTTATTTAAAACTTTTATTAAAAACCGTGTAAAGGTCTAAAACGATAATTATAATCTGAGGGAATACTTTTTAATTGTGGACACTCTCATTTAGCTAGCTAATGCTTGCTCTCAGTTGGCCTAAAATGATATCAATTTAGAGCAAATATTTTTGTTTGTGTATAATAAGACCCCAACCATCTTTTGGAATTGAACCATTTAAAAATCCAAAATATGCTGCTTCTAAATCTAGTGCAACGATCCAAAGTGTTGATAAACCAATTCAAGCAAAACCATTTGAAGCACACCTTTCTTTACACACCAAACCAAATACCTTTGCAGAAACCAATACATCATCCCAGTTATGCAGTTCCTCTCTTCATAACAAATGAAACAAACAGAAGAACCTTGCTCACACAATACATGCCAATTACATGCCACATCATGTTACCTCTTTTGATTCAAATGTATTCACATTTACAAGAACAGTTAAAAAAAACCTTTTCCTCTTCATTCCTCCAATTCGGGTTTCGTTCTCGTCTGCTCCCAAGATGTTAAACACCCTTTGTAGTACGAATTCAGTGTACTAGACGAAATTGACACTTCTTCCTCATCATCACCCTCACCATACTCTCTCATACAACTCAACGAGCTTCGAAGCTTCCTCTTTTCATTACACATCTGTACATCCTCCAAGTTATCCCTTACTTTAGTAGCTTTCAGACTATCAGGTAGAATGCATTTACACACACAGCCTGTAAAAACAAAATTATTTTCAGATACAAGATGAAATAAAATTTACTTCACCACAAATTTTCTTGCTTACCTATTCTTGCAAGGCGATTAACCCATTTTGGGATTCGTCTTCCTGTTAACTTGAAACAGATATCATCACAAAAATGATTACAGTTCTTGACAACTAAGTGGTATGATTCACCAGTATAGTATCTAGATTGATTCTCCATAAACTCTTTAGTTTCAAGAGGATCCAAACTTGTCATCCCCATGTATATAGACTTTCTGTACTTAAATTCTGGACATTGCCGTGGCTCAACTTCAAATACTCCACTTGTTGGATAGTCATGAGCACCAAACGAATACTCCACATTGTGAACTGTCAATACATTTCCATTTCCATTTCCTGTCAATTTTGAAAATAGTGACTAAACAATATCCATAAGAGAAGAAGGAATTTGCGTTTGCTGACCTTGAACACCAGTATGAAAAATACCAAATCCTGACCAATAGACATAAGCATTGACAGGAGTTAAGTCGTAGACATTTAAGTAAACTGAGGAGTAACCAGGACTTGTTTTATCAGGCTTCACATCGGAGAACATACAAAGACGAGCAGCTGATTTGCCTTTGATTCGAAAAGGGGCAAGATCCCACCCATATCTTGACCGTAGCTTCATTTTTCTGTTCACGATCTGCAGAAAGAAGTAATTACTCGCAATTATCTTAGCTGATAAGTAAAATTGGTAAGCTAGCACAGAAAGCATGATTGTACTAAGACGAATTCATATCCAAAATTGACCCGCAGCTTCATTACAAACTCGAGGATTTGTGAAATTAGTAAAGCAACCACAGTAAATAAATTTTAAAAAAATAAAAAAAATTGGCATCGTCGTTATCATCATCATTACAACGGTAGTTGAAATCAGATCCGTTTTGAGCGGACGGAAATTGAAACAGAAGAAGAAGAGTAAACCGGAAATCTGACCTAAATTAGGGAAGAGCCGGCGCCAAAAGCCCCGCCATTGAATATGAATTTGAAGGTATGAGAACAGACAAATTGCAAAAGACAAAAGCTCGTCCGTGTTCGGGAAGTAGTAATTCCTTGCTTCTCCTGTCAGTGAATCGTCAACAAACATGAAGCTTCTGAGAGCTACCGCAAACAAACAAAGGGTCTTCTTGGTGGAACCACAGTAGCAATAGCATTTGTTTCTGTCTTTTGGGTGAATTATAAAAGCGCCTTTCACTTTATCTCCTTGTAAATTATGGCATGCTAAGACTTTTACAAATCAAGAAAATCAACTCTCTTTGTTACCTTTAACTTTATCGGTTTTTAGAGCTTAGTTACCATGGCTGATGCAGGTTCGTACTAATTACTCCCGTTCAATATCTAAATCACGTTGGCACTCAATTAATCGTTGCCTGCATATTTTTGGATGCATTTCTGGTGGACTCTTGTCATTATCAACACCAGCAAGTGGAATGGTTGGTTATGTGTATTCGAGTATATTACAATAGTGTACGACTGTACTCGTACAAAGTAAGATTATTTGGCTGAGAAATTGGGATCCAAAGTGACATTATTTAATACACATTTGGATGGGAAAAAAATGAATTTATGAAATGGTACACTGTTATCAATGTTTATGGAGAGACACCCACGTTGAGTCGTTAATGTCTTGAGGGCCCATTTTGTATCCACACGGTTTTACTGACTTATTCATACGGTAATGAGTGGCGACCGATGAAGGAATTGTTAGTTGTATCTTGAAAATATAATCGTTATAAATCATTCGAGACGAATATTACTTGATAGGTATGTACGATTTTGTTATCTAAACTTTCCCTACCTATGATTTCAAAATCAAGGTCCAACAATTTCAATTCTTAAATTGATTTAGGAAACCCATCATACTAATTTGTTTGTGAGTTCGATATTTTTTTCTAACCATTTATACTTGGACGAATCGGAAAAAATATTCTAACCTCGTTTTTGCAATTTGAAGTTCGATGAACATGTTGAATTTTTTGCAGAAAAAAATACGGTTTTAAATTTTTCGAACCAATGAATTTGTTTTACAGATTATTTATAAATTGTTTTCGGTTTCTATAAATATTTTTCCAATACAATAAAATATTGAAAAGAATGGGGTATGGCGGTCAACTTATAGAAGATAGGGGCATGTTATGTACATGGACCTCAAATTACTTGTTGTTAAAAACAATCGCAAGGTGTCGGAATCTAGCTTGAGCGTTGACGAATGGCGCCGGAGTCCATCTATATTTTTTAACTTTTTTTTTTTCCAGATTTGGGCGCTGGCACCTTTTTTTGTTTTTTTGAAAAAAAAAAGGGCGTTGGTTGATGACGTCCGAAGTTTATTAGCCAATGTTTTGGCAACAAAAAAATTACATAACTAACTTTCTCAATTTGTAAATTTTTCTTTTTACGTACAGTACGGCTTAGACCGTGATAAAGGGAGTTTATGAGATTGAAAACGATGATTGTGGATGAACATTGAGCTTTATAAAAAATAAATAAATCGAATTGAAATAGATTATCAAGCCGGAGCCAAATATTTTTTTCCATCCGGATGCCGTTGCCCAATTAATTTTTTCATTTTTTTGATTTTTTTAAATAAAAAAAGGGTGCCGGTTGTACAAAATAATGTAAGTAACTTTGGATTCATCCAATTCATTTTTTTTTATATATTTCTCTTTTTTCCTGTACAAAATAATGTAAGTCACTTTGGATTATTTCGGTAGAAGGGAATTTACGATCCAAATCATCTGTCTCCGCGCCTGTCCCACTGTCTATCCCTATATTCCTATTGGTCCACGTGGTTGTGTTTTGCTGAAAAAAAGCCTTTAACTTCCGGTTCAGTTCTAAGATTTTAAAAACGTAAAAAAAAAAAACAGAACCGATGAAATGTTAAACCTTCCAAGCTTCCTCCCTCCCCTTAGTTTGCCGCTTACTGTAATAACCGGAATTTTTGTTTCCGATACCGGTAGTGTTACCGGATTTTTAAATCGAATAAATCCTCTTTATTTCTTTTATTTTGGGTTAAGTGGCAACCGGGCCTTGTCTATTTCCTTGCTGGGCTGGAGCAGGCCGGGCGTCTTTCTTTTCTCTTCTCCAGGACGGGCCAACTTTTATTTCTTTTCTCTTCGGGCCAGCCCAGGTCATCTTCTTTTCGTCTAAGAGTTTTGGAAAGGAGGCCGGCCCACCTTCTTCGTTTTCCTGGGATGGCAAGTCAGCAGGGCCCCTTTCTGGATTCGGTTCCCAGACGTTAAGGGCAAATCTCTTCCCGATCTTCAGTGGATCTTCAGGCCGGGATCTCTGCAAATTGCAACCGCTTCCTCCTGAGTAACCGGCAACATTGTTCACGTCTCCCTCTTCTCGGCATTGCAGCAACAAGGGAAAGATGGAGGTCCTGGTTTCATGTTTATGTACAAGCCATCGTTTGCTCCTCTCCTCGGTACAAGCTAGGCCAACGGCCATTTTTCTCCCTTCCCCGACTAGGACTTGGCGAGCAGACCATCTCCTTCCTCCCTCGGTCAATCAAGGCCGGTGAGCACGCCATTCTTTCCTTCCTCTGTGCAAGTGAAGTCGTGACGGGCGGCTCTACTCCTTCACTGTTCTGAATAGCGCGAACCAAGACCGACGATGGCAGCACCAACCTCGTTCGCGTCTTCCTGCACACAACTAGTGAGTCTTCACCTCTCTCTCTCGAATTCTCTGTTCGATCCGGCCTCCCAGGGCTGTCCTTTTCTTCCTTCATTTCCTGAAGTCTCGAGTTCTTGAGACCAAGAAATGATGCTTGTTCCCTGCACTTGTTTCAGTCAAGCATCGAACCAGAGTTGAGACGGCGCCTTCAAGACTGATGAGAGTCGAACTAGCACTCTGGGAGCCAGTGTTGCAGCAGCCTTGAGCCTAGGTATCCTTTCTTTTTATTCTCATACATAAAATTATAGAAAAACGTAACCCAAGAGTATCAAACCCATGATCTCATGTTTCTAGGGATTTTTGCAAGATTTCTGCTTCCGTTTGGTTTAGAACTCGGGACTTCATGCTTCTAAATAAAACTGAGGGTGTGTAGCTGAGTTTGTCCAGCAAAAGAATGTGTTAAGTAGCTGACTTTGAAACCAAGTTTCATTAACTTCGAATGATCATCTACTGTTGAATTTTTGATATGTTATAGATGGATATACCTAGTTTGTCGTACCAAAATTTGGGAAAGATTCAACGGTCCGATCTAGAGTTATAAGCTCCCAAATTTGACTCGAGTTCTAGATTTGAGAGTTAAGGGGATTTTGAAGACATCTTTGGGATTTTGTGTAGAATGATTCGAGTGTTGTTTATGGATCTAGTTTGTTCCAGTCTATAGTGGGTATAACCGGGTGTATGGGGATATTTTCTTTAGAATTTTTGAAGTTTAGTACGAGGTACTTCCGATAGGCCAAAGTAGGTTACTCGGTATAATTTTGGGAAGCGAGATTGGACTTAGAATGTAAGTTTGAGCAAACCCTCAAACTTGTTTTGGAGTTTTTGAGGTTTAATAAGTGTTGTCTAGCTATAGAGAAGACTTGGAATTAGTTTGGGCACTTTTTTGGAATTTTCCGGAAAGTGAGGGGCGTTTTGGTAATTTCCACTAAGGTTAGGTTCTCTCGTTCTTTTGATCCGAGAACTTACTCGTTAGTACAGTAGCCTTCTAGAAATATTGAAAGACTTAGAACGATGATTCTAAGTCGATCTTTCTTGATCAGGTAGTGGATAGATTGCACGAGCGGACTTTAGTTAGTGATGGCTGGACGACGATCTGTTCAAGTAAGTCTTATGGACTTGCTTAGTTAATGATGCTATATGAGTGTATGCTATGTGGTGGTGTGTGTTTATCGTTTTATTGGAAATTGGTTAAGAACGACGTTATAATTTAATTAGACTCAAGTGTATGATAATGGGTCGTGGCATCGCTGCCCAACATTGTAAGATGTTGGGAGGTTCTCTGCGACCAGTCCATACGGTATACGGTAGATATGCATTGGAACCATTCCGGTTGGTTTACGGGGACAGAGGCGAAGGTCGATGGGATCATCGTGCCACAAATGAAGTTGAACTAATAAAAGTGAATCACTTAATGAAAAGATAAGAATCGGTTTATGTGTGTTTTATGTGATGTGTTTATTATCATTGATGTGTGTTTGTGCTACATAGATATGTTGATATAGTGATTGTTAGCTAACGGTGAAAACCGATGTTGTAGACCTTGCAGGTTAGCCGCTGTTGAGGGAGCCGGAGAGTGTGGTCAGGCGGGGTTTTCATATTTGTTCTTTTGAGTTTTATTTGGGATGTGTTGGGGATCTTTCCTTTTCTTAGTTGTTTGTTTCTTTTGGACGGCTGATGATGTTCTCCCTTTTTGAGTCATGCATAATAAAATATCTTTCAGTTTTATCGGTTTCTTTTTGTGCCTTGTTGTAAGATTCTAGTTAATTACGTTGTTGTTCAGCTAAGGTCGGGACCCATTGTGAGGTCCTAACCAGTAGCATTCCGAGTTCACAGAATTCGGGGTGTTACACTTACCTTCTTCTATGGGTGATAGAATTCCCTTCCTCTCAGGCCATTAAGGTCAGTACTTACCTTCTTATCAGGCGAATAAACCCCTTCTTCTTTGTCGATTGTATATGGCGTTTCAGCCTTCTGGAATTCATACGTAGCAATGTAGAGTATGCGATTCTTGAGCGATTGCATTATTTTGGCTTTAGTACGTTTACCTTCCAATTTTCAGTCTTTTGGTGTTCATTCTCTCATATAATTTCCAGTCTTCTAATGCTAATAACATTTTAGTTCTATGATGAAATCTTAGTGTTAAATATGTAGGCAAAAAAGACATATGTGGATCTCTAAGGCAAAATGAACCATGCGTTGTTCAACCTAGTAACAAACACAGTTTTGGATGTTGTGCGCAATATGGAACAAACCTTTGAGCATGCCACAAAGTCTTATATGCACATTCTATATGCCTTGATGTCTGATCCTATTAGCATTTTTAGGCAAGCACTTGCAAATATATGCAACACAAGTTTTTAGTTTGGTTATGACCTTGTCCAACAAGTTGGGAAGCTCGATCCTGTGATTGGGGGTGATGAGGAGAATTGTCATGTGATTAGGATACTGTCAAGGAAGACGAAGAACAATCCGTTGTTGATAGGAGATCTGGGTGTATGTAAGACTACTATGTAGACGGTTTAGTGCAAAGGATTTTAAGAGAATGTTCCCAGTAATCTTAGTTGATAATTAAAAATTAATGTAGTATTTTCTTAGCTCAAGTACATTGGTACATGAGAAATGAAAAAACCATGTGGAATTGTCAATTAATAGAAATGCATTTAGAACCTTTTGTGTTTTTTAATGGACATGATCTTATTTTGGCTTTGTAAAGTTGAATCAAGTTGTTGCTTGCTCCCTTGAAATGGTTTCAAAATATGATGAGATTTTTTGACATAAATTAATAAACTTTTCACTCCATGTTATAATTGTTAATAATGAGCAGGTTTTGCTGTCAACAGTAATCGATACAGGCTTAGCTTATTAAAACTAAATAAATTCTACTACCTTTAGGCTTGATTTAAAATCACCAAAACGATATTCTGAAAATACGCTTAATCTTGGCTCAATTTACATCAATACTAACGTGACAAAAATTCAGCAAAATTAACAAGCTTATGAATCTACAAGCAAAATAATATCCCAAATTTAATAGGCTTGTAAATTCAGCAATTCAGAAATTCAAATTCACATACTTAAAAATTCAGCAGAATTCAGAAATCACTTCAAGCTGAAACTCGATTTATAGATATCCGATTTGCATAAATGTACTTACAAATCAACAAGCATAAACTAAAGCTCATAAATTGGATGTACATCTATCAACATGTATAAATAGAGGCTCAAACTCAAATAAGATTGTTGTAATGTAAAGGAGGACATGCATCCATAGTAATTCATAAACTAAACAAAGTGGACAACAATACTAAAAAGTAGAAAGTGAAAACTAGGAACATCCATGAATTGGACAACAAAATTAACAAACCGGAAAGTGGAAACAACCATGAACTGAACATCCATAACTCATTGTCCATGATGAAGAGTTGACGGAAGATGAAGACGATTAAGAGTTTACAACCTGCGTTTCGATAAACAACAAATTCAACAGATGACTACAATTACATCTCACTTATCGTGGCCAACAATTCCAAAATACGATGAATGACGGAGACAGTTTGAGATTTCCAATATACGCCCTCAGCCCTTCAATGTTCGATTGAATTATAATGAGTCGGTTTCTGTTTACATATTGAATCTATGAACCCATACACCCTCATTTTAAAATATCTGAACCGAACCGTAAGTCAAAGGCTTTTTTCTTTTAAGCAAAACACAATCACGTGGACCAATAGGAATATAGGGACAGGGAGGGGGACATGCGTATGAACAGATGATTTGAATCGGGGAACTTATAGGGTTGAAGAGTATTATTGGGATGAGGTTTTTAAAAAAAATGTATAGAGATAAATTTTGGTTAACTAAGTTTGCTACAAGACTTTAATAAATAAATATTGGAAAGAAAAAAACTCAATATGTTTTCTTTTATTAATTCCAAGGAAAAATAAATAAATAAAAATAAAAAATTGAGCGCCGGCTCATGGAGCTCGTTGAGCGCTAGCGGCTTGCGCTTGAATTTTCGTTAACTTTTAACCAAATCAAAGTTGGTGAAGAAACAAATTGCAATTTGTTAACTACATATGGGAAATCCGAATCAAAATCATTAACAAATTATGTTAATATATTTGTTAGTTTGTTTTCCACCATGAATATGGATTGTTAATTATATATTGTAACAATCTTTTTAAAAAGATATATATTTTTAAAAGAGATATACAATATTATATAAGGCTTTACAATTGATTCCACTCGACACATATCTATCAAAGTTGATCAAAGAAAACACCTCCATAGAGGTAAAGGACAAGCTTACCTATAAGCTCATCGAATGGCTCAAACAGCATAAGGCCGAGAACTTTGGCTTCGATCACCTCTTCACAACGTAGGTTGTGGAACCAAATTTCTCGATCTAATCGAGATGCAAAACTCAATAAAGCTCCTCATTGAGTATCAAACGAACATGAGCGTAATGGTGATCTACTGATCTTTATAAATTTGCATGTCATGTTCAATTTACCTAACGAACACATTTATTTTCATTGACGGAACCACTTCTATCAGTTTAAAATATAACGTTAATTTTTCATTAGAATTTTCTAAACTTCATAGTAATATTGATTCAGATTTGTCGAATTAATAACATTATTTTTTTTAGAATTTTTTTTATTTAACCTCTTTTTCTTTATGAATAAAATGATATAATCTGCATTTAAATTAATATTTTAACAAACTCTTTAATTTTTGTAAATATGTTGAGTTCTCAACTAAATTTTCCTAAAAAAGGATTAAAGTTTCACAATATCATTTGTAAAATTCATTGTATTTTTTTGGTATGTCTGCGGTTCCATTTAATCAAAAATTATATTTAGTAAAAAATTTTAAAAAAATGAATTTGATCCTATTCAATTTTGAGCTTTCTTATATATTTTTAATAAATATTTCATACTCAGCTTGAATACAATCATTATAATATTGACCATATTGTATGAAAAATATATTATATTTATACTATATACCATATAAAATAATAATTCTAAAATATCAGTTGTCCAAGTTATGAACGCCGAGAACAAATAATCAAGGTGATCAAGAATAGTGTTTTTGTTTTTTGATTTACTTATTTATTTAACAAATTTTCACGTTACATGTAAAAAAAAATTATCATATAATATTAAAATACTAATATTCTTAAAAAGATGTTAAAATATTTTTTTTTTACTAAGGTTAAAGTACAAATACAATATAATATATAGAATATATTAATATTAATTATAAAATAATAAAATACAATCATGCATAAGGAACAGATAATACACTAATTTGTTAAAAAAAACTACAATTCATTAGGTTTTAGTTTCATACAGAAGAAAAAAACAACAACAAAAACAGATACCAGCATCATTCATTTTCTTACTCAAATATAATTAAAATTATAATCGATCAATATACACCCTCTTAACCAAAACAACAAAAACCCAAAAAAAAAAAGAGTACTTAGGCCATAATCAATTTTGTAGATGGAAGTAGCTTAAGGTCCCAACTCCCGACGATGGAGATGAAGAGGCAAACGTTATTTCCTTGATTTTAAAGACACGTGTTGACGAGGAGGGGAGTTATAATCCTCTTTCACGATAGCGGGAAGGAGTGAAAAGAGTTCGAGAGAATAAGAGAAGCGTTTATTATTATTATTATTATTATTATTATTATTATTATTATTATTAGTGTTTTTTATTCTAATTATTCTAATTAGTTTTAATTTTTGTGAGAAAAACAAATGGTAAAAGTCCATCAACTCAATTTGACTGATTTGGAAAAAATAAGGAAATAATAAAAACTTAAGGATATCATCCGAATTGGAAAAAAAATACAAAAAAAAATAATTGGATAAAATTCGAAAAAATGTAAAATTATAGGAACATCATATAGAAAAAAAAATTCATTAAACCTTAACTTAAATCCTCAAGTTCAAATCCTACCATATGCCTATATATATAGGAATTTTCGGACCGAATTCTCCAACTCAAATGGGCTTAACCCTTGTCCGTACCTGTCCAAACTGGACTCCGAGCTTTACGGCCCAAACAAGCCTATAGATACTGCAAAATCTGTACTATATAGGTTTATCCGGACGGGGCGGGCCCATTTATACCCGGTTCTACTCACGAGTCACGATTTTGGTGTTGTTGCAGAGAACAAGGAAAGATTCGGTGACGAATAGTTGACACGTGGAGGTGAAGTAGGATATAGTCGGTGCCAGTGTTGAACGTCGGATGGAGGCTTGAAGTGAACCCTACAAAAATCCAATATTGGCCATACTAAAATACAAATTGGACCGTTTGGCGTTACCACCGCCTTCTAACTGATTTTCCAACTGCCAAACTCTACTCCACAAGCTTCCCTACAAAATTGTTTCACTTGTCTTGTCCAAGGATACAGCAAATCACTTTTAAAGAGAGAAGAAATATATTCAATTTTTTCACATAAGAGACAAACGTTCGTTCTTCTATTTTTTTTTATATCAAAGGTAATAAATAAAACTATTATTATTTTAAAAACTTTGTATTTTATAAAAATAAATTATACATACAAAATTAAAATTTTACCTTTTTTGCAATATATTAAATGAAGGACAAATAACCAAGAAATAAAAGGCTGAATTTAATAAATATACACCTTTTTTTTTCCACAGTTGTACAAAGTATGCAATTTCTATTTGTGAGATAATGTTTTTTTTAAGTAATCCTAGAAAAAAGGAAAAAAATACAATATCTAACTTTCAATATCCAACATCTTCATGTACCCAATTTCGATTACTAAATATTAGTTACCTGATTTCAATATCCAACGTTACATATCCAACTTCACTTCGGTTACCCAATATTTCAACGTTACACATCCAACTTTACTTCGGTTACCCAATATTAGCTACCCGATTTTAATACCCAAAGTTACATATCTAACTTCACTTCGATTACCCAATATTAGTTACCTGATTTTAATACCCAACATTACATATTCAACTCAATTCGGTTACCCAATATTAGTTACCCGATTTTAAAACTCATCGTTATTACATATACAACTTCAATTCGGTTACCCAATATTAATTACCCGATTTCAATACCTAACGTTACATATCCAACTTCACTTCGGTTGCCCAATATTAGTTAACCGATTTCAATACCTAACGTTACATATCCAACTTCACTTCGGTTACCGAATATTGGTTACCCAGTTTTAATACCCAACGTTACATATTCAACTTCACTTCGGTTACCCAATTTTAATATTCAACGTTATCCAATTTCACTTCGGTTACCCAATATTAGTTACCCGATTTCAATACCTAACGTTACATATCCAACTTCACTTCGGTTACCCAATATTAGTTACCCAATTTCAATTCCCAACGTTACATATCCAAGAGCATATCACATGATGTGATTGCTTAGAGAGCATTTTTTATAAATTTTTTTTGTCGATATAAGATTCTAAATCTTCTACAAACGAAGAAAACATAAAAAGAAAAACATCATTATAGTCGTTCGAAAAGCTGATCCAAAAAGAGAACGAAGTCCGGTTTTGAATATTCGTGTTAATATATCAAGCAATTGAAAATTGTAGTTAACAACTTCTCAAACAATTGCAAAGAATAATTGTTATAATCAAAGAATATATAATTGTTAAGTTGATTAGAACATACAAACTAAAGTTGACATAAAAGTAAAAAGTGAAAAATGATCGTTGTAAGCCAAAATAGGGGAACTCCACAATATATAAATAATCACTCTTGCACTCCAAGTATCTATCTCTAGTCCATAATTTTGCTTGAGGTCTTCTAGAGCCATATAATATGGATGCCAACGATTTCAAAAAGCCTCTCACTTGAAACACATTAGAAAGAAAAAAAAGTGGAAAAAAGTTGTAGAAATGTGAAAAAATAGAACCATTATAAAGAATAATTGTTGTAATCAGAAAATATAAAATTGTTAAATTGATTAGAACATACCAATCAAAATTGACATAAAAGTGAAAAGTGAAAGATCATCACCATCACCAGACTATGTGAACCTCACTCATATACTCACAGTGGCAGGACCCTTCTCCACATTTCTATCCTACCTTGAGTTCGACAAGGTCATTGACACTTTCCAAAACCAAGCAAACAACTCACAACAAGGCATAACCATCTTTGTCCCCACAGACGCCGCCTTCTCTTCCCATAAATCACCGTCTCTCAAGAACCTTACTGCCGACCAGATCAAGTCAATGTGCCTTTTCTATGGCTTACCTAAATACTACTCACTCTCGGACTTCACAACTCTTGACCAACAAAGCCCAATCACCACATTGTCCGGTGGACAATACAACTTGAACTTCACTGACTTGTCGGGTACTGCCTACATCGGTTCAGGTTGGTCCAATATTAAGGTGAGTAGTAGTGTGATCTCCACCTCACATGTTGTTGTCTACAAAGTTGACAAAATTCTTCTCCTCAAAGCCATTTTGGGACCGATATTCCTCTCTCTCTTGCACATGCGCTGACTCCCACAACTTCTCATGCTTTTGACTCACCATCAAATGCTACCACTAGCAACTCACCATCCTCGTCTTCTCCATCATCATCCCCATCGGCACATTCAACATCATCAGTTCATAGGACTATCCAAACAACAAGAACTGCCTAAAAAGCATATAACAACAAGAACTGCCTAAAAAGGTAAAAAAAAAAAGGTAAAATTTTAATTTTGTATGTAAAATTTATGGTTTTATCAGTTTATTTGCATCATTAGTTTTATCTTTTTTCTTTCACAACTTTTGTTGAAAGAATATACTATCCCGACAGTACACCAGTTAGTTGGATACTATCCAAATAACAAGAACTGCCTAAAAAGGTCCTTCTACCTAATTCCTAAACCACAAAAGAATATATTATCTGGACAATACATAAAGAATTACTCTTGCACTTCAAATATCTATCTCTAGTCCATAGTTTTACTTGAGGCCTTTTGGTGCCATATAATATGGATGCTAACAATTTCAAAAAGCCTCTCACCTTATTACTCGTATATCCAAACCAAATATACACTCATAAAACCATGAATACCAATATCGATCAAGCCAGTTAATATCACAACACATGGTGTGCATTGTAAGTTAAATGTATTCAACTAGAAATCATATACATACATCAATTTTACTAAGATATCAAAACATTAGAAAATGAATGTTTTCAATGGTTTTGTTGTCATTTTGACAAGCCGGATTACACAAGCAGTAGGGTGATCTAAATTTAAGAACAAGATAAAAAAAATAATAAAACTTTCGATTTGTAGTCTTTGAGTTTTATAACAACTTTCAGTTTAATCGTTTCTCATCTCAGACTTGAGAGAACTCGGGAGAGTGAGCCAAGCTACGAGAATTTGAGTTTACTAACCAACGGCGAATCCGCATCTAACAACACAAGCTTTGTCAAGTAGGGCAACAAGGTTGATCTTGGCAACACAACCTTTATGAACAACAATGTATTCACTGAAAGTAGAAGTCCCAAGGAAGTGTTAGATAGGCTTTTGTAACATCCCAAATCCATAGGACTCGAGGTGCTACTCGGCTAGGATCTCACAATGGATCCTGACCCTAATCTGACAACAAGTTCACTAGATCTTACAACAAGGTACATATAGATTGAATCCAAAACATAAAAACTGATATATATATATATATATATATATATATATATATATATATATATATATATATAAAGGTAATACAGAAGTACCGCTGAGTACAAATAAAACATAAACTGTACAACAAAAGATCTCATATCCCCGATAACGCCCCAGTGTACGGAGCCCTCAGCGGATCACCCACTATGGATCATTCTGTAGCTCTCCTAACCTGCAAAGGATCTACAACACGGTATAAAACCGTTAGCTAACCATACACACACATATATATATATATATATATAGAGAGAGAGAGAGAGAGAGATGCAGAAGCACAATCACACATCAGGGAATAATAAACACCTCATCATGCTATCACACATTTACCCGGTTTATTATCTTTATAACGTCAATCACTCAAATAGTATATATATCTGCATATGAATATATGTGACACGAGGAATGTATATAATCCTCGCCTCTGAGTGCTATAGCTAGCTGGAGTGGTATAGGCGCACCTTCCCGTATACCGTAAGGAGTGGTCAGTGCCCTTCCCGTATACCAGGTCTAGCCAGACTACAGAGAACCTCCAGACTCCACTACGGGATGAAAGGCAAGTTGTCACAACCACTACAATGGGCGGTCAATATATCATAGGTCGGTAATGAACCATATTGCATGCTATAAAGCATATAACAAACACCACACATGCATACATCCAATATAAGGATGGTAGCTAAGTAAGTCCTATGGACTTACCTCAAACTCAGAAGTAGTCTCACTACGATCAACTCTCAACCTGGTCAACTCCAATCTGGAGGACAACACTGCCTAGTAACAAGGCATAACAATATATCAAACTCATATCCATCACAAGGGTCACACCTAGACCCAAGGGATCCATAAGGATCATACCCAAATTCATAAACCTCAAAGCCATAGCCGGCATAACCGATAACATAATCATCCTCATTCTATCCTCAAGTACGTACCTAGCATGCTACTAACTCGCTCATACTAGGAAAGGAAAGGATCTACCCTACTCTAGGTAGACCCGGGACAAGACGCACCTGCGTGACAAGAGAGACGCAGGGGCGGAGCAAGGCAACCCACAGGCGCGGCAAGGCTCAACCGCAGGCGCAGTGACAGTGGCAGCAGGCAACGCAGGCACGGCGCAGGTGCTGTGACACAGCTTCCGCAGGGCGGCGACTTCCAGGCACGGGGGCGGCGATAGTGCAGAAAGTGACCCCGCGATTCCTCTTCGGCTCTTCACGTGATCAAATCACGTCTTCTCCATTCCAAAGTCACACACATACATGTACATACACATTCCAACATCAATCTACATTCAATTTATCTAATCCTAAGCTAAGGAGGAAGAACAAGAAAGAAAGAAAGGAAGGAGAAGCAAGGAGCTCACCTCTACTGTTGTGATCACCCAAGGAAAGTACAGAACACACTCTCAGCTGGCATCTGTAGCTCAGCAAACATGCACACAACATCTAGCAACACAAAGTCACACCAAAACTCTATCAAACTCCAAGAAACTCTCAAGCAAGATCAAGAAGGGAAAGGAAGGGAAGAAGAACGTGAAAAGATGGAAATAAAGTGAAGAAGGAAACTCTTGCTCAGCAAGGAAAGGAATGGTATAAGGAAGAGAAGAGTAAAGCACGAGTCAAACGGTCAACAAAGCCGGCTGCAGCCGCAAGAAACCGCAGGGGTGGTTCCCTGAGCCGCAGGGGCGGAAAGCTACACGAGCCGTAGGGGCGGCTAAAGCCAAAACTGGCTCCCAAAGACTAAGGCTCTTACAGCTTTCCATTGATTGGAAAATATGCCGACTTCATGAGCTCAACTGCATCAAAGTGAGAATGATTTTAGAGAGAATCGATCAACAAGGATTCAATCCCGTAAAACCGGGTCTTTGAACTTGTCTTCTAGATCAAAATATTTGGCCTTTGAAGACGGAAAAATTCCGGTTCAAAGGAGGGAGAGGAAGATGGCGAACAAGATCTCTGTTGATGAACGGAACTTGATTCGACTAAGAGGAGGAAGAAGACGAAGGGGAGAATTAAGGCCAATAAAGTTTGGCATGGGAAAGGGATGAACGAGGATCCAAAACGAGGTCGTGGAGTGGACTATTGTGCATACATAGTGAGACCATAAAACAAATGCACTTTTGTCAAATTTAAAGTTTTTTATGAGTCATACAAACTATCAGCATATTTACCTAAAATATATCGTCTTCTTTTTTGGCAAAAGTCCTTCCGGCGATGATTCGACAATATATTTCAGGATGAGTTGTGTAATATGCTAAAAATCTAAATAAAGTTATTTTTAACTTTAAACTAATTGATAAAAATATTTGAATTTTTTTTTTTGTATTTATTTTTAGAATTTCTTGTGAAATGGAATTTTTAATATTTTTTCAAAAGAAATTTTAGAAATTATCGATTTAGAAAATCATCTTTTGAATTAATCCCTTAAGAAATTTTTTTAAAAAAAAATTTCAATGATGTTAAAAAATTATTATAATTCAAAATATGAAAAAATTCAAAAAAAATTTTACAAAATTATTATCTAAAAACTTATATATTTTACAAATATATAGTTTTTCAAAAAAATTTAAATAAAATTAATACTAAATGATATTAATTTGATTTTTAAAAAAAATAAATTTCACGTCACACAGATAATCGACATTTGTTGCCTTGTAGGTTTCTATCCTGGAGTACTCATATGACCGATCTGTCTCATTTTCGACGACATATATTAAAAATCGGTAACCACGTCATTGCCAGAGTTAAGTTTTATGCCTGAAAAACAAGTCGTGTTATTTTTGATAAATACGTTGATAGTTTATAACATTCGTAGTAATTTTTTGAAGTTGGTATTGTTTTGGGTTTAATATTGATAGTTGGTATTATTTTGAGTTTAATATTGTTAGTTGATACTATTTTGGGTTTAAATAAATTATAGTCAATAATTGAGATGTATGGGAAAAAAAACGGAATGTGAATACGGAATGGAATATGGTCAGTCTAACCACGGAATTTTGCCCCGATTCATCATTATTTGAATTGATACTGAGATATCTACGTAATAAATTGGATTTGCCAATTAAAGAACTACAAGGTGTCATTCTCTTTGATTTAACCGATTTAATACTTTTTTTGCGTATTATTCTTTGAACCCTGAAATTTATCTCTATAAACCTAGATTAAGCAAAGAGAAAGTAAACCCTAACAAGTCAAAGCCAAAACATAAAATAATTGTGTTTAGCCTTTGAAACAAAAGAGAATAAACTTGATGTTGGAAAATTGAATTTTACAAAATAAAAAAAGAAAAAGTGTAAACTAGAACTTCTTAGCCAGGTAACATTACCAATAATCCTCTAATAGACGTTTGTTTAAGCAAATCATCATTATCAACCAAATCTGTTTGCGAAGTACTTGGATCATACCCTTATGCTTGGCATACAAAGCCTTATATATAAATGGTAACATAATTGTTATTTTTTATATGTTTTTATATTTTTATCCGTCCCCAAAGCATAGACGTAAAGGGCACACTCGGTATTTTTTTTGTTTAGGCAAAATCCGCACAAGTTGAAGACACTGAACTAGTTGATAATAGAAAGAGAAACCCATTGACTTATATATTAGTCTCACAACCTATCAACTTATTGTGGGTTATCGATGTGGGACATTTTATCCCTTACATCTCAACACTCCCCTCAAGTGGTAATTACCTAAATTATTTAACACTTGACATAGGTCGAATATCTCAATCTCTTTATAACTCTCCTACAACTTTTTCGACAGGTTTCACATTTCTTTCTCTTTTTAGCTAATCTCGATGCCAGGAAGATGGACCCGATCAAACCTTCTCTGTTAAATTTTATATTTTTACCCATCCTGGAACCTTAGATGTGGAGGGCACACGTTTAGTGAGCCACACACGTAAACACACGAGATTTTATCCTAAGATCAATTGGCAATAGGATAATTAACCCATGAACTTATATATTATACTCACAATTTATTGTGTTATCGATGTGGATATTTTATCCCTTACATCTCAACAATAATGGAAACAGTAACCCCTCTTCACCATCTACTGCCAGTTAAATTTTTCTCCGATTTGAGCAAATTACGCCTCTAAGGAAATCTCGAAGGAGTAATTTTCGGTGCAGAGGAAACAACCGTCAAGGAAGACGCGGCCTCCGGTGAAGGGGAATCACTCCGGGAGGACGGTGTGAGATTCGGAGAAGCATAACTAGCAATTGATGAGGGAGAGATCGTCGTAGCATTGCGTGAGGGAGTAGGCGACGTCAAGAGTAGAATCGGCGGTGTCGATGGCGGATCAGGAGGATTGGAGTTGGGTTGAGAGGTTGAACATGGCAAAAGAATGAGTAGTTAGACTGTTCACATCCCACTCCGTTTATAATCCTATTTATGCACTCTATTTGTATACCAAATTACGTATACACTCCGTCTATATGTCTTTTTCTTACACATGTTTCGTCTATAATATAACTCTACTAGTTTATTTTTATTACAAATAAGTAAATTATTATCACTTTTTTTATAATTCATTTGTAAGATGACAATTTTATTACAAATCATCATAAAGACTTTATGTTTCCACATATTTTGATGTAAAAATAAATAAATATGATATAATACTAGTATTTTAATCATAAAATATAATAGAGAAGTACTGTTGTCGGATACAATTGAAATCTTATATATATTATAGGAGTAACACTTCTTGTCACGTGTCGTACCAGAAAATCACTAACTGCCATGTGTCACAGCAATATTTAACCTCAACCTCTTTTTTAATTAAGTAATTTATAAAAGGAATTTGCAATTAAAATTATTTAAAAAAATCCACTATATCCATATATCTTTTATAAATAACTAAATTTGGTAAATTTAGTTACCTAATCATTTTTATTATTTTTGGTTTTAATTTTTAATCCTAAAATATTTACAATTCGGTTATCAATCCTCAGCCAATATATTTTTCAATTAATTACATAATTAAAATTAAGATTTATATTCAGGAATTATTATAATCGAATGGAATGCCGGAATAATATTGCACAATAAACTATATTAACCATTATATATATATATATATATATATATATATATATATATATATGTATAAAAGTATATTTTTTTCAATTATTTACAAAAGAAAAAAGAAATTACAATCAAATTTATATATTTTTTAAAAACTTTTCTTCACACAAAAATAAAATATGTATATGAAAATTAAAAATACTATATAATATAACCTTTTTTGATAATTGTTATATCGAATTCTTTATAGAAATTCCGTGCAAGACATAGATATTACACTAATAATACTGTTAAATACAAATTTATAGCTTCCTTTTTTCTTCAATTTTTCTAAACAGAAAAGCTGACAAAAAAAGATGGGGAAAAGATTTGATTGTTGTATTTGTAAAATAGGTAGGACTCTTTTGATATATATATATTTTTTATCACAATTGATTCTAAATTTAAACATAGTGAATTTATTTTAACTCTTTTCGCATGAGGCATACAAGGAGTGTGGAGATTATTTTGAATAAGATTGTAGAATTTAAAATTTTAACTTAGGGATGTATATTGTCTTGGGTTGGGATCTCAAAAACACCATTGCTGGCGGTGAGAAAAAGAAGGACTTCATGACTTTTTTTCCTAGGATAGTTAAAACACAGCATTTAATCCAATTGATTTTTGTAATTAGTTATTAGAATAGGAGTCTAATTTGTACAATTCAAATAAAAGGGGCTTCATTAACTAAATTGTCTTTTTCGGGTATTAGAATTTAAGTATTAAATTGTAGTAATTGTTATTGGTCATTACAATTAATATATAACTAGTGTAATACCCGCACCTTGTGCAGGATTGAGTTTTAATAAATTGATAATAATTACTAATTCATATGTATATTTTGGAAGATAAAGAGACGGATAATATAATCACATTTATTATTACGATTTCAATTATATTTTTTTTAAAAATCTCTCTTAAAATAGTTTTAGTTTTGTAGATTCATGATCATGAAACATGGTGATAAATATTTTTTCTTTAATATGTACAATATTACTTTGTTATATTCTAGATACTTACAAAAATATTATACAATTCAATAAATATTTTTAATTGATATAGTTGGATGGGTAAAACATAATATATCAAATTTCTATTTTTTTTTGGATTAGAAAGAAGTTATATTAAAAATATTAAATAAAAAGTAACATCTATTTACAATTTAAGGATAAGATATTAAACTACTCTAATAATTGTTATATATGCAATAGAAAATACGTTTTTACAAATTATATAATCAAATATTTTGGTTATTGAGGTAATCAAAGATTTGATTAGGATTGACATGAGTGAACTATTTATGGATGTAAATTGGGTTCCCAAATAATGAGAAGTATTTTCTTTAAAATTAAAAAAAAAAAGGTTGATTGATTAATAGCTTGTTTCAAACAAAATGAATAAATAGGTGAGGTGGCTTATTTGTTTTAATAGGAGATTTTCTGTGAAATTAGTAAATTTTCTATAAGAAAAAAATAGCTAATTAAATATGTGAAGGAGCCTACAACTTTATACGAAACGTATTGTTAGGGTTTACAACTAAAAAATAAAAATTTATATATAAAATATTTTCTTAAGAGCTTAATAACTATATATATAATAATATTATTATATTAATAATGATAATAATAACAAATAATTTTTATTAATGTTGTAAACCCATTTTTTAATAATCTAGATAAAAAAAAATTTAAAAATTTTGTTAGGCTTCGATAATAAATTTATATTAACAACTTAAAATAATTAACTTTTTAAAATATATTTAAGAAAATAATAGTATATTATGTGATTCAATTAGTCTGGTTGATTAATAGAAAGGGGTGATCCCGTTGATATCCAATGGCTATAAATGTTCCACACTCCCCAACTCTTCACTTACCCACATGTCACTCTTTACTCAACAACTTTATTATGTCAAAAAACATTTATTCTACAAAACAACACTATTTATTATAAATCAATGATATTTTAATGGATTTTTTTTGACAAGAAAAAACGACACCGTTATCTATTATCATCACAAGCCAAAACCCTAATGTTCATAGGTAAAACACCTAAAAAGGACTCTTCCTCCCATTACTAGGCAAAATCCTAGCTAGACTATGGGTTACCTTATTAAACACAATTAAGATATTCTGTAACATTGTTACATGTATCCCTCTTTAGTCATTGAATGAAGCTAAATAAATAGGTATTAAAATATTAGTGCTTTATGAGAAAAATAATAAACAATATGAAATCCACCAATCACGTGAAGGGGGTACAAAGGATACAAATATGAGTGATATAGAAGATCTTCACTGTATTAAACATGTGGCTAATAGTGCCAAACCTACAATCCTCGAAACCTCTCACCGCAGCCTTGGTATCATCCACAATAATACCTATATTTGAATGCGCTAAATCGCCATCGTTAATGATGTCTATAGCACCTCTTATAGATCTTCCTTCACATAACTACTCCATATCTAATGTATGATATCCACCCAAACCTACTCACACATTGCTCAATGCTTCTCATAACCCGAGCTCCCTCCCATACTTCTTGAACCCGTGGACACTCATACACAATATGCCATACATCCTCATCCTGACCACACAAGTAGTAAGCTGGGAAAGTTATTATCCTCTTGTCAAAATGAATTTTTCTTACATTTAGCATATTTGAGGCCATCCTCCATTAAAAAGTAACCTTTGTGGAATTCTTAAGTTCCAAATACAGAGCCGGTAAGTAGATTGCACTGTGAACCTCCCAAATATATTAGGCCACCACATCCTACCATCTCTAGGAAGACATCTATTTGTAGGAATCTTAATGAACTCTTCAACCTAAATCATCTCAAATAAATATCGTATCATATCGTCCCTCCATCCTCCCTCATTATGCAACATACTAGCTACTCTCATACTTAGATCCAGATCAAATTGACGGAAATATTAAGATATTTTAACCTCCCATCATGACTTGGTATCCATTTATCCTCCCAGATTCTTACTTTTCATACCATTCTCAATCCTCCACCATGTTCCTTCTATAAGTAACGCCTTTGCTCCTCAGATTGATCTTCACACATAACTTGGGCACCATCTTAAGTTTGAACCAATGAAGTCATCATTTTTATAATATCTAGCCTTAAACACATTGGTAACCAACACTGGTATATTTTGTTGCAGCTTCCAACCTCGCTTGGCCAACATTGCCAAGTTAAAAATCTTGAGATCCCGAAATCTCATTCCTCCAAGTCTCTTTGGTAAGCAAATAAGTTCCCATCTTTTCCAGTGAATACGATTTCTTCCTGAATTTGTTCCTTCCAAAACTTTGCTATGATATTATGAATTTCATCAATGGGTTCATCTAGGATTCAAAGGGTACTAATTATATAACCAAGAATGTTTTGGATCACTGTCTTGATAAGAGTCTCTTTCCCTGCCGGGGATAACAACTTCTCCTTCCACCCTCCTAATTTCTTCCGAATTCTCTCGTTCACATTCTCAAAAACTTCTTTCTTAGATCCTCCAATAATCGTAAGAAAATCAATATATTTGTCAAATTTCTAGACCTTCCTGACTCCAAGAGTACGTTGAAGATGGATCGTCTCCCTTCCCTTCCCTCCCTCAACGTTACGATTGAACATCACTCCAGACTTTCCCATATTCACCTTTTGTCTAAAAACTACTTCAAACTTCCTGATAATAGCCTTCAGTTTGTTACTCATACTTGTAGCAACTTTTGTCATATGCAAGTAGTCATTTGCATAAATAAGGTGAGTTAGTTTAGGTGCTCCATTACATACTTTGATACTCATACCTTTTCTAATCCATCCTCCTTCGTAATCAATCTTGAGAACACATCTGCACGGATAATAAACAGGTAAGGTAAAATAGGATCGCCTTATCTAATATCCCTTGAAGGCTTGACATCTCCACATATTATGTCATTAATTTTGAAGCTAAAATTCAAAACTAATACACTCCAAGATCATGTCACAACATGGAACCCCATCTTTCTCAAGTCTTGTCCAAAAAATCTCAGTTAATTCTTTCATAAGCTTTTTCAAGATCAAGCTTAAAAGCCATCTCTCTCATACCCATCCTCTTATTCTTCATATGATGACAAATTTCTAGAGCCAACATAACATTATCATTTATAAATCTTCCCTTCACAAAAGCGTTTTGTTGCCCTGAAATAACACTGTTTATGATTCCTTCGAGTATGTTTACCATTAGCTTGGTAATAATCAAATACAAAACGTTACAAAAAACCTTATAGGTCTATATTCCTTCATGTTATTCGGTTTTGTCACCTTTGGAATCATTGCAATTACAGTCCTGTTTATCTCTCCAAGACTCTCTTTGTTCCTCCACCAATCATGAATGAACCTCAACACAGCTCTTCCAACTATAACCCAAAATCTTTGGTAAAATAAAGCATGAACTCCATCTATACCAGGTTCTTTTCAGCTTTTGTGTAATCAAGTCTCCTTGTATAAGGAGATTCATCTATAGGGTTCTTTTTTTGGATATGTCAAAGTCCGATACAAACGGACCGGGTCCAACACGTCCCCACAAGTGCAATCAGAGGATATAGACCGAGTTGCACTTGCCCACAAGTTAGGATCGCGAGCCTCTATCCACATAGAGGCTAACCGCTCTGATACGTCGTGTGCAGACGAGCGCACATGCGCGTTAGGCCCAAGCCCAGCACATAGACCCGATGAGGTTCCATCCTAAAACCAATTGGCAATAGGAGGAGTAGCCCACCGACCTTATATACTAGGGTAGAGAGTCTCAATCTTTCGATGTGAGAACTAGTTATCTCCAACAATAACCATTCAAAGTTCTTCTAATGACAAGAGTGTTTAATATCTACAACTAGATTCCATGTTTCAAGCTTTCTATTCGATTCATGCCTCCCATACATCCCAGCTCCAACCCATTCATCGACATTCTCACAACAAACTCTAAACATATATAATGTGGTTATCAGAAAATGAGAGAACATAAGCATTGATCTCTCACCGTCACACCCCAACCCCTTGACCTACCTCTACTACTTAAATTAAAACCCTCCTTAAACCCACATTTATGCATAGTGTCCCCATATTTATATCACTAATCATCGACTCCATAACAAACACATTACTAGGCTTATATCTACAAAACTATTGCCAATGAGCTTTAACTCTCATCAAGTTGCCCATCCCACGACAATTCCAACTAAAATTTTTCATTTTTATTCACAACATTGAATCATCCCCAAAGCTGCTATTTTTTGTGAATCTGTAATTGTCACATGTTTCACATTCGGACGAACTCTTTTCTCATTTATGTGCACAAAATCATCATCCATAGCACATAAAACTTCTGTAAAAGATCTTTTCCCTTCCCGACCATTCAAGAATGCTCCAAGAACGGAGGACTTCTAGATGAAAGATATTTTAATGGTTAAAAAGTCAGAAGTACCACAATCCTTTGGGAAATGGATGATTGATTTGTTCCCATGCACCGCCCTTGATCTGGTAAATTAATTCCTGAAATTGAGAGGTTGTTTGGCTTTAATCTCCTCAATATTGACTGAAACAAGTGATTTGCAGAATTCTCGAAACAGAGGTTCAATTTAGTGGATCGGGCCGGGCCGGGCTTGTCCCACGAACAAGTGGGCCCACAAAGCTTGAAAATTCTTTGAACCTACTCGACGTTGACCAAACAACTTATCCGTCAGTACAAACTTTATGTTTCGTATGATTGTTTGGCACTTCACTTTCCAACTAACTAAATTCTCATAAACTTTTTTTTTTCAAATTTTCATTTCACATCGTTTTCTTTTATATTAGAATTTATTTGGATCTCAGATTTCACACAGGAAATACAGGATTCTAATAATGTTTGATAAAATAGTGACATCAATCGTAATGTAACATTTATAGATCATTTTGGTACATTACTACATTTTTATAAAAGTATTTAAATATACTAATTTAATTAATAACATAATTTGGATGGAAATCATTTGTATTATAATAATACAAAATTTTATAATATAAGTGTCATCAATCCGGACACTTTATTACATGAACTACCAAATAAGCATTGGTATTTAGTAACATACTCGTTTTTGGTAGAATAATTTCGAAATACAATTACAAAAAAGTCACCTCAAAAACTTATTTTACAAAACAATTGACAACACTTGTGCATTATTTTTTTTGTGGTTAAAAGAGAGTGGAACCCTCCTCACGTGCTAGAAATTTATAAAAATAAAAAAAATAAAAAAAACTTAATTATAAGCGAGTCAGGTATGTGAAACAAACTCCTCTTGAATCAACCGCTTATTAAACAACGAGTGTAAGGAAGAGGATCCTCCAAAACATGGAGTTTAACATAGAGGGATAACTCAAAATTAGCTAAGGTGTAAGCGACCACATTTTCCTCCCTGAAAACATGACCCAATCTCCAAATCTAACTATCTAGTCCCGCACAAGATAGCTGATTGAGCTTATTTTTTGTTTGAGTCTTTTTTTTTTATTTTGTCCACTCTTATACTTGACACCCAAGTGTAGCCCTAGGTTTTCGTTTCGTTATTCTATATATTTTAGCGTTTTATCTGCCTCCAAAATAACTAGGATAATCTAGATAACCTAGTTATCTTATGTTCATTTGTATTCAAAAACTCATCTATTAAAATATCTTTGGGAAGTGGTCATAGATTTTATTGGGTGAAACACTATAAATCTGTGTGTGCCATCTTTTTTTTTGTTGAATTTTTTTCTCTCATAATTCCGCATACCAAACTGGTATCAGATTTTTGGGTTATTTGGTTTTCTAGTAAACTAGGAGAAAGATGTTTTCTTTCAACAGTAAAGATCGACAAGTTCACAATGAGGAATAGTTTCAGTCAACGACAGATCAAGATGCGAGTGTTATTGAAACAACAGGGCTTATGGAGGCCGTTGTCAAGGAAGAAATCCCATAAGAAAAAGGGAGATGTTGAGATGGCCACTAAGAAGAATAAGACGCATTTGACCATCGTGATGTGCCTCGCAAATGATGTCTTATGCGAGGTTTCGGATCAGGATACCGCTACCAAACTGTGGTTGAAGTTGGAGAGTTTTTAGATGACAAAGTCTCTCACCAACAAGTTGCTTGCAAAGCAACGTTTGTTCAGTTTGCGAATATAGGAAGATACTATAACCTTGAAAGACGTCAAGTCTGCCTTTCATACAAGGGAATTACGCCACAAGGTGAATGAAAGTGGTGTAGGTAAGGAAAATCAGGCATCTGGCTTATTTACGAGCGGAGGAAAAGGACAAGAAAAGTCAAGGAATAAGAAGGACAAGAAGTCGCCTTCTTCAAGAAAAATTAGGGAGGGAGGGCCTCTCATCTAGAGTTCGAAACCCATTAACTACAAGATTTATTAATATTTTGTATTGGGTCTGGGTCTAATATTTTATATTGTGCCCAAGTCTAAGCTTTTGTATTGGGCCTGGATGTATGCTTGTGTATTGGGCCCGAATATTAATACACAATTTCAAATACACACTATATTCAATGAAAAACTTACATAAGGTGTATTTTTGTGTATTGGCAAGTAAGAAGGTACATCTATGCAAGATTTTACACATGAATCGAAAGTCCATTGTTTACACAAGGTCGGGTTACACAAGGTCGGGTTACACAAGTCCAAGGTCCATCGAGTTACACAAGTCCAAGGTCTGTCGAGTTACACAAGTCAAAGGTCTGTCGAGTTACACAAGCCCAATCGAGTATACTTCATCTCTTTTCCCATTTCCGCACACAAGAGTTGCAGAATCTCTTGACGACTCCATGACAAAAGCATCTCAGGGTTACTATGTGGATGCTTTGCTAACTCATAGACAAGCTTACGCTTCTCATCCATGCTTAAATTACCACAATTTCCTGAATAAAGCATAGTCCCTAGAAAAACAATCAAGCCAAATGAATAAGTTGGTGACCTAAACTATACATTAAAACTCGGGTAATTTTGTGTAATTTTACTCAATAACTGGGAGGCCCGTTTGCAAATAGGAGGAAAGTCTCCCGGCCGGCTTTCTACCGTCCTTCCAACACAAGATGGATTCCGTATCCAATTTTCATAATAAAATGGAACCAAACGATTATATCACCATACAATTTAATTCAGCTCAAAATTAATCTCGCTAATTACCTAGATTGTTGATATCCATGACAACGTTTTTTCTAACAAACTCGATCAATCTGTAAACTCGTCAATTCCTACAACAACCCTCTACAACATCTCTTTGTACGCACAAAATTAGTAGAACCCCCTAGTTAGTATTGAAAGAACCAAAAAGTCCCTACAAGCCCATTCTTCTCAATATTTATAAAGATGGTAAAGTGAAATAAAATAAATTAATTAAATTCGAAAATTAAAATGTAAATGTTAAAAAGTTTAATTTGAAGAGTTTTATATATTTCAGTTGCTATCGTCACCACTTCTCCGTCCACTACCAACCATATTTTAAAAAGATGAAGGTCGTGAGGTTCAGCCCGTCTCTCTTTCTTTATTCCTCGTAACTTTCATAATTCTGTTTGCATTGCTTTTTGGCGCTCTTAAACTTCTCTTTTGGATAGTGGGTGAACAAATTTTTGATGAAGTTGAACAATGAAATTATTTCAATCAAGCTCACAAGTTATCCTTACCTCCTTTTTTTCCAAGCGTCTCTAAAATATTTGTCAATTTTTTAAGACAAAATCTAGGGTTACAACTTTGTCATTATTTCCTATTTACTTGACTTACATCTTATCCTCTCTCTATGTAAATGCTTCTTCACATATTTTGCATATTTTCATAGACAATGCGTTAAAAACCAACCACTTTGAAGCAGGTCTTATGAATGGTCTTGAAACAATGATCACAAAGGGGAAAAAAACATATTTTTGTCAAGTTTAAGTTGTTTATGCGATGGATGTTGGTTGGTAGCCGAGAAGGCGACATCATCTAGGCGTGACTGTAACACCCCGAATCCGTAGGACTCGAGGTGCTACTGGGTTAGGATCTCACCATGGATCGTGACCCTAGCCTGACAACAAGTTCACTAGATCTTACAACAAGGCACAAATAGATTAAATACAAAACATGAAACTGATATATATATATATATATATATATATATATATATATATATATATATATATATATATATATGTATCAAAAGGTAATACAAAAGTACCGCTGAGTACAAATAAAACATAACTGTACAACAAAAGATCCCATATCCCCGATAACGACCCAGTGTACGGAGCCCTCAGCGGATCACCCACTCTGGATCACTCTGCAGCTTTCTTAACCTGCAAAGGATCTACAACACGGTATAAAACCGTTAGCTAACCATACACATATATATAGAGATGCAAGAGCACAAACACACATCAGGAATCATAACACATCATCATGCTTTCACACATTTACCCGGTTTATTATCTTTATAAAGTTCAACACTCAAATCGTATATATATAGATATCAATATGAACATATTTGACACGAGGAATATAACCCTCGCCTCTAGTGCTCATGGCAGCTGGAGTGGTCCCTGGTCACACCCACTCGTGTACCCTAAGGGAATGGGGAGTGGCCAACCGTTTACCAAGTCTAACCCAACCACAGAGAACTGCCCAGACTCCAAAGGGATGAAAGGAACAGTTGTCATGGCCCTACAAGGGCAATCACTATACCATAGGTCGGTAATAAACCATAACGCATGCTATAAAGCATATAACACACACCACTCATGCACACATCCTAAATAGGGATGGTAGTTAAGTAAGTCCTATGGACTTACCTCAACCTCGAAGTAATCTCAACCACGTAGTACTCTCAAGTATGATCAGCTCCAAATCTGGAGAACAGCACTGCCTATACAAGGCATACAGAGATATCAATCTCCTATCAAACAAAGGGGTCACACCTAGACTCAAGGGATCCATAAGGATCATATCTAACTTATAAACCTCGATAAACTACTAAACCTCAAAGCCATAACCGGCATACAGATATATCACATTCCTCATCATTCTATCCTCACACACATACCTAGCATGCTACTAACCCGCTCATACTAGGAAAGGAAAGGATCATACTACTCTAGGTAGATCTTGTACAAGACGCACCTGCGGAACGGAAAGACGCGGGGGCGGAATAAAGCAAACCGCGGGCGCGGCAAGGCTCGGCCGCAGGCGCGGTGACAGTGGCCGCAGGCGCGGCGCAGGCGCTGCGACAAGGCTCCCGCAGGGGCGGCGGCTTCTAGGCGCGGGTTCGGTGACAAGGTTTCCGCAGGGGCGGCGGTTCACAGCCGCGGGGGCGGCGACTATGCAGAATGTGAACCCCGATCTCCTCTTCGGCTCTTCACGTGATCAAATCACGTCTTCTCCGTTTCAAAGTCACATACAACCATATACATACACATTCCAACATCAATAT
This sequence comes from Fagopyrum tataricum, assembly GCA_002319775.1. Taxonomy (NCBI): domain Eukaryota; kingdom Viridiplantae; phylum Streptophyta; class Magnoliopsida; order Caryophyllales; family Polygonaceae; genus Fagopyrum; species Fagopyrum tataricum. The sequence continues at coordinate 34,195,037 of CM008285.1, forward strand.
GCCTCTTCATACATCTAATCCTAAGCTAGAGAGGAAGAACAAGAAAGAAAGAAAGAAAGAAAGAAAGGAGAAACAAGGAGTTCACCTCTACTGCTGTGATCACCCAAGGGAAGAACAGAACACACTCTCAGCTGGCATCACAAGCTCAGCAACCAAGCACAACATCAACCTCTACCAAAGCCACACAAAACCACTTCCAAACCAAGAAGAAACCAACTCAAAATCAAGGAGAAAGAAGAAGAGAGAAGAAGGACGTGAGGAGGTAAACTGCAATGGGAATGAAGATCTCTTGCTCCCAAAGCAAAGGAAATAGGTTAAGGAAATGAAAGAGTAAAGCACGGGTCAAAGAGTCAACAAAGCCGGCTGCAGCCGCAGGAAACCGCAGGGGCGGAAATTCCTGGCCGCAGGGGCGGATCATTACTCTAGCCGCAGGGGCGGCTCCACTAACCCGCAGGGGCGGCTAAGGCCAAAAATGGCTCCAAAGACTAAGGCTCTTACAGTGACTCCCAACCATAACAATTGTCCTGAGGTGTTCTTCTTATATGTCCATAGAATGTACCTTGTTGATTTTGGAAAGAGGATTTTGAGCACATATGTTGGACTGCAAAGATGAGTAAGATTCATCATCTAGACCAATAAGGAATTTATGTACCTTTTCTTCCTCCTTGGCTTTGACTTTGTTGTTGCAAGTGCAAGCACAATTACATATATTCATTTTGTTGGAAGGAAATTCGTCATAATCTTCTTGAGACAATTGAAATAGGTGCTAACCAGATGCCTATCTTGAAGGCATTTTGCAAGATCAACACGAAGTTGAAGGAAGCGTGAGCCATTGTCGGCATCAAACCATTGTTTGAGAACACACCATAGGGATTTGACTATAGGACAATAACTAATCGATGATCGTAATGTAGGATCAATGATAGTCATTGTCCAACCTTGGAGCATGAATTGATGTTAATCCAATAGACATGATCGTCTAATGTTGACGCAGGTTTTGTGTTCTTACCATTAATGAAGTCAAACTTTTGTTTGGTGAAGAAAGGATGAGACAGACAATTGACCATTCGGAATAGTTATCATTGGTGAGAAAAATAGAGTAGATTTATTGAACAAGATGGTCGGATGGATGCAAGCAATAAAAAGACATCGGGGTTATAAGGTAAGCATGGAATTAGAAGCGTTAGGACTATAGTAGGGTTAGGGTCGCAGAAGTGTGTGTAGGATACAAGTATGACACCATGTACAAAACAGTTGGTTGAAAAAAAATATTTTATTTCATCGACTTAAAATATTTAAATTCAAGAGAACGTAACCCTTTTTTGGTGGAAGGAGAATCGGTGGTCTTCGGTGCATCTTGCGGAAGTGTGTGAATATCGACATTCCAAAGAAGCCACACTCCGCCTTCAAAGCCCTAAGCTTCAACTCAAAAGCAGCCATTAAATTTCATTCGGTTACATATTATTTTATCAGTATCTCCAAACACACGTGGTTCAAAGACCGCTAGTATATCTATATGGTGATGATTACATAAATATTTGTAAGTTAATTCTCATTAGGAACCCCATGATTGGGTACTTGCGCCATCATAACTTATTCTCTTAACTTAATAGGCGACAAAAATAGGTTTGTTTCCATTTCTTTTCTTTATTCACTAGCCATAATCTACTTTTGTAAAGCCATGTTGTGACTAGGTATGCATTGATCTCTTCTATGGTTACTGGAAATGGTAGTGATCACAATTTGTTCTGTCACTCCCTTTATTGTCTCTTGGTCCCTATACATAAGTCCGAATTTTCAACTTTTGTCTCCTCACTTCGAGAATTGTCAGTAACATGTTATATTTCCTTCTCTATGGGGTTTCCATGTTCCTCCGTAACATCTTGTGTGGTTCTCTTTATTGTCTCTTGGCCCTTTCGATCCACTATATCTGGTGGAATAGACAATGTGGGTTGACGGATGACTAATTTGCCAGAGTTGTCTTTCTACTTACATTTTTTTGTTTCTCTTTCTTGCAGTTGGGCTTTGACTTATTTCTCCCGTTCCTCTTCTATCCAAGTCTCTTGCATTTTTTCTTTACATGATCTCGTCTTTGTACTTGTACTTGTAAAGTTAGCGTTCACTACTTCCTCAACTTCCTCACTACTTTTGATTAACACAATCTTTCTTAGTTGCGAATCTTATTTCTTATTTTCTTGCTTGTTCCCTTAACTATTATTTTCAAATAGAAACTCAAATTGATTTCCTTGATTACCCGGATTATTCTTCCCTTTTCATTTTATTTTTTTATCGGTTATTCTTCCCGTAATAGTTCCTCCACCTTTCCTAATCTTTCTACATATATAGTTCGCTTTAGTTTTCTTATATCCAGCGATCATCCATGACCCGATTTGTTCTCCAATGTTGTTGTTGGTTTCCGGCTTGTCAACTTGCAAATAACCTTGAGTTTGAACCGCACTTTTATATGTGGATGCCTCATTAGAACCCAAAGATTTCGGATTAGAAAGTAATTTCTTAAAGAACATGTATTGAGATGCAAGATGGCCATATCGGTCACAGTGGAAACAAATGGTTTGGAGGCCCTCGCATTTGATCGGACATCGAATACCATCTATCATAAAAACTTTTTTGAGGGGCTTTCCTAGCTCAATTTCCACGCACAAACGGGCAACCTTACCTCCGTTAGTGAACAACATTTTTGGATCTATAACACTGGATTGCCTACTCCCTTCGCCATGTTCCAAAATATTATTTCCTTGTATAAATGCATTGGGAAATCTGTAATTCGAATCCAAGTTGGAGCCGAAGTTTTTTCGCTTGAAGGTCTGAATTCTAGCGTCCACCTTTGCATTGCTAGACATCCTTTGAAAACGGTTCATGGTCCACCAATCAGTACAAACATCTTTTCACTTTAATTTGTTGTCGAACCTAGTCAGAAAGTATCCATTAGATTGATCAACAATTTTCATCCTGTTACCAAACTTTTAAAGAAATCTCATTTTACGTTCCATGACGGGAAATGCAATCGTGAACCCTATTGCCTTGATAACAATAGATTTCATCCACCCTTTTTCTAGGGCCGTTTATACATGTTTATCAATGGTTACGACCGGATCTCCATCAGTCTATTGGGGAAAGAGATCGTTATTTTTCCATCAATAAATTCCTTGTCAAGAACAGTTCTGAGTTGACCTATATCATCTTCTCCTGAAGCTACATCCTTCCACGACATTAGCGTCCATATTCTCACCCTAAAGTGTAACCGGATTATTAACCGATCAATCCCACTCGCATTCCAACCGCATTTTATCTGATTTTCGACCATTAGAGGGTTCGGGTTTAACACTTTTTTTTTTTATCTTTGGATCAATCAGACGTGGGTGCTTCAAAATCTCTTTTGGTTTATAATAAGAAAACAGGTATGGATATGCAAGTACTTCGCTCTTTTGCTGGAACCAGTGGACCCACAATTGTAGGGCCATATCGAAATAACATCCTTGAACCGCCACCTCTCCCGAAATTTGAAACACTCTATCAAATGAAATCTCGCCATCCTTCCCTAATCCAACGGCTCCAAATTCATGTATCAGAAAGCAGTGTCGACCCCCCAAGGGCCCATCGAGAGCGTATAGTATACTATAAATCGCCAAACCCCCACCATAACTACCATGAACCATCAACAACCAAGCAAAAACACCCGATCCCTCCTGGAAAACTAAATAATTAAAAATGGCAAAAAGTAGTGCTCTGATCATACACTCTCTTGAAATGATACTCATGTTCACCGGAGCCGTTTGCATCGCCGTAATCGTAACTCCGCAGATATTCAACATTATCGCCGGAGCTGAGGTAGCCGAGATTAGGAGGAGCCTCCAGTCATGGCTCCGTCCTCCTTACGTTTATGTCGTCATCAATTGCATCATCATCTCTATCGCAGCCTCTTCTCGCCTCCACAAATCATCTCAGAACGACGTCGCTTTTGATCATCCATACACCTCCCATGATGAAGAAAAGGCCGTTTACGTCTCGGACTCTTGGATGCCTGAAACGACGACGTTTGATGAGCTGGAGACCCAGGAAGACGGTTTGGTCGGTAATGAAGATTTTGTCGGTGGTGATGATGTCAGCGGCTTAGAGGTGGTGGAGTGGAAGCCAACCCAGCTGGAGAAGCAGGAGACAGATGAGATCGTGTCGTCCTTCTTCAACTCCCAGCTTGACGAGTCTCCGTTGGCGACCTCCGGTCACCACTCGCCATCCTCTGAAGCTGCTACTCAAGGTACATCAATCTATGTATATGACTAACAAATTGGACTTTTCTATGTTTAAACGTATATTCTAATATATAAACGACTAAAATTGTAATCAATAAATTAAAATTTTTGTCAGCATAATCATTTGATCGCTTAATTTGTTACTATATTTTCAAATTTATAAATACTTGCGTATGAAAAAATAAATAAAATAACTAATGAAAATATTCCTCCGTCTTTCTCCGGTGTCTTTGCTGATAGAATTTTATGATATTTTTTTTTTGTGTGTTTCTTGTTTTTCTTGATGTTGTTCTTCGTGACGACAGCTAGTTTAACTGACGATCTTTTTCGACCTTTCGATCCACTAGACGGTGTATCGTCTAGTAGTTTGAAGCTCCTTCCTTTTTTAATATATATATATATATATATATATATATATATATATATATATATATATTACTCGTAGGTTCTCCCACTTATGAGTGGCGTCAGAAACCTTGATTTTGACATGGCAGTCTAATATATATATATATATATATATATATGAGATTTTAATCTGGTTTATTTTACGGAAAGGAGATGTTAAATTAAGGTTTATGACTGAAATGACATAATAATGGGTGATAGGTGAAAAGTCCCTGGAAGAAGGGAATGAATATGAGACACTGGAGAGCACGTGGAAGAGGATAACAGAGGGCCGTTTGGCGACGCGTCACTTATTCAAATCTGACACGTGGAAGAATGAGAGCCGTCCTTTAGCCTCGTCTGAGCCCTCAACACCGTCGTCAGTCAACAAGTCCAAAACGTTCAAAGATGGACGAAACAACTTCTCTCCGTCAAGGGCAAAGCTGATCAAAACGGAAAAATCGCCGAGTCAGGAGGAGTTGAATCGGCGAGTGGAAGCGTTCATCAATAAGTTCAAGATGAGGTTGCAGAGGCAACAGTGTATCCAACTTGATGAAGACGAGTAATGATCGCTGCGTACAGCATATATATACTAACTATTCCGTAATATTAATGAATTTGTGTGTATATGTTTGGATGCTGAATGTAGGAGAGTTTTGATTATACTCAGAAAAATGGTTGTAATTAACATAAATCGTCAAGTTTGAAGGAAGTTATAACTGTGAAAATTAAACCAAAGATTTGGATTTTACATATTTGCGGTTTTGTAAATTTTTTATATGGACGTGGTTTGATTGGTTTCATATATATTACATGGGTCATACAGTATCGTATTGTTATCCAGGTTGAAGTCCTGCGGTTGGATTATTGTTATTGGGCCCAAATTTGAAGAAAAGGGAAGGTAGCGGCCCAAGATCAAGTTTGACCCAGCCCAGAAATGGTACAGGGCAAAACCGGTAGTTAGTAAAAAGATGTCATTGCTAAATAATAAATATAGCTTGGTCGTAGAGTTTCATCTTTAATCTACCGATGTTACTTGGAAAGGTTTTTACCTCCCTTAGTCCCCTCACTCCATGAGTCCCCTATAGCCGTATGCAGGCTTGAATGGCCACGCTCCAGGAGGAACGCTAGGCTCATAAGCAAAGGTAGGAGTATGTAGAGCTGGACCGAACCAGACCGAAAATTACGGTCCAATCCTGGTCCATGATATTACGGTCCGATCAAGTCCTGAACCGTCATAATTCCGGTTCGGTCCAATCCGGACCGTTTGTTTACACTTTTTTAAAAAAGAGCATGAATAAGGTCCGGCCTGTATTTAACCAATAAAAATATTTATTTTAAACAAAATTCAATAAAGTCCAGTCCGGACAGTTACGGTTCATGAACATTTCATACAAGCATTGAAAAGGTCTCGTCCGGTCCGGACGTTTGCATAAAATCAGATACTACTTCCTGCTTATCCATTTCCAGTTTTCCACCCCTATCTTGCAAATCATGAGGAACAACTCTTACAACAACGCCCATATATGCTGCCACAAAAAATTAAATAAATACTTACCAAATTTTTTTTTAAATAAATACAAAATCCAACCGTCCGATAATCAACTTTGCACATACAAACACCACTTTGCAACAAAATAAAAAAAAACTAACACTACAACAGAGCGGATCAACAAAATAAGACGAACAATTTGGTTTCCAACTCAATTCCACATTCAAAAGGAAATGTTCCCTTCATTCAATTTGAGAAAAATTACCCAAGCTCTCCATAGGTAAGTGGTAACAGTAACACCCCCTTACAAGTTACAAGGAAGCATTTCCCACTACTTCTGCCTTGGCATCAACTATATATAATCTACTAGCATTGAACATAAAGGATCTGCACATGCAGCAGCCTTCACTGACCATTTGGATGTTCATATAAATCATGGTGTCAAGGATTTTCTTCTTCATTATATGCATCTGCAATTGAGATGATCATTCCAATGTTACCGGAAGAAGTCGGAACCTTAAGCCAGTGAATTGTCATTTCAATCACTGAGGGATAATCCTCACCAACATTGAATGACTCTGCCTCTTGACTTGGACAATATCATCTTTAAGATGAATCTAAGGGTCTATATTCAACCACTGTGTCATATGTATCCATTGTAACACCACTCTCTGCAAAACATCTGCAAATATATCCGAATCATAACTCATAAGCATGTGAAACAACATTCAGAATCATATATTCCACAATATCAGAAAGTTCTCTTTCAGGGAAGAAAATGATATGCATTTGCAATCATTTCAGAACCCAATAAATCACATGCTTTCAAATACACTGCTTCACACATGCTGGTGAATGAAAAATCAATACAAATCAGGACTCCTATTCATTCGACATTGATGCAAGCAAGGAATGCTAGAATAAAAATAAAAAGCTTCCCTAAACAAATCAGCAATCAATAAATTGGAGCTCATGAGCTAACATGATGGAAAAAATGAGTAGTAGTGTAGTACAACACTTCAATATATTATGATGTAGCAAAAAATAGATGAATACCTAAGCTCGTGCCAAAACAAATCGGTCCATCCACCCAAAAATCTTTGCAGTGGGACGAGTAAATCATCCTGGGAATCAGGAAGTTCAGCAGAGAAGGTTGAATTCTCAATAGCTGAGACAAATAATGAAGAAGCTACATGAACAATAACAGTAGGATCTGGATCCTTTAGAATGGCACGCAACTCCCTTTGTATCCATGGCTCTATTCGTTGTATCACTTTCTCTTTGTGGGTACTATCCAGTACTCCGTTCTGAAATTCCAACATCGACTGAAATTATGCAATAACCTGACACTCTTTTGTTTTTATCAAAATCCTAATCATCAATGCAAAGGATCAAGTTACCCTGAAGCAATCACTATCCTGCTTTGATTAAGCAAGGTACTATATCTATGTTTGATTCGATGAAATCCCAAAGACTAAAGATTTAAACCTAAAGACACAGGGAGTTGAAATACCATACCGGCGGAAGAAAGTTCCTAGATGCCAAGGAAATAGCTCTTAAACGCTGCTCATATATGCTGCCGGATCGAGATGAAATCCACCAATCAATTAGGAAACTGTAGAGAAAAAACTATATACACAAACATTGCTAGGTTAAGGGCTAGTTGATCATGCTAGGATCATGTCCCTGGCCTGTACCTAGCCGAAACCATACGACCTAGAGAACAATTTTAGCAGGAAACCCTAGCTAGGAAATCCAATACAGTATACAATACCTGGCTCGCCACTGAAGAATCCTGCCCTGAATAACATCAGAAGTTACATTCTCGCCCCAACCAAACGATCTCCGGCGTGGCAACGGCCTAGACCGCGAAGGCAATCCACTCATAATCTCCCTTCTTGTTCTTCGAATATCCCTGTGAATGTTTCTACAATCAATCAATATCTGAAATTTAATCATTTAATTTCCTTAAGAAACAAATACGGACCTCTGTGAGGCCAGGAAGCGACGGCGGTGACGCGATTCATCACTGGATGAGAAGGTTCTAGAAGGAGGCGAGATAGGAGGGAGGTGAAGTTTACGGAAGGTTCGAGAAGAGATCTGGTTGACGTTTGAGTAGTAGGAGGTGAATTCAGCGTTGCAGAGAGGGCATCGGCGCTTGTAGGATGTCCAACGGAGGAGGCAACCATGGCAGTACGCGTGCATACAGACGGTGATGACAGCCGCTCGGTGGGTGTCGACATGGCGCAAGCAGATTGAACAGGACTTGCCTGTCGCCGCTGCCGTCGGTGAGGATAGCCGCTTGGAGGTAAACGAAGAAGATGACTCCATGGCTGTTAAGAAGAGGACTATCAATCAAATGACTCAAACGCCCCACATTAAGGACAAATAAATAAGGGATTGAGTCATTTGATTTTGATTCTGGATGCCGTTGAGTGTGGAAGTTGAAAGCCGATTTTTCTTTCAAGGGACTCCTCTTTCGTACATTTTTTTTTTGCATAGGCTTCAGTACTGCAAAGCTTCAGTACTGCAGACGAGAGTCATTATGGGCCCTATTGATCTATTTTATAAGGCCTCGGGGTTAAAAGTCAATTGCGAAGTCCAAAATTTTTGTGTCTCCGAACGTGTCCTGTGATTTGTGCAATGACTTAGCTACCGTCGATGTCACACGTAATCTCGGGAGGGGTTCCTATTCTTCGGGGACGGGTCAATAAGGATACATTTAGACCTCTCTTAGATAGATGACTTTGAAGCTACAAGGTTGGCGACGAGGTCACTTGAGTTTTGTAGGAAGGGTGACTTTGGCGAAATCGGTGCTCGTTTCTATCCGGTTTATTCCATGGCTACCTTGACTATTCCGAAGGATATTTGCAAGCAGGTTGATGGACTGATTCGAGGTTTTGTTTGGGGGGATATTGCTTTGTGGCGGAAGATGCATACCATTGATTGGAAAGTTTTTTGCAAACCTAAGTGTCAAGGAGGACTTGCTTCAAGGATCCGGTTCTGGTAAACCAAGCGATGTTTGGTAAGTTAGGGTGGAGGTTCTTGAGGGATGATGAAAGTTTATGGGTCCGTGCGCTCCGTAGTAAGTATATCCGTATTGATGTAAGTATGCATTATGCTCATTCTCCGTATTGGTTAGGCATACTCTGTAATTTGCGAGGGGTTGTAACGGATTGCACTTGTTGGACTCTTGGTGATGGGAAAGATATTAGGTTTTGGGAGGATAAGTGGGTCACAAAGTACCCTCTAGCGGAGATGTATCCTCTTGCTTGTGCTTCTACCGCTCGGGATTCATTTGTTCATTCTTATTGGTGTCCGTCTTCGGGATGGATTACTGCCGGCTTTGAGGATCGGGCTCCATCTTCTTTGCTCCTACATTTGGCTTCTTTAAAGCCGACGCCAGGAGTACATGGTGATTCTACTACTGATGTTGTTATGCGCGATGAGATTGCTTGGGCGCCTTTGTCGGATGGAAACTATTTTGTGGTCTCAGCATATTCTTTGTGGGTTGGACCAACAACTATGCACTTTAATGAAGGTAATTTATATCGTTCTTTTTGGCAAGTTAGAGTTCCGGAATGTGCTAGGCTTTTTTGTTGGAAGTTGCATAGAGGGGTCTTATGCACTGAAGAGCGCCAGTGGTGACATCTAGCGACTTCAATTGATTGTCATTGTTGCTTCGCCATACCGGAGTCTCTCATACACTTATTTCACGACTGCCCGGAGGTTCGGCGCATGTGGAGGGGGTTAAGTGTTAACATGCTCCATCATGACTTCTTTGATCTACCTTTTGTCACTTGGTTATGAGGTAATGTTCTTTCTCTTCATTCTTTCACTATAGAGTGAAATTGGTGTGAGGTTTTTGTGGTTGGGCTCTGGTGGAGTTGGAAGTGGAGGAATATGGAGATCTTCGATGATGGTGATGTGGTGGTTGATAGGAGTGGACATTTATGTACCGTTACCCAACATCAAGTTCATAGCTTGACTCAAACACATTGAGACCGCCGTCAAGGTAGTAACGTTATTCACGTTTCTTGGGAGCCTCCTATGCTTGGGGTTGTGAAGATCAATACAGATGGAGCATATCGAGGTGATGGCCATGCTACGACTGTTGGCATTTTTAGAAACCCTGAGGGTGGATGGTTGAAGGGTTTTAGAGTTAAGATTGGATTGCGTAGCGTCCCCACAGCTGAGTTATGGGGTGTGTTATATGGTCTTAAGATCGGCTAGGAGAGTAGTTTCCGGTCGGGCATTCTTGAATCATATTCCAAATTGGTTACGAATCTATTAGCCCATATTATCCCTTCCCACCATCCACTCTCTATTCTGAAATAACAATGTCAAGACTTGTTTCGTAGGAATTGGTCTATCCAATTCCGCCATGCCTACCGCGAGGCGAATAAATGTGCGGATTTTATAGCTCGTACTGCTTTTAATTTTCCTTTGGGACTAAGTGTTTTGTATGAACCCCCCGATGGTATAGTTGACCTTCTTTATGATGATTTAAGGGGTTGGGCTATCCCCCGTGTGCTGACTAGTTAGCCCGTATTTTTTTTATCTATGGAAAGCGTGTTTAGATGTGCGGAGGCCACTGTCCCCCCTTTAAACCATAAAAAAAGAAGAGGACAATCAAGGGAATAAAAATAGAGGCGGTTAAGAAAAGTCGGAAGCCATATCAACGCCATTAATTACTTATGAACGCCTAATTATTTACGTTTTACAAAGCGTACGAGAAATAGGGATCCGATCCCATACGCCTCATAAGACGCAAAGCAGCATACCTTTGGCCTCCCTTTGAACATTTGAAGCTTGATTTCTTTTTTTTCCAGTAGGAATGTATATTTATGGAAAAATTAATTACATCAAGCTAGAGGGGAGACGGGCAACAAGCTGCGCCGCCAACCCTTTCTGAATTGCAAAACCAGTTCTCTTAAAAACAACATTTGATGACCTAGGAGACATAACGTTACCGTGTAAGACCCGATGCACCCTCTTAAGAACCTCAACATCATCGGGCGCAAGAAAACCAAAAGTGTCAAAAGCGAACGGAAGAAACACATGTTGGTTTTCGACACAAGCCCTCTCATGTTTATCCACCTTAGCAGAAGCTGCATTAAGCGCCGCATTACCCACCACAAAAGACCCATTGCCTAAACTAACCAGTGGAGAAACCCCTGTCACATCAATACAAGTATGCTTTTCACTCATCCATCCAAACACTAAGACGTCCGCCCGCCTCAACGTAGATCTTCCCTCACGCGGATCGGTCAAGAAGGTCACAGGCGCATCCTTCTTAACCGAAACTCCCGCTCTCCTAAACATGTCGCATAAAACATCACGGACAAGATCATGTCTATATTTGAAGCCATGAAGCTCTTTACAATGAACAACATGCTCCCCAAAAACATCTAAATGCTTAATACAGTTGGGCATAGGACAAGTCCCATTAACTGGATAAAGTTGAATCATCAGGCGATACTTAAGGACCGAGTGATACTCAACCGGGAACATACACTGCCCAAGCCCCTCAACGGGTATGAAAAGAAGGAAATCTTGGCTATCCGCTGATTGAAGGCACTTAAGAACCGATTTCTGTCTCGGGTCAAATTGAAGGCAACTTCCATCTCCTGTACAATCTTACCGAAAGGAGCACTCGTCAAAACCTGTTGGGCTTTACGGGGACGGTGTTCTTGACAACAAAAACAAAAAGATCGAATTCAGGAATAGAAGTCTGAAGATTGCCCAAAGCTCCACAAAATTCAGAGTCAATATCCACAACTCCACTATCCCACAAAATGTAGTCTTGAAGGTCTCAAGATTGGGCCCTAGAGGCCACAAAAGCAAAATGTGGTCCTGAAGAACGTCATCTGCCATACAATAAAAGAAACATTATCTTCTCTTTTAATCCTTCAAGCCTAAAAACGACCTGTAAAACAAGCCTAATCCCACAACGCCTCATCTTGAAGATCAAAAGTCAATTATGGTTTGACCAAAGATGGTGTTGAGAAGCAGCATCGGCGTTGTTGGTTTCATAAGGCTCGACAAGAATCTAATTGGTAAACTTTGCAACGATTTTACAAGATACAATCTTCACCGAGCTTCTCTATTCTTTCTAAAATAAATTTTTTTTAATTTCGACAATCAAAATCCTATATCTTATTCAAAATCATAGTTGTTTACAACAAAATTTAAATTAATTTAACTAGCTACAAAAAAGTGGCAAAGTACTCGACAATATTTGCAAGACACCAAACATTATTTAATTTATCTACTATAATCAAAATTCATGGATTTGAATTCCTAAAAAATCCATCAACAAACATAACTATGTTTTGTACTCATTACACAAAAGGTGAAGGAATACATCAACAAGATTTGCTTAAGAGTCAAACATAAAAAGCAACGGAAAATGGAAAAAGATGTAAATAAAAAAAAATCCTTAAAGGTATGTGTTTTTTTGAAGGGCAATGTACGCCTCATAAGGCACACGTAGTATACAATCCGAATTGTGCATAAAATAGGCGTGTATAAGTAAAAATAAATATATAACAACACCCTTAAGAACATGAATTTTTAAGAAGAAAGGGTGTATGAGACACTATACAACTTGATACTTTGAGAAACCGGTAAATATTATATATAACGATCCTTAAAAAAAAATCAATATCAGTAATCAAACCAAAACAAACTGGAAGCGAAGGCAACGAGAGACATCAGAATATCAAAAAACGAACATGAAAGCCTTCCCGAAGAAGACACTAGTGAAAGATGCGTCAAGCACTAGCAGTATCGTACCGCCGAAAAGCAACTATAACAAGACTCTACTTGTTGAGAAGGTAACTTCAAGGCAGAACCTCCTGACAAGCGGAGCCATCAAAACCACACGACCTCGACCATATGACTCAAAGCGTACACCAAAATTAACGGAAAAGCAAGAACACACACAAAAAAAAACACAACATTAAAAGAAATCCATTTTTTTCTTTTGACCGACAAGATGCTAATTTTAGAAATGTATTTTTTTCATGCTTTGGTTTGTGTTCATTAAACCTTATGTATGATACTAAAAAAAGGATAGAAAGGTCATTAGTTTAGTTCTCTCTTGTTCTCAATAATTGACATTAGAAAAAATATACATATTAAGAAAGTTAAAAGTAGAATGTGTAATATTTATTAATGTTGTATAATTTAAAACTTTTGTATAAAAACAATGGTGAAACGTAGAGATTTATATGGGAATAAAAGAAGTAGTCTTCTAAAAATACAAAGCGTGCCATTTTTCCTCTGGGTGAACGTGACATAGGAATGGTAAATCTTTCAACTTCATATGTTGTCAAGGAGGGAGGTCGGAAACTTCAACAAAAATTTGGACGTATTTGTATTATATTTTTATTCTAAGTACTATGAAACAAGGGGTATTTGGTAATTTCGATTTACACATCACAAGCTCAATCGAGTTACACATGCTCAAGGTCCAGTCAAGTTAGTGGATTTTGAACTCTAGATGACAGGCTCACCCATCCTTTTACCACCTAGCCTAATTGAATTTTTGTGTTTTATTGTTGCTTTTTGTAAAGCTATACTTAAAAGCTAATTCTAATACACAATGTTTGATGTAGGAGCATCTCATGACCTAGCTCGAGTGGAGATCATAAGCATGGAAGCTAGGAAACATGGAGTGTTGATCACTCTAATGAGTAGGAGAGGACGGATTAAACACATTTTTAGGAGAGGAATGAAAGCCAAGTCCAGAAATGGAATGAACTCCATTTCTAGAAGAGATAAGAAGATGAAGTGATGTGAATACCATTTCCGAAGATACATTGAAGACCGTTGATGAGAGGTAGGAGATGACATGGCCAAGATATACATGGAAACGGTTGTCAAGATCAACGTACGGGGAGAGAGGAAGCCAACCGAGATTTACATTGAGAGGGCCGATATACACGTACAAGGAGAGATGAGGCCATGCACGTCCATGTATGATAACGTATGCATGGGCAAGGAGAAGAGCTCGAGAGTCTTGCAAAGGTTGCGTGCTTCAAGGAGATTGGATGTTATTCATGACTAAGATGAGCCTATTTTATTGGTTAAATTTGGCCTTAATTAGATCTGTTATTTTCATCCCATATTTGGACTTTTTGGTATTGAGCTTGCTTTTAATTGTTTTGTTTTTGGCTTTTTAGAGTTGTTAGTTCAGCCACAGATATGATCATATTATTTTTTAATATTTGATCTTATCTTTTCTTTGTCTGAGCTCTAGCTTAGATTTGGCCCATAGATTAAATCTATCTTGTGTAAACTCTCAAGAGGTCATCCCCTTGCCTATATAAGGCATAGAGGTTAGACGTTTTTATCAACCAATTTATAAACACAAAAACACTTTGAATAATTTCAATATTTACTTCTCTTGTGGAATCGAGAATGAATAGGTGAAATCTTATTCAAACCTGAGCGAGTGGATTCTCGTTCACCAAGCAGCTTGGACTGTTTTGCGTCGTATCAGCTTGGATCAAACAAGCTAATACTCTCAATTTAACTTCAGGCGACTTCTCGTGCTTTGGGGACAATCGTCTTCCCCTCTATGTGAGATTATGACGGGTGGGTTTTTGCAATCATTCCAAGTTGCGTGTTAGGGCCTTAGTTTCCCTAGTGTGCTCTTGGTTGCTTCAAGCAACCTGACCAAACCTATCCAACTACCGATCCATCCCCATCAATCGGAACATTCAAGAACATTCAAAGAAAATTGAAGAACATTTAAAAAAAGTTCAAGAACAATGAAGAGCGTATGAAGAACGATCAAGAACACAAGTAAATAACTTAGCTTTGATCCCTTTGCTATGATACCAATTTGATGCTTTCTTGGATACCTTCAAGGATAAACTCCGGATCTAAATTAAGCTAGAGCTTCAACTACTCCTTTGTTGATGTGCATGGTTGTAACTTTGGATTGAAATGGGTGGGGGAAGCGATTGAGATGGATGCGGAAGCGAAAGTTGGTTCGATCTAGAGAGATCAAATAGGTCGTTTGAAGCGGATTGAGGGTTTATTCTTGAGAAGAATCCTCGAATGTCGGTTTCTTGGATCAAAAATTAGGTCCAAGGAAGGACTTTGAGAGGATGGAAGAGAGAGTTGATGCACAAGCTAAGTAGGAGGAAATACTTCTCAATACTTAGTAAATTTGAACATAGAAATACAATTAAGGTCAACACATCCTTATATAGAGGGTGTTGCCTAAATACTGCATACGTGCCAAAACAATTCCATTAAACGGGAGACCCAACAAGAGAGCTTAGAAGGGAATATTCAACAATAATATTACTTCTATTATTACATAATTAATAAAGAGACATAACTAAGGAAATAACTCAAAATGACAAGCTTCATGCCATGACTAAACATGCCGCTTGAGGAGTCCTCCTTGTTAGATAGATGGATGGCGATGCCATCTGGGGGCATATCACATTACTTGTAGGAAGGAAGTCTCTCACGCTAGATGAGGTGACCGCTGCTTTACGGGAGAGTGAGAGGATGATGAACAATGATGTTATCGACAAAGTAGGAGATCACATACTAGTTGTAGGGGAGTGAGAACGAGAGAGGAGTCAAAGAAGGAGGCATGATGACCCGAGACATAGATTAGACTCGCAACCGTGAAGAGATTTAAGTGAGGTCGAGTGCTTCCATTGTGGGGAGAAGGGTCACATGCAATTCTGGTGTCCTCGGATGAGGGGAACCCAAAGAAGTTGAGAGAAACGTCACCAAGCAATAAAAGAGGGGACTCCCACATTAATGTGGTCATTGGTGTTGATGGTGAAGTTGATTACGGAGATATTTACTTGGCGACGGGGTCACGGGGGAGGTTGCCAAGAAAGAGTGGGGGGTGGATAGTGCCGCCTTGATGCATGCTTGTCGAGATCAAGCAATGTTTGACACTTTGGATATGCGTGGAGAGTTTGGTCACTTCAACTCCGTTGTTGGTGAAAAGTTGAAGGTCGAAGGTGCTATAAGCATAACGATGAGATACTATCCATCACCCACTCTTTTTTGACAACCTCCTCGCCCAACATCAAGTATATATTTGGTCACTTTAACTCTCCTTGTGCCGACAAACTTATACCTTTCCATTGTGAGGACAATTAGATTTTCAAAGTGGATTTGAGATAGCAATTGATAGATCAAATTAGTGTGGTCCATAAACCCATTCAAAAGACTTCTATAAGTAAAAAATGATGGAAAAAAGGTTGAAGAATGTAACGTATATAAGTAGTTTGGAGAAATATGGATATATATGTATAATTTAGATTATTCTAGGATCATCATTGATCATGTTTTAGGGAATGCAAAAGGTGGTGGTGTCGTTTAGTAACCGACCTTTGCACCATATAAAAAGAAGTTATTGTAACATTAAGTGGCCAATGTAAAAGAGTGAGTTCGATCAAAAGATAAATATACAAAGTGAAGTTGTTGTACGAGTGTGAGCGCAACAAATTACCCGTTTATACATGTTCGGTGTGAATCGGAAAAGTGCGGATTTTCCAACAGACAAAAAGAACACAAAATAAGATCAAAGGTAACAAAAAGACTTAAACAAAATGGATCGACATATGAAAACCAAATGAACCGAAGTCTCTAGCAACGACGCCAAAAAACTTGATGCATTTCAAATAAGACAATACAAACCACAAGTGCAATATATGAAAATAATAAAAATATTTATAAAGAATGAAACATTATTGTACTTAAATAGAATTGTCGGTTATAAACTTATTTTAGCAATAATATCTCAATAAATGGGCATAACAAACATGGACAACGACCCCGATCTACAGTCCATCTATGTCGGGTTTTACCATGGTATCAGAGCAGTTAGTATCTAATCGGCCCATCAATCATAACTTGTGGGCAAGTGTCAACTAAGTATATACCCTAGATGTACTTGCGGGGCGAGTTGAAGATAATAAGTTTCACGTTTAAAGTGAACACATTCTAAACCTAGTATATAAGATCTATGAACTACTCTTCTTATTGTCAATTTTTTATATGATGAAATTTTATTGAACGTACATGTTAGGTTTGGGCTTAAGGTACATGTGCACTTGTATGCACACAAACCCACTCTATGATCCGTTTGTATCGAACTTTAATGGACTCTTATCTTTTCCGTCATGTATCAATGACATGATTGATTCATTATTATTATTTTTTTGTATATTAAATATAGATTTTTAACTTCTTTATCTAACTTTTTCATTTTGACTCTAATTTAGACAAATATTAATTTATAAATACATGCAAAGTTTGAAGATAACTAAATTAACTTTTTGTAGGGAAAGGTTAAAACTTTGTTAGACAAAGCGTAAAATGTATTTCAAATTAAAAACTAATTTAAGAAAAAAGAATAAGATATGAAATTGTAAAGTATATGGTTATATTAGCCTATATATCGCGTTAGGATTAATGTATCGAATCCTACTTTTATAAAAATATTAAAATTTTATTTTATTTAGATTATATTTTATTTTTATTACCAATAAAATATCTAGATTTATTATATTTGAATTCTCTAATTACTTTCTTATTTAGTTATAATTTAACATTTCGCATAAATTAGTCATTATTCGTATTTTTTAACACTAACATAAGAATTAAATGTAATCCTTAATTAAATTACTTTCTATAAACTTTCGTAAATATCTATCTTTTTTTTTGGTATACAAACTATTTCACATAAATATAAAAAAACAATTATTTACATCGAGGTAAAAGATAGGCGGACAACAAGTTATGAAAACACCTTTTCTGAATAGCAAAACCGATCTTCTTAAAAACTACATTTGAGGATTTTGGTAGACACAACATTACCATACAAAATCCATTACACCCTCGTAAGAACTTTTTTTTATATATTTCAACCCTTATGTAAGTTTTCATACATTTTGTAGATTTAATTATTATTTTTAAAATAAAATAGAGAATTTTTTTCTTAAAAAGTTTCAATCCTAATTTAATATAAAAGGCTTATTAAATTATGTATTTATACAATTTATATATTTTCATCCCTTATATAATCATTTTTATATAATTTATTTTATTCTTATTTAAATTTTCGTTGACAAAATAAATTCCCTTATTTAAAATAAATAAACTTATTAAGTTTTTTATAAAAAACTCGATACACAATTTCTATTTTAATTATACTTTACTTTCATTATGATCCCATTCTCTTTAAAAAAAAAATCTTAAAAACATCTTCTATCAAACTAGATTAGATTAATTTTGTTATGCCTACAACTTGTATAAATTAGATATGATGTCTATATTTTATAAATGTTGAGTATTAAAATCAAAATAGAGTTAGGATTGAAAGATAATAAAAAGAAAATGTTAGGATGTTTTTTTTTCAACGAAATGAATTTAAGAATAAAATTTAATATTAATTTTTGGAAAAGAAGTAAAAAAAAATTATCTAATGATATTAATAAAAAAAATATCTTAATGGAGCTATAAGAGATCGAATAAAAACGCATAAAATTTTGAAATCTGTAAATCAATATTAAAAGTGTAAAACAATATACATTTGATAAATATTAAAAATAGAGATCCTCTGTTCATGAGAAAAGGCAAACCTTAGGAAATAGTGGAAATCCTACTATATATAAAACGTTTTTAAAAATTTATTTATCTTTTTGTTTTGGTTAAAAATTTATTTATTTATTTAATTGTTCCTAAATGATGAAAAAATCTTAGTAATTTAATATTTTAGTTTGAAAACACATAAAAACAGGGCAATAAGTCAGTTTGAGATGGAGTAAAATCCGGAAACATCTAGAAATCGAAAATAAAAGGAAAGAAAGGAACTAAAAAAAGGCAATAACTCCATTAGTGCATTTATATATGTAAACAGCTGGCAATTGGACAGCTGCACATAGTTTTCTTGCAACCCAAAGCAACAAACAACCCCTGAATCCTCTGTTTTCAGTAAAACAGGGGGAATATCAGAAACAGAGGATGCGTATAAGAGTTGTCCTTATTAACAACGACTCCTGTCTATAAATACAGACTCCATTTCCCTTTAACCCCTCGGTTTAAGACACACAAACATCTCTCTCAAAACACGAATCAAGAAACAAAAGAAAAGAATGGCGCTCAACTGGATCTTCAGCTTTACCCAATTCATATCAAGCACAGAGTCGGCCACAAAAGAAGAGCAAAACAAGAAGCATCACGATTTCTTCCAAATGCCTTTGCACTATCCTCGCTACACCAAATCCGATTACGAGAACATGGAGGAATGGAAGCTCGATATGCTGCTCAAACAGTATGGACTCGACGAGTATTTCAAGACCGATAGCTTGCCGGAGAAGAGGAGTTTCGCCATCGGAGCTTTCCTTTGGCCTGATCAGCTTTGAATTCTCGCAAGATGGTGTTGGTATTGCGGTTAATATTCATAATTACAAAAAAAATTAGAGGATGCTATTACTGTTGTTGATTATTCTGTGAATGAGTTGATTAGTATTATGTACGTCGCCGGTGATTAGTATAATAATATACTTTTCTTGATTATTCAGCCGTTTTTTCTTCCTTCTGAGTTCTGATTTACCCCCGTCGGTAAATTCAGCCGTGACATCACACTATTTCAATGTATTATTCTCAATCTGGGTAAAAAAAATCTGACTCTTAACTTGAATACCGGCTATATGAAAACACCTGAATAAAAGTGCAAGATAAAACCTGAATACCGGTATTTTTTAAAATCGATATAAATTTATATCTGAAACCGGTCGTGGGATACCGTGTATTTAAAACATAGAAATCCCATAGTTATTGGATAAATAAAAATATTTATTTTTATAATACCAATAAAACTTTAAACCCCACGTCTGAAACGCAATCCTTAACAACCTCGTGAACTTGTGCTCTCGTCTCGAGTCTCTCCTCTGGAACCCTAAATCGTGTTATTGTTGTTTGTCGCCGTCCGTGAGAGGAGGCCGCTGTTGTTGTCGCCGTCGGTGAGGGTAAGGAAGCTCCCGTGGTCGGCATCGGTGTGGGAAAGCTGGATAGATGTCGTCGTCGTCGTTCAGGAGAGAAATCCATTGTTGTTGTAGTCGTCTCCGTCGGTGAGGGCCGTCATTGCCGTCAGTGAGGCCTGAAAGGTACTTTAATCTTCCTTGTATACAAAGCTCTCTTAACATTGATCGAATAAGCCTAATTTGCTTTTGAATTGAGCAAACACCAAATTTGTGTAAATTTCAAGGTCATTATTGACTTTTTTGTTGCTCTCTTTTACTCGTGAGAATGAAGTCTGATGTTGCAGTACTTGTTTTCATTTGGTTTTAGATTTAACTATCAATACTATGACAAGAAACATGGAGCCATCCATGATTCAAATAAGGCATTAGACCGTCTAGGGATGGATATTATAGAGACTGGAGATCTTGATGCTTTCAAGCAGTACTTACAAAAGTATGACAACACTATATGTGGACGTCGTCTAACTAATGTCTTTCTTCAAGTAAGCCTCTTTTTATCTATAGATTAGCGAAATTGAGTTTCCTTTAAATATGAAATTATTTTCATTTTAGTTGTACCTGACTATCTCTGTATGGTATTGATGATTTCACCATGGTTAGATGTCAGGCATTGCTCTACAAAGATAACGGTAAAGTTCCTGAGGTATGAGTAGTCAAGTCAGTGTAAAAGCATAAGAGACGAAATCGTTTCATATTGTAAATTGCTCAGATATTGTTGAATAAAGTAAGGGTTTTTTTTGGGTTATTAAAATATCTTTGGGATTAGTTTGTCCTTTTCTTGTGCAGGCCTTTTTGTTTCTATTTCTTGCCCTCTTTGCTCCCAGATTGAGAGGCACATCTATCTTAATTAGTGGTTTTTAAGACCCTCCACCGAGGGCCGTGGGCTACAAACCCCCAGCCATGTCATCAAATTTGATGACATGGAGGAGAGTGGGGTTGTAGTCCCGGGGTTCGACGTTAAAATTGGCGTTGAACCCAAACTCAAAAACTATATTTTTTTTCTTTTTTAAAAAAGTAAAACGACGTCGTTTTGGTACTTTGACCTGCAACTGGCTCGCCATGTGGCAGGGGGTTTTAATTAAATTTAAAATCTCCTTTTTCTATATAAATATTAATTTTTTTTTAAAAAAAAAATTATTTTTGAATAGGATTTAATTTTATCTATCCAATGACACCCACTTTGCATATATTTTGATAAAAAAAAAAATTTCACTTCTTGTAACGTATATAGAACTTTACGTATTGAATATTTAGCGTTTTTAAAATCTATGTTAGATAAGGAGTTACTTTTATCACTATGATATGATATTTATTTATATATGCATTTTTTAATATTAAAATTAAAAAAATACAAGTTAAAATAGATCTTAGACATAAAATGAGACATTATCTTACAAATAAAATCCAATTTAAACAAAAAAAAAACAACTTCAAGTGATACATTAACAACATTACATAGATCATAGACTTACAATGAGAAATCAACTTCAACATACACGTAACTTATAACATAAGATTGAAATGAAACACAAACGATAGATCTAAGCATACAATACCAACCTTAAATGGACCCTAAACTTAAACATAAATTCAAGTACTAAGCTCCTTGAGCAACTGATCAAACATTTTCTGTTGGTCGGGAGTCAAGGGATCTACCATCTCCGTCAAAGTAGTAAGAATGGCCATCTTCCTTTTGTACTCTAGCTCTTTGACCTTCCTCTCCTTGATTTCCACCATTTTGTTCTTTAACCTCAATGATTCCCTCTGTAGTTCCATTTCTTGGAGGCGAACCTCAAGTTGTCTATCTAGCCACCATGTCATCCAAAAGTTGAACTGATTTTAAACTATCGGATGACTCTGTTGTACTAACCGGTCTCTTCCCCGCCCTCTTCGAACTAGTTCGTCCTAGAGGACGGACAAATGAGCTATCTGGGGTTCCACCTTCACTGGATGGAGTTCCAACATTCGAGCTTGATGTGTATGCTCCAGACTCATTTAGCTTTGTCCTCTTGGAGCTATCCCCTTGTTTTGATGATGTTGGTTGAATACTGCTTTGCCATTTTGGGAGATTCTTAAGCATTCTCCAAATGTTCTCATGATTGAACTTTGATTTATATTGTTCCGTATACAAAACATGAGCCCTTGCAAGGACATCATCGTGAGATTCCCCACTCACTCTCCCCCTTTCTGATATTGCATAAACACCTGTAAATTTAGAAACAAGTGCATTAAGCTTTTGGAAGCGATTCTTACATTGTTTCCATGAGCGAGATGGTAAATCTTCTCTCCTTTCGTTGTAATAGGAAGAAACTCGATTCCAATAGGTGTTGCTACACTGGTTGGTTCCTCGAATGGCATCTTTGCTCGTGTTCATCCATCCACTAATAAGTAAACTGTCTTCGACTCCCCCCAACGCAACCTTCTAGCAACTTCTTCGGTTGTCTCTTGAACTTCATCTTCATCGTCATTGTCTAGATCAACTGTTGGTTCATGAGTCCCAAAAGGCGGGATGGTAATAGGTGGAGACGTTGAAATCGAGTGTTCATTTGGGTTTTGAGTTTGGTGGTAGGAGTCTGGAACATTTGTGCATTGTGAGTTTTGAGTTTGGTGGTAGTGCACATAATTCATGAATTGTTGGTTTTGAGGGTGTTGCGGATAACTCATGTATTGTGGGTTTTGAGTGTGGGGGTGTTGCGGATAGCTCATGTATTGTGGGTTTTGAGTATGGGGGTGTTGCGGATAACTCATGTATTGTGGGTTTTGAGTGTGGGGGTGTTGCGGATAACTCATGTATTGTGGGTTTTGAGTATGAGGGTGTTGCGGATAACTCATGTATTGTGGGTTTTGAGAATTAGGGTCTTGCGGATAACTCATGTGTGGTGGGTTTTGATTGAAATACAAAGGATTTGGAAGGGGATTTCCGTTCTGATCCATTATGGTGAACAATAGAGAAGGACAAAAGTTATGTTAGTTGATTGAGATGAGAGTAGAAAATGAAGTGTTGGTGTGATAGTATTTTGCTCTTTAGCCCTTTTATAGAATGTAGATTGAACATATGTCTCCTTTACACAATAACCGAGCATGAAATGACAAGTCAGTCACGGGTCCACTGTACACAATAAGTGACATCTGACATTGCATTTAAATTTCGAATCTAAGAAACACAATAATCGAGCATAAAATGACAACTCAGTCATGAGTCCACTATACATAATAAATGACATCTGACATTGCATTTAAATTTTGAATCTAAGAAACACAATAATCGAGCATGAAATGACAACTCAGTCACGGGTCCATTATACACAATAAATGACATCTGACATTATATTTAAATTTCGAATCTAAGAAACACAATAATCGAGCATGATAAATGAAATCTGAAATTACATTTAATTATATTAATTTTTAAAAATATTTATATATTAATTTTTATGTCTAATATTTATTTATAATAGTATTAGTAATATTTTGTAATAATAAAATGATTTATAAATATACAATTCATTAATTATTAAAAATAAATAGAAAATTAAAAAAGTTAAAATTAGTAGCCCTAGGACTCTCTGTTGTAGGTGAAAATAAGTAAAAGTTGAGATGAGACTACTAAGCTGACGTGGCAGGAATCTTGCTGACGTGGCAGGAAAAAATTAGTAGCCACGAGGTTACCTGTTGCACATGGTCTAAGAAGTGCTTCAAATTTTCTCTTGCTTTTATTTTCATGATTAGTTTTTATTTCACCATCAATGATGTTGATTAGAAGCACATGATATGTTATCATGGCATATTTTCTACTTAATACTGTAATATGGCTTGACTTGATTTATCTTTTATTGTTCCCCTAGACCTATAGGAGAAAGATGGAAATATGGATGGGCTAATTGTGTTTTTGTTTCTTGTAGTATCTTGACTTTATTTATCTTTATTGCTCTAGTTTCATACCTTTAGATGTTAAAATATCCGAGCTTTTTGAACACATGTCAAGTGTATGTCATTCATCTTTTTTCATGTGTTATATGGTTATTAGGAAATGCATGAATTGCTTTGTACGTTTGGGCAAATGACATGACTAAATTGTTAACGTTTCTATTGAGGGATTTGTCATAAGTTATAATGTCACATTATTGACTTGTAATTTGGTGCTTAATGATTGTGATTTGAGTTTTGGATCAGGTGGTCTCTAATCCCAAAACAACTATCAACTCTAGTACATAAAAGGTCTTCCACGACATTTGAAAAACGTCGTGGAAGACCTATAATGACGTTTATAAACGCTGTCACTTAACACCCTTGAAAGGGACGTCGTCGATAAGTTGGACTTTACATGACGTTTACTAAACACCGTGAAATATATATTCCATGGCGTTTATAAAACATCATGGAATATACTTTTACGGCGTTTTTGAAACGCTGAGGAATATACTTTTAACGGCGTTTATGAAACGCCGAGGAATATACTTTTAATGGAGCTTATGAAACGTCATGGAAATTATATACCATGGCGTTTTGAAAACGCCGTAGAATAATCTTTCAACGGCATTTCTTAAACGCCATGAAAATTATACACATTGCGTTTTATAAACGTCATATTTCTATGGAGATATCTTTTAAAAAATACGACAAATGCCGTTATATTAAGTGTACCTGCTTCTTCAAACCTATTCATAAAATAAAACCGATATTACACACACATTACTAAAGTGTGTGTGTGTATATATATATAGACTAAAGTGAATTTTTACAAAATACGTTAATGCTACTTGTATTTCACTTAATGAGTTCAACAAGACTCCTAACACAAAACGTTTGTAGCACAAGTTGTCTTTTCATGATTTGTGATATTCATATTCTTCGACAAGCTGCACAAAGTAGACAAAGAAAACTACATCAAAAGGAGAATAGAAACAAGACAAACACACACAAAATGGTGTAGATTCGAAATTTTGTCTTTACCTTAGCAATACAAATACGATATCTCCCATACTCAATCATCAAACACAATGTATCTTATTGGCCAAGCAATTGTACTGCCAAGTGCATCACCAAGGGTTGTAAATTCAGGCTCATAACGATAAAATCTTACTGAATCCACCAACACTTATTCGATAGAAATCCTATAGCAATCTAGTCCAAGTATGGACCCATGCACAATTGCCTTTGGATCTATGGCTGAAATTAATCCTTTTGCCACTACTTGACCATCTTCGTTCCAGTTATCTAGTTTGCACTTATTATGTATCGATGGATGATAGCTACTTCCTTTTCCTGGCTATGAAATATAATATTGCATATGGTCATGATTAAGGTTAATAGAAATTATTCAATCATAAACAATACTAATTCATACATTTGGAGATGTAGCCTCTAGAATTGCATTTTCTTCGCAATGATCATTGCTCTGTATTATTTAAGATCTAATTAGAATAATATTGACATTCGTTTCCTACACGATTACAAGATAGTTAAATAACAAATTATAAAGATGCATAAATATTAATCATTCTCATTTTATGTAAAGGAACTTACCTGCCATTTGATTGACATTCGTTCTTGAACAAATTGATCTCAATCTTCTGCAGGCACAATAAAAGGCCTTAATTTTTCAAGTTGACTAGTCCTTTCCGCATTAGTCGTTCTTGATTCTAGAATATTTCGTATCTCGGTTGATAACTCAGATTTCCAAGATCTCCATAGCTTCCCCATTTGTTGCATGATAAATATCTTGAAACATTTATCAATATGGTATTTTTGCTGAAATTTATTTACAAGAAAACAAAACGTAATTACAAACAACAAAATTTTAAAAGCTGAATTTACTAACTTGTTATCTATAATTATGGTATTTAAGTAGTGAAGTAAGAGAAAAATATGTAATTTTACCAATAAATGTTTTTCCAAAGAGTTTCCTTTGTTAAATCTTCGACTTTAAGCCAACTTTCATAGACAATCGACACTTGTTCCCGTACTAACACCCCCATTGTAGATGAGAACTTAACCGATACATCTCCAACATGTTGTCCCTTCACATTCCATTCCACTAGCTTTTTATCCTTTGCTCCCGTTGCCATAACTTGGAAACAAGTAGGACCTCTTGATCTCTTCGAGTTTTGAGACATGGAACTAGATTGTCCAAAAATCTCCCCTCTATTAGTTGCGTTTGAGTTGTTCTTATTCTTACCTCTCCTACTAGTATTCTTCACAACAAGATAAGAGAATATTACAAAAAAAGGCATATTATATGATATTAAAGGAATAGTAACATTATAAGATCATACCTCATTCACGGGACTTATTTCATCCATTAAATTATTTCCTTTGAAATGTATGAGTACGAAGCTGGAAAATATTTAGCAATTTGGTTAGAGATAACAAAAAGCTGAAAAATATTTATCTATTTGGTTAGCTGAAAAATATTGAATTGTTTAAGACAAAATACATAAAAAAAAAAAAAGTTAGAAAAAGGATGGGGAATGTGATTGTTAAGTATGAAGAGAAAGATGGACATAGGATGAACTCGCCAAAGCCTCAGAGAAAGCCCGTTGTGAGAAATAAAACCAAATTTACATCAAGTGGTAAAGGACTTGCTCCAAAGGTTGATGAAAAATATTTATCAATTTTGTTGTTACTGTGAATTGATAAAATACGGCACAACGTGATTCATACCTGTGAATTCTTTGTTGTTACTATTCATGTCTAACTCCATTCATGTCTAATTTTGCTACACGGTGTGTAGGTTATATGACGATATAAAAGCAACCAGACTAAAACATATGCAACAGATAAAAAATGGGATGATTTAGCAAGTTATGTACATTATGAGAATCTGCAGAATACATTTTCAGCAACATTTCCAAATGGATGCTTGAAAGAGGATTTGCAGAACACATTTTCAACAACATTTCCAAATAATTCAGATTAATGTATATTTTGAGAATCTGAGGGAATGATGACTTTTATATTGTAAGTGAAGCTTATTTTTACTCTATAATATCCTTCATTAAATTTTTACTCTATAATACTGAAACTAATAATAAAATAAGCTTCAAATATGCATAGCCATGAGAATTTGAGCATCAATTTGACATATAAGTTTTAGGCAAAACAATTAATATGACATATAGAACTAAAAATAATAATTAAAAAAAAAAGCTTCTAATATGCATAGCCATGAGAATTTAACTTTCATCACTATCACAAGTGTCTACATCAAGTGCCGAAATATCTATAGAAACATAAGATGTAAAAACATACTTATCGAACATTTCCAAATCATGAGAGCCTCTCGAAGGAGCTTTTAACACCACGTACCAACTAGAATTTTTAGTTTCTCTAGAATAAAACACTTGTTTAGCATGTGATGCTAAAATGAAAGGATCTTTTTTGTCTAAATTTTTCCGAAGATTAACTAAAGTGAATCCATCCTCATACTTTACCCTATTTACAATATTAGCCCAATCACACCGAAAAACAACTATACGGAAAGTGTAGAAATCTAGCACCAAAATTTCTCTTATGACTCCATAATAATTCAGATTAGTGTTTGCTTCAATATGGACACCATAATCAGCTGTTGAGACATTTGCGTCCATTGTGTGATACCGGTTTCCATTTATTATATAGCCTTTATGTGACATTGCATAAAATCTAGGCCCATTCACTAGTGACTTTAGTGAATATATGTCACCCTCTTCGAGACTAGCTTCATTCATAATCTGTACACCAAAATTAGTATCCACAGATTATGAAAAAACATCAGCTAGTTGTATATAATACTTAGTGGTATTAAAAAAAGGGTATTAGGTTCACAAACCTTGGCTTGTAACCAATCCACAAAGGTCTCTAACTGAGTTTTCTCCAGCAAGTTGCTATCGGAATATAATGAGGATCCAAAAGTGTTAATTCTTCTTTATGAACCCTAATAGACATAGTGGGTTAGTTAATAAAATCAACATTACAAGATTTAAGTGTTTATTAGATAAATTTGTTTATCATATACTTAACTCTATATATGGCTCCACTTCAACACTATTGAGCAACACACAAAGATGAACAGCTTTGCAGTCTGATTTTAATGAGACTATCAAACGCCCTTTTAAGAGTGTAGACCCATCAACAATTGTATCATTAGTGTCTCTTTCACTGCATTTCAATTTAGAACTAATTACATCCACTTCTTTCATGTATCGACCACAAAAAGTCAAATCCTCGTTAGCTAAGTAATTTTCAGCTATAGCCCCTTCGGGTTTGGCACAATTTCTCACATAGTCCTTAAGTGTCTTTGATAACATGATTTATGACATGTTGCATTCATGCATTTAGTTAGACTTTCCATTTATGCATTCATGTTTTGGCCTTAGTTTGTGCCATTTATGCTTGTTTAGTGTTACTATGCAAGAATAGATGTCTACACACACTATTTGTGGCTTTGTAGGTGATTTGACACATTATGGAGCTAAAACGATGTATTTGAGGACCAAGCCTCGAAGTGGATGTATTGGAGCGAGCATACGTGCGCAGGAAAGGGCTAGAAATCGAGCTAAAGACACGAAGGAACGAAGGGATGGCATCTCAGCCTTGATCTCAGTCTGACTAGACCGAGATTGCCCTGATCTCGGCCGAGATCCCTTGATCTCGGGCCGAGATTGTAACACCCCGAATCCGTAGGACTCGAGGCGCTACTAGGCTAGGATCTTACAATGGATCATGACCCTAGCCTGACAACAAGTTCACCGAATCTTACAACAAGGCACAAATAGATTAAAACAAAACATCAAACTGATATATATATATATATACATATCAAAAGGTAATACAGAAGAACCGCTGAGTACAAACCAAAACATAAGACTGTACATCATAAAATATCCCGTATCCCACATATAATCCCGGTGTACGGAGCCCTCGGCGGATCACCCCTCTGGATCACTCTGCAGCTCTCCTAACCTGCAAAGGATCTACAACACGGTATAAAACCGTTAGCTAACCATACACATATATAAGAAGATGCAGAAGCACAAACACACATCAGAGAAACATAAACACCTCATCATGCTATTACACATTTAC